>UELW01000996.1:5892870-6481969 GCA_900490495.1 Danionella dracula
AGAGGAACTATAGGTTCTTGCACTTTGGGACAGAGTGAAAGCAAAGACAAGGTCGACAGTTATGAGAACTTGGACACATGCCCTGATCTTCAGGCTGCTCTTATATTTCAGAGGAGGGAGAAAATCAAGACAAGTGTCAGTCTTAAGACCTGTATTGTAGGCCGTTTAGCACTGATGTTATTTTCAGCATGTTCAAATATTTTAGATAGCACTTAATTAAAGCTTGTTAAAAAATATGTACTCTTTTTGTGTAGAATTGTGTGTAGAAAATGTATGTAGTACTCAAGCAACAACCTTCCAGTATCCTTACTGATATACCTGTAATAGGAAGTGACAGAAATTGCAGTTTACTAACTGGCCACTGGAGACTGTGCCATAAAGGAAGCAGACTCCCATATACACCCATGCAAAAAGATTTTTGAAGTCTATGAAAAATAAGAGGGGGCTATTTTGACTTAGGCAACATAGACATTAAGTTATGCATACCAATGAGGGTGGAAAGATGGCGTTGTGGTATAGTTGGTCGTCTTGTAACCGGAGGGTTGGTGGGTCAATCCGCATCCGTTCCATTCTGCTATTGTGGCCCTGGGCAAGGCACTTCACCCGCATTGCCCTGTATGGATGTATGTGAATGGTGGGGTGTTTGTTGGTGGTCAGGAGGCTGTAGGCGCAGAATGGCAGCCACATTCTGTCAGACTGCCCCAGGGCAACTGAGGGCTTCCAAGGTATGTTAGCACCACCAGAGCATGAATGTGGAGTTAATGAATAATGCTCTGAAAAGTGTCTGTGAGCTACTGAAAAGCATAAATTGAAGGCATTATCATTATTATTATTACTACCATTTATTAAGGGTAGGCCCACTAACAATCATTCTAAAGGGCTGTCTTACAATTTGGTTTAATTATTCAGATTTTTTGCTCATGTCTAAGTAAATGCTAACAAAGAAATAACTGGCCAAGCCAACAGTGAGCCTCCTATACAGTCTACAAAAACCTATGAGTGATGAGACAGTCTAGACTGAAGTCCATCATGCTGCTATGTGCATTGCATAGACACAACTAGTTGGATCAAAAGCTTAACCATTTGGCGACAAATCAAAATCTTAAAACATTACACCATACACCATAAAAGATAATATATGCAATAAACGAAATGTTTTACAGTAGCTGTACTGTTTACTACAGGACTTTAAAGTTATCATTGGTAGATATAAGTATTTCAAGATAAAATCTTTTTTTTCTTTTTTACACTCCCTGGCCTGCCTTCATCACAACAGAAGCAATAAAATATTAAGACCCTGCCAGAGGCTGATTTTAATTATCACCTAAGGTTTCCCCGTTAATATAAAAACATATCACACAATCTTTTCCTTATACATTGTGGAGATTCAATTTAACAAACAAAATATGGTTATTAACAGAAAACCACTTTCTTCTTTTGCAAAGCTGATTTTTTACGCCTCCAGATTCAAATAAGCAGTGCTCTCTTGTACACCAAAAAAGGATAACACTTGTATACTATTTTAATGGAGGAATCTCCAGAGAGAAGGGCTCTTTGATTCAAGGCCTAATGATAAGCGTGCTCTTGTCCGTCAGAAGCACAGCCCTGTGGCAGATGGTTGGTGTGGATCTTGCACATTTCTTTATGTTCCTGCCTCCCCCTTCATCCACCTCTTTCTTAAAGCTGCCAATGGTATAATGGAAAAATTCAATCCTGGTCATGGTTAGCTCAATCTCATTATAATCCCTCGTTTTTTATTCATTCAGCCCTTTGGGACACTGTCTGCCCACCGTGCAGCTTCCAGCCCTAGTGGAGTGTCTTTTGATTCGGCCAGGAGAGCCTAATGAAGTCACAGAGAGATACAATTATTTCCCAAAGCAGGGGCATTAATGTACTCCAAATTCCCTCTGGAGGAACGTGATGACAATTGGTTTGTACAGCTTTGATCGTCAGTCTAAGTCCTGCCCAGGACAAACTGTGAGGTCGCCCCCATGGTCCAGACGCTTACTGATGAACCTGAAAACCGACCATGGTCAATCCGCTTTCCGTGATAGTATCAGAGCATTTCCTCCCCATACACGTCCCAACCAAAGTCATGGAAGTCTTTGAAGCTCACACAACAGACACAGTTTTTGATGACAAAGTGCTAGAGTAAAGTAAATAACTTTTCCTGAACAATGTATGCAAAGGCTTGAATCCTATTCACATTTTAATGTGAATATTTGAATATTTAAAATTAGCTTTAAAGATCCACCTTATCATTATAAAGAAACAAAAAACAACCCCATGTTTTATATAACTTGCATTCAGCATCCCAAATTGTTGAAAATACATTTTAAGAAAGGATAACACTGATTTATTTAACAATACAGTGTGCACATCATACACACCAAATCAAAATCCATCATACTGCAATTTCAACAGTATTGCCATATTTCTATTAACCTTTAAAAAAAACACCAATTTCATCAAAGGGTCCATTAGAATATGAGAAACAAAACAAAAATAGCTGACTAATAAATGTTTTGTTTCTTTTTCGACTTGCTAGCACTAACTTCAGTGTGACACAAACTACACAGAATACCAGCCTCTAAAAGCTTAGTGGATGAACCACTAGTAAGTTTGCAGTGTATGCACAAAACTAAACATCAAATTATATTGCTGAACTATCCAACAATAAAATGTTCAATAATTGGGGCGTAAAGATGGCGTTGTGGTTGAGTCGGTCATCCTGTAACCGGAAGGATTCCTGCTACAATAGCATGTTGAGTGGTGAAAGGGTGGAAGGAGGGATAGCTTGCATGACGTAGATGTTAGCTCTTGGTCGTGTCTTATATACTTATATCAGCTAAACTCCTCCTGAACTTATGTTATGATTAATGTCATTTAGCCTCATCAAGTTCCCAGTTCATCTCCTTCATAATAGCATCACTTTATAGAAATAAATAAGAAAAAGTGTTTGCGCAAAAGTAATTTGTAATTTATTTTTTGTTTATAACTAGTAAGGCAGAAAGTACATTAAAAAGAAAGCTTATCAGTTCTAATCAGTCAACATTAGATCTGAACTTTGCAGCAAAGTCTGCAACCGAGAGCTGGTCTAAAGTGCACATTTAACTAAGATGTACAAATTGAAAACATGGAAAGCAAGTGTGCAAATGGCATGCCCTTAACAGTAACCAAAGTCTAGCGCAATATAATATGTAAATAAACAATAAAACTAATAGAGGACATTTGTTTTGATAATAGATTTCTATTCTCTAAGATAAATAGATGGCTATGTACAGAATGCACAATTTGAAGATGTGCAGGACAGAAGAACAGTACTTAAATGGCTGATGTAAACATGGCTCAGCAGACACCCTCTGGCTGACTGAGAGGAGGTTGTGTATTCCGGAGCAGCCGCTCTGGGGGAGACGGAGAACACAGAGCGGTAACCTCCAGCATACCTGCACCCAGACCGGGGACACGAGTATGCATGAGATGTCTTTGAAGGTGCTTGATCCAATCTTCCTGAATGGACTGAGGACCCTGGAAGGTCAAATCACAGAACCTGAAATAGAAAAAGATAAACACAGCATATAAGGTTCTGGTAAGGGTGGGGAAGAGTGTGTGAGGAGTGGTGGAAATTACCTGCAGGTCATTCTGTACATCACATCATTGACCAAATGTGGGGATGAAACCACCTTTCGTTTAGGTCCAGACCTTGATCTTACTTTCTGTCTACAATCATAAGCTGTAAACAAACAGTGAAGTCATTCCACTGAGACTGTTAAAGACTCAATCAAACATTGAGTATCATAAAGATGGTGAGAATGTTTTAGAACATGGCTGCACATTTATGCAGATTTTGTTGCTTTAATCAAGTCAGATGACTTACTGGTTTAAGTTAGTAGTGGTCTTAGTACCAGTAATATTATTGAGCTCTGCATATGTTTAAGTTTGTTGAGTCTAAGGCTATAGAAGTATATAGAACAAACTAGTACTGTGAACAACATTGTATTAATTTCTACAATAAGATCACATATCAGTCCGTTATTAAAAGTGAGAAAAAGGATAATAATGTCATGTGCTGGAAAACATTGGATGAGCTGCTTTAAGGAAGTATTAAACTTGTCATTTGTTGAATAATTTATATAAAATAAATGCTGGTTTTAAGCTGGTTCGAAAAAATTGGTTAGGTAGTATGGCAAGATGTATGTAGGTTATGTAGTATAGCCAGATGGTTAAATTAGAACATAAACTATAGATCAGGTTTAAACCAGATAAATTCAGCATTCATACTTTAGAAAACACCTGACCATCAGGACATGCAGTAAATAGCTATTACACAAGAATGACGGCTTTTGGTTGTTAAACCAAAAGAGAGCTGATCAGTAATAAGGAAACACATACTTGTTCCTTCTTCTAAGGCAATTTGTTTCCTCCGTGTATATGCTCGTAGATGATTGGACAAACTCACACCACTGTGAAATGTCATGTTGCAGTGGATACACGTCTTCTTATTTTCTGTGCATTTCTCTGGATTACAAAGAAACAAGAACAGATGATGAGCAGTAAGTCATAATTTGCTCTGTAGTTGCTCTACAGTAATGACAAACAAAAACAGAAAACAGATTATTATACACAGTGTCTGTATTTAAGAGCAGAATTATGTATAAAAGAACAAAACACAGCAGCTTGAAGAAAATAAAACTGTGATTCCCATAGTGTCATCACCTTCCACTCCATCTGTTTACATCTTATACTGGCTACGGTTCTAAAAAATTGTAGTTGTATGGCCTCAGAATGAATTTGATGGTTTATTTGCTTGAAAGTTTTGTTTTCTCATTGTTTTCATATTTTCAACAATTCAGCTGTTTGCATGACTGTCCAATTACTTTGTGTCTACATCTGCTTTATGAATCTTGAATACAAAATAATTACTGGAGTTTTTACACATGGTAGAAATGTATATGAACTAAATATCAAAGCTAACAAGAAAGATTTGTATATATTGTGAAATATATATATATTTACATTTATATATTTTATATATATACATACAATATATAAATGTTAAAATGTTTATATTATAAAGTAATCATAGATTAGGTTACTGATTTGAGTGCTTTTGAGTGCAGCATTTATAGTAATTGTATGAAGAAATTGTGTATAAGCATTTAATTTCTGCAAAATCAAGTGTAAAGTATAAACAAAACAGTGTTCAATCTAAATAAATCTATTGTTATTGTTAACATATGTTAACTGCATGTGGTAACTAAGTGTCACCAAACAAAACAACAGAACAAGGTATATGAATCTGGTAAAACCATCTTGTCATATTTGTTAATCGGTGTATATCAAGATAAAATAACAACACGTCATGTAAATCTGTTTTGAAAATGTATCAATATTTAATTATATTATTTATTAATAAAATGTGAGTTTTATTTGGTCAGACATAAAACAAAAATGTGCAAATACAGCTGAAACATTTCCAGCAGTACATGAAAGTATGCTATGCATTTTACATTCTATTTCAAAGCCTCTTTTGATGACATTCATTCTTTTTGTACCTGGTACAATGTTTCAATGAGTGAAAAACTTTTACTCTGCACTCTGTGAATCCTGTGTTTCCTCTCTATTTTAATGGCATCAACTGAAAACTTCAAGGTTACAGAAAGAGAAACTTTGTCTTAAGCACGAAGCGTCTGTCATGCATATTTAATACGGAGTATATGAGTGAAATTGGGCTTTAAGGTGCACTGTAAATAATGGAAGAGGTGGAAGAAATACCAGAGCAGGTGAGAAACAAAGCTGTGATTCAATTCACTGATCATTTCTGCTAACAGGTAAAAATTCGAAACCATATTAAAGGATTTACCTTCTTTGTTATCTGCACTTCAATGACTAAAACTATAAACAAAAGACTAACAACAATAAAAAAAATCTTTGCTGTAGAAAAAAAAGAGTGTTTGACGCTGGTTGTGACCCAGATATCTGAAAGCTCACCTATCTGTCACTCTCGAGTTCTTTGATTCAACATCACTGCAAACAAGACAGATCACACGCTCAGCTGTCAGAGAACAGGCAAAAGCTTCTTGTCAAGGAAGGTTTTGTTTTCACTGAAATAGTTCAGTATTAGAGGTTCTCCAAGCTTTCATCACAACTCGTGTAAAAACAAAACTTGAAAGCAAATTCAGAGTCTAATTCCATTTATTTACTTGAAGTCAAAGGAACAATTGGAACAAAAGAAAAGATTTTAAGGGTCTCAATCAATAAAAGTGTCCAATCGGTCAGTGAATTGAATATTCTAATGGCATGATACAACTTTTTATAAATGTTAAGTCATGATTTTGTGTACTTGATTCGTATTGGCTTGCATATATATATCAGCCAGGAATAGAGAATGAGAAGGTTCTGGTGAGAGTATATGTATGTATATGTATATGTGTGTATATATATATATATATATATATATATATATATATATATATATATATATATATATATATATATATATATATATATATATATATATATATATATATATATATATATATATATATATATATATATATATATGCTCTCACCAGAACCTTCTCATTCTCTATTCCTGGCTGATGGAACAAGCTGCCTGACTCAGTCAGTAAAGTAGCCACACTAAAAACTATCAAAAAGCAACTAAAACTCTTTTCTTCTGTAAGCAATTACCCTTTCCTTCCTCCTATCACGGTTTGGTTTGTGTTTTCGCAGTGACAACCTCTATTTCCAACTTGAGTTTAATTTACTCAACATTACAACTATACCTAAATCTGCCAAACATTAATTTGTACTAATTCCCATTTATTTGGCCTGCATCTAATCAATTTTGACACCAACTTTGTTTAATCAGAACCAAAAGCTACTACACAAAAGCTGTTTTTCGACCGGACATAAGCAATTTGCAAAATAAGTCACTTTTACCTTTCCAGTGATGTATTGGAGCTCATATACTAATAATAATTTTAATATGTGAATCTTGGAAAGTCGCTTTTGGGATGAACAGAATAATCATCATATGACCATGCATTCCAAGTTTAATGCACAACATGAAGGACAAATACCCAACACGAAATGGAGTATATTTAAAAAGTGGGATGTGTGGTCACCTATTGCATACCCTTTGACATCTCACGTCTCAAAAGTAAGAGCGTGTTTCTAACCTTGACTCCAGGTTGGATTCGATTCCCCTGATGGTTCTTTGGATATACTCCCACAACCCGAGAAGATGGTCAAAGGCTTCTCTTTGGAATTTCCCAGAAGATCCTTTAAAGTGCTAGAACAGACATTTCTTCCCCCATCGACCTTTGAAGGTTTAACCATTGTCCAGTGCCCTTCCCCCGATGTGGCAATTGCATGATGTACCTTCACAGGAATACCAGAGGAACTGAGAAACAGTCCATCGCTGTTGGCGAACTTTTGGGAGACGAAAGGTTTGAATAAGCGGTGTCTGGAACCAAGCTCCCTCATAATGTTCCTGTACTCTGTCTCATCTTGAAGAAGTTCCTTCAGAATACAGAGAGGCGACTTGCTAGCACCCGAAATAGGCTTTCCGATCCGCTTCAGGTGACCTCGCACATGATTGGAGAGCCCAGTCTTAGTGTCAAACCAGCCGTCGCACAGCGGACAGGTATGTTCACTTTTAGACTCTGGCTTATCTGCCATGACGAAAGCACAAAATTACTTTAAATGAAAAAGCTCTATGTGCACATACATGAAAATAGAATATGCTTGTGGGGTTTTAGCATTTAAAATTTTTTTTAAATGAAAAAAATGTCAAGGAAAGGTGAATGAACATCACCTTTTCTGATTGGGCGATTCATCGATGGGATTCTTCTGCGAATACGAGGCTTGCGGTCTTGAAATGCAACTTGCTCTGGTGACACCATATGGCGAGCATCATAAGTAAGACCCACTCTATGCAAGTGTCCTCTTACATGGTTGGACAAACCCACCCCAGACTCAAACACAGCAGGGCAATAAGGGCAAAACTTCCGGCCAACCACAGACAAGGGATTGATGACACCATCTGAATCACTTTTTTGATAAACAGCAGCCTCAGTCTCATCCCCACTTACCATTCGCTCAATATGTTCTTCCTTTATTATAAATGTACGAATCTCATTATTGTCCTCTGTGTGATCATCTGGATCAGAATGAGTGGCTTTGTCATAGTTGTTATTGAAAGGTGTGAAGCTATTTGTACTGCTACGAAACCAATCCGGAGACACTTTGGTAGATGTGCCCGATTCCTGAGGACCATCAGAGTCATCTCCCTCTTGTGAATAGCTTGAATCCCATTGCAGAGATTCAGACTCGCAGTTTGGAAGATGCTCATGAGAAACATTGGCATAAATGTTGCGATAAGGGGTTGACATTTTTCTTTTGGAGGGTATTTTGTGCTTCGGTGTGTCTGCAGAAGGATCTTTGGGATTGCTCTCAGTGCCAGGGTTCAGACAGGCAGTTTTACTCAAAATCTCTGTATTGGATGTAAAATGTACGTCAAAGCTACAAAGATATTTTGTCCTCTTTTCTGAGACAGGGCTTTCATATTCTTGATTGTTTTCTTCGACATATGGGAGACCTGTTGTCACGTCTATTTTCTCTGTAGGCAGAAGGGATAATTTGCTTGGCTTGTCACTTCTCAGAGAGAATGGTGACAGCTTGTTTGCTGGGCTGCCAGGGTTGAAATTGATCAGAGAAGAGCTGAAACCATCACAGGCGCTCTCAGTTTCTACTTTTTGCATGTTAAGGTCAGCAGAGTCATTGGGCATATAGGGCAGCTCACCTCTTTCCTTGACTGAAAGTGTCTCTGTGCTTTGAATCTTTGGCATCAGTGAAAGGGTGTCCTTGGATTGGTCAAACACAGCATTTATGCAATCATCCATTCGTCTGTGTGACTGAGGTCCATTGTTCTCATTATTTGGCTGGTTATTGATGAGCTCTACATCCTTTCTTTCACAATGTTCATTGTTGATTGTTAAAGTGCAGTTTGGAGACTTGGCACATGAATTGTGGTCATGCCTTTCAAATAAAGATGTTGTCAAATGATCAAAATCCTCATAACTAGAAGATTGGTGCTCCATTTCAATAGTTTTGTCATGGTGGACAATTTTAGAGCACTTGGCACCAAAGACACATTGGGGACAGTGAAGACAACCTCTTCTTCCTTCAACATCTATCTTACTGAAACCTTTAATCTCTTCTATCAGTCTCTCCCTCCGCACCTGGTGGATTATCATGTGCTTTTGGAGAGGGGTTAGGTCTCGGAACGAACGCCCACACTCTCTGCATATAAAGGGCCGGGGAACATGCTCTTGTCTTGCTTTATTATTCCTATCTAAATGATACATCAGATGTCTATGCAAATTTGTCTTCTCCTTGAAATTATTGTTGCACTTTGAACTAGGGAGGAGGGAAGGATCTTCATCTGTTTTTGTCTCTGTCTTTAACCGTGCCAATTTATCACCCATGTAGGTGTTTGTTTCTACATTACTGCCGCCTTCTTCACATCCCTCTTCCCCCTCGCTTGAAATTAGCTCCTTCATGGCAGCTGACTTGTCGCAGAATTTCTCCAGGCGTAACCCGGCATATGCTTTCAAACTTTCTGGCACTTTCCTGAAGGCATGTTCTTTGTTAATGGTCGACTCATGATCAGACTCTTCATCGATTTGGGAATTCTGGGATACATAATGAAAGCCATCATAAACTTCTCCATTATTGCCAGCACTTACCAAGGCATATTTTTTCTTTATTATTTGTCTAGCATGAAGAGGTCCATCATTTATCATTTTTGTTCTTTGCTCATCACCTCCTACGCTTCTTTTCAAAAGAATTTGCATGAAGTTTTCACGCAAGCCCTCGGTCAGACCATCATGGTCATCAGAAGAACTCTCAGACAACTCGGAATCAAAGCCCCATAAGCACCACGATTTAATTCCCTTTCTAGACAACAAGCGGTTGATTGGCCTGTTATCCAAACCATCCCCTTCCAGCACATCTAGGGGGGCCCGCACTTTTAGACTGCACCCTTCTGCTTTCTGCCGGGTGTCTGATTGAAGCTCACTGGGAGGCAGCAACACCTCAGGGCTGGTGTCTGTCCCGGGCAGAGGGGACATGTCTTTGTTGTGGACGCTGGACTCCTCTGAGGTACAGTGTGAAGCAGCTCCATTAACAAGTGCTCCTGAAGGCAATGAGGGGGCAGCGGGAACACTACCACAGACAAATGGCTTTGGCTGGTCTCCATTTAAAGAGTTTTGGTGACTGTCCAAGGGCAGGGACTCCAAGCTGTTTTTGTTGTTGTAGGGAGACGATGTGCTTGTCAACTCCTTAGTCTCATCAGAGGAAGATTCTACCTCTTTGTCTTCCTCTGCGCTCTTTTTTACTGCTGACATAATGGAGACCACACAGTCTGTAAAAGAGAGACAAGGGATCTCATCAGCTTGTGCATTGAACAATTGTAAAACCTTGTTGTAAATATATGATTTGTTTCTTGCAGTATTTTTATAGTATTTTACAAAAGCAGTGGCACAGTGGTGTATTTAACAGCATTTCTGCTCATTTTTAGACTGGTTCTGTTATCATGCCATAGTATTTGTAATTAAGGCCATGAGCACACAGATGCAGATTCTTTTTTTTTTTTTGCTTTAAAAAAATATTCCATCCACATGTAAAACACCACTCCTTTGAAAAGTGGAAATAAATGTAAAAAATTAAATGTATAAAAAAATTAAAAAATAAATGTAAATGTAAATGAAAAAGTTGTGTAAACAATAGTACTGTTGTACTGACTTAATGACTAGAGTTTTTCTGTTGTTTCGAAGTTGTCCCTTGATTATTGGCCCCATCCTTCATATACACTTGCTGCAACCCAGCGATATTACATTTTTTCTTACAAAAAGACACAAAGGCAGCAAACACCATCATAAAAAAGGTTTAACTCAACAGCAATTGAGGAATTCTAAACAGTCTGTCAAAGAGAAGGATACAGCTGCAAAAAATAGAAAAAAACTCTATTTCTGAAATGTGTTAATTTAGTTTGCAAATGATGTGTTTGTATGATAACTCATGTTCAAAACTGACTTATGGAAATTGTTATGCGTAGACATCTAGTTGGATTTTTGTTACAAAAAAATAAATTGCAGTGGTTATCGCCCAGTCATAAGTTTGTTGGTTTGATTCCAAATCAGAACAATTGAAAGAGGAGTTGTCACATTCTCTTATTCGCTTAATGGTCATGTCGGTTTTTTCTGTGCTCTCTGGGTTTCCATAAACATTGAAGCAATATTCCCTGAACAAAATCTATACTTTCTTTTAAATAACACATCAAGGTACTATACTGTGTTTAAAATTACAGAACTTTATTGCACTAGCTGTACCTTCTTCTAAAAATACTATGCTTTCTGATATTACAGCTTAAAGTGTTATATTGTAATTGCTAGTGCTTCTCATGATGCTGTACACACAAAAAGGTATTTGAAAACTAGAATGAGGAATTATTCCATGATTTTCTTTGTGACTACTATAATGTGCCATCTTCTGAGGCATTTTTTTTTATATTTTTTAACCAATCTTGTGAGAATACACACAATTATCAAATTGCCTGAATATCAGAGTAGGTCAATACTGGCCCAAAAAAAGATGGTGGCCTTAATGGAACCACAATAAAAGTCTTGAACACCCACTGTCAACACTTCTTTTCACAGCATACTATAGAAGTTCTGGTGAGGAAGCTTAATTATGTGAATGCACCTTTGGGATCTAACCTTCCTATTTCCTAGTTCTCAGACACTGACTAAAATTGACCAATTTCCATGGGAACAAAGCACACCAGCAATAAGATCATATTATTCTGTCTTATCACTCTCTGATGGTGCCAAAGCACATCCCAGCACGAGACGGTTGTTGCTACAAACTTGACAAATTGGCACACTACACACACCCGCGCACACACACCCGCATGCGTACGTTCAACTCTCTTGTTCATGACTAGCCAGAGAAAAACATCTCAGGTGTCATCAACCAATCTAATTATATTTGATGCTTTCAGCAGCTCAACACCATCAAGCCTATGGGACAACAGGCCTGTGTTTAAAAGGTGTGTTCAGGAGGCCCAGGTTTGCTGTTGTCCTGCTAGACCACAGAGTTCCCCTGAGGATTTGACATAGAGCACTAGCTGCTCTCAACAGGAAGCCGCGTTGCTAACGAAGTGTTAAATTCAGTGTTAATGAGTGGCTTCACTGTTACCACCTCCTAGGTAAACCTTCCGAGCTCCATATTCTCTCCATCTGTTGGGGTGTGAGGGGCTTTCAGAGGGAGAACAGACGCTCTGCATTTAAAAACGAACTTCACTGCAAACCCCTAAACAGCAGGGTGGCAAAGCCGCGGAATATGATTTCAGCTTTAAATTTACAGGCCTCATTAGCTTCCCGTTTCCACACTGATCTGTTCCATACATAACAAACAGGGTTCAGCTGCAATGCGTCTTTTAAAAATTCATTTGCTTCTATTTACTTCATTTAGTCAATGTTAAAAGGCTGCCTTTGCCTTGCTGGAAGCTATTTACAAGGATTATGAGCTTAAATACATTTACACTCTGTGTAGAGATCAATCTGAAGCGATTAGCTCATTTTCTCAATCTTGCTTCAACTCTTTCTTAGCTCTTGGAAATATGCTCAGTAATGAACATGTTTGAATTTGCAAACAACGATGAATAAGAGGAGGTCCCCTTGTGATTGGTCTAAATTAACTGCACAAGTAAAAGAGCACTTAACACTTACACGACACACATATGTCACATGCTCTCTTTCTCTCTCTCTCTCTCTCTCTCTCCATCTCTCTTGGTCCCTATTCTTTCCATCAGCACTTGTTCTAACACTTGAGTTGCACCTCATCTTGAGGTTAGTGCTGAAAAAATAAGAAGTGATAATTGCATATTATCATTACACATTATTCTGGAATCCCTGAAGGTAAACTTTTCTTTGTTATTTATTAATCTTAGGAGAATTCAAACTACTTGCTATGTTCCACTTTTGTGTCACCAACTTTATTCCCCACTTGCTAAAGACAAAAAAGGTGGAAGCGTATGTTCCAGAAATGCAATTACAATTTACAATGTGCTACAAATGCAGAGAACAAGTATAAGTATATGTGCTCTATAAATATATGACATGATCACAGAGACAAAGAACTAAAATTTCTCCGCTTTAACTATACTTGTTAAAGAAAATATCAAGAAAGCGAAGCTTCATAACATTTTATAGAGTGGTGAGGGTGCAGATTCTAAACTTCCATAAAGTCTACCTTAAAAAAAGAAAACTGAAACAGCAGCCGAATGGGACAAGTCTTTCAGAGCAGTTAGCTGTATATGTTCTTCTGCAACATGCCCAACTTCATTTCAATTTTTACATTACTCTTTCTCTTTTCCCTGTCCTCATTCCTCCCTTCCTTTCACTGAAAAAACTAACACATCTAAAACAGAAGGAAGGATGAAGCCCCTGAACAACAGAGCAGAGAATTTTCTACGGTTAATGGGAGTTATTGATTTGTTTGACACACTCTGAATTTATGAAGCCGTCTCTCAAGGGTGAGGGAGTAACAAAGCACAGCTGTGGGCAAACAAACAGGTAGCTATTCAAGGTGACACCTCACAGAGACTCTCTTCTTTCTCTGCCAGGTTGAGGAGAAGCACACAGTGCTGGAGACAAGAGGAAGCTCTGGCTGTGCTCCACAGCTGATGGGATGGGAGAAGTATA
The DNA here is from genome assembly GCA_900490495.1 of Danionella dracula. Lineage (NCBI taxonomy): Eukaryota > Metazoa > Chordata > Actinopteri > Cypriniformes > Danionidae > Danionella > Danionella dracula. Next base: position 5,906,646 of record UELW01000996.1, read on the forward strand.
AAGAGAGAGAAAGATATTTGGATACGTATAGAGAGAGAGAAAGCGAGAGAAAGATATTTGGCAATTAAAAAAATAATAGGAGCGCTTTCCACTTGCCAAAGGTGAAATTGAAACTCTTGAAAACCAATCAGGCAAAATACATGAAACATTTATACCACAATAAAGCATATTAAAATAAACTTTTATTCTTTCTGAGTGCAACATATCAACTATTGCATTATTGTAAGACCAGAAGTATCCAATTCATACCAAATATATGAAAAAAACAGTTAAGGAATTGTATCCTCATTATCTAGCTGTGCAGAAACATAACAGGATCCACCAGAGAATTTGAGAAGGTCGTTCTCATATTTTGCTGTTAACCCTTGAATCCAATTCTCTGAGAACATTCTGAGTTAAGTTACAGTCGCTGAATTTTAAACTAGAAAAACCAAGCATATTAATAAAATGTTTCAAGCTTTTTATAAAATTTTACTTCAATTAATAAGAATGGTTGCAAACAAAGCACGTGATCATGTTATTTCTCAAAAAGAAAAGGGGAAAAAAGTATTTTGATATAGAGTCCAGTGACTCATAATAAACAGGCTTCATAAAAAACTGTGCTGAAGGTGAAGAAAGAAGACTAGTATGCTCTGTTAAACAGGAAAGAAGATGAGTGAGGTGTTATAATCATTTCTAATCTTACTGTACTTTAGTGCATTATCAAAAATAGACACCATTGTTTTTGTAGTAGCATGCACAGTCATATTACAATAACTTTTAATATTCATATTGTTCATGTCGAAGTGTTGAAAACTATATTTACAAAATACCATATTTAATGAGATTTAAGAAGTTGTTAACAACTAAATGTTTAACCAAAAGGCCTGGCTAGCTACCCAAACATACTATTTGTCTCAGAACCGCAAAATTTTCATGTACTTCCATTCTTAGCCAAGGTGATGCAACATTGTGAACTTGTTAAACAACTCCTATATAAAAATCTGCTTTGGCTATGGACTCTCAAAAAAGAGCACTTCTTTCCTACAACCCAAATTAAGCAAGTGTTAAGACAAGACTCATTCATTTGCCTCTCCTAAAAAGCTCCCTCCAAAAATATAGAGTGAAGCGCTGCTCATTCTAATGCTAGATTTTAGATCAGGGAGAGGGGAAAGGGGGGTCATTGGGCATGATAAAAGGGGACAGGGAGTGAGTGACAGTTGGGTTAAGACAGAAGTCATGTTCAATAGCAGGTAAAGAACATCAAAAGGGGAGTTCACAGGAAAACCTATGCAACCTTATCTAGAAGCAGGCTTTTGTGTTGTGTGAAGTAGATTAGTGGTGCCAGAGCTGCTGACATGGCCTCATTTGCCGCCCTGTAGTGTTAGAGGAGGATTAAACCATATAAACTTTGAAGCCTTAAACAATACCTTTCAAAATTAGACAGATTAAGGGAGAGATGTCTGATGGGGATTTCCCGTGGCTTTGTCAGTTTAAAAGTTCTCTTTTTAAAGAAGGGAGCAAGAGAGCGCCGGGGAAAAAGCTGAGCAGGTCTGGGGTTTGAGTTTTAATGAGGGCACTCCTATCAAGAGCTGGGCAGTGGGTGCGAAATACCGCAGGTCGACAGGACCTTAAACCGCTGGCCTTTCTCTCACATTAGAAAATGATGCAAAGACTTTGTCACTGGAAGAAGGGGGCGAAAGTTTTCTGGCTGTTGCATCATTTCTCTAGTTTTACGCAGCAGCACATGTTTTACTGGACAATAAATGTTGATTGTAGCAAGTCATTCTGGGTATTATAGGAGCTTGATCATCTGTGAAATGCAAGTCCATGGGTGCAATTCAGACCACAGATTGGGCACATATTTGAGAAGTATGCCTCCTTACTAAATGGAGGAGACCAATCTGATGAAAGCTTGTCTTGCCTCTAAGGATTTGCTTCAGTTAGTATGCTGGTTTCATGATAAAAGAGGTTTAATTGACTTTTCTTAAATTAAGATACACCACACAAAATGGAGCAAGACATGAGTAGACAAAATTGGAAATAATGGCAAAAAAATTCTGAAATCTCATTATGTGCACCAGACTTGAGCCAACGAATGATTTAACATTGAACATGGAAATTTAGCTTAACTCAACTAAAGATTAGCTTAATCTGGAGTCATTTATTAACTAAAATAAATATAAAACAATACAATGGCAGAGTGAATTCCTGCAATAAATATACCTAAAGTCTGTCCTAAAGTTATTTTTTTTTTTTTGCCAGATTGTAAAAAAATCATAAGAATCTAATTCATTTCGGTAATTATTTGTTCCAGAGGTCACTTGACCTTGTAACAGTGTAAACCTAAAATGTGAAAATATTCTCGCCAACAAAAAAACCCAACCTTCTCTTAACCAAACAAAGCAAAGCCTGCACCTTGTGGTCCATCTCCCCTGAAGTGTCTCCCTCAGGATATTAAAAAATCATCAGAACTTTATCAGTCCCTGCTGCTTGTCAATGGCATCCATTAAAGCTGAATGAGGGGGTGGAGCTGCACGCAGACTGGTCATTAACACCAAGCCCCACTCAATCAGAGCAACTCCAAACATATCAAAGGGGGGGGGGGGGGAGATTGCTCCCCATGGAGAGATGTAAATAACCTCCCCAGAGACTCCCAGCAGGCTGCAAAGAAGATGCTCACTGGGAGACGACAGGAAGCTAATGAGTACAACAGTAAATGTATACAAAAGACAGAAGGAGAGGCCCTCCCTCTTGAATCCAATTACCATGCTCTTATCAATAAAAGAAAGCTGAAACCACTTTCCATTCTGCATCGTCTACTTCTATGTTACAGCTCACTGAGAAAAACAGCAACAAAATAGTGTTTGCTGATATGCTCTTTATATACAGTGAATTATTCAAATAGGAAGTAAACATAGAAATTTGTAAACATTTGCAGTTTTGCCAAAGGCAATCGTTGACTTTTTCAGCATTAAAGTACATTCAAAAAAATTCCAAGCGTTAATGGCAAAGTTGAAACGAACCTGTTTGCAAGTAAACCACAGACACCAGTTTCTCTGAATATCTCAACTTTCCCTTTTCCACATGCAAATGCCCATTGATATTATTATAATAATGTATCACTATTATTTGTAGCAGTAGTATTCTTTTGTGATATTAGTAATAGTAGTATTTGTAGGTATATAGTAGATGTATTACTACCTCTATTGTTGTTGTTATTTAGCGGCTATTATTCTTATCCTCATAATCATCATAAAAGGTCCAAAGAAGTCACATTTCAAAGCAACTGCACAAGTTTATAGTTCATATACTTCAATCTTTTCATACACAAAAGTATTTATTTAAAAATAGTATTAACATGTAAATTATTATTAAATCATATCTGCAGTTTTATTAATTACAATTAAATTTTCATAAATGATGGGAAACCTGGTTAGATGTCATCACTTTTTTTCCTCCTGCCTCAAATCAACAAGACGATATTAAACCTCTTAGCTCCTAAATATTTTCTTATTGTGGAGATTTTTTTCTTATTTTGAGGAGACCGATGGCTCAGAAATAGAATATTACTAATAATAAAATATTTGACTTCCACGACAGCTTTGCAGATGAATAGAAATAATACAGATGTTTTTTTTTGTTTGAAGCAAAAGCATCAACAGAAAAAAACTATATTCATAAACTGTGAAAAATATGTTTTGTTTAAACATGTTTAGATTATTATAAAAATTATTGGCATTATCTCAACTTGCTTTTGATTGCCCACCTATATGTAAAACGCACATTTTTCTGTCATTCAAGGACATTACACTGGAAACATAAAAATATATTAGCGTTAGTCCTCGTGTCACTTCCAACTTAATAAAAGTTGTGCAACTTAATGGGCAGCATCATAATATTTCTTATAGAAAGTGTGGCTTGTAAAACCACCAAAATGTGTGAATCTAATCAGCTCAATTTTTTAGACTCCAGAACCATGTTTTATGTGGAAAATTTAGTGAAAGATATGGGAAGATTGGTGGGAAACAGGGGTAAATACTGTAGTTTCCTGGACATGATGATTGGCCAACTTTTCTCAAATTTTTATTTTATTTTTTAGCAAGCTGTTTTCAGAAAGTGCCTTTTTCGGAAAAAGAATGATTTAACACTAATGAAATAATAGACCTTTTGAAAATTTAAGGAAACAAAAAAAAAGCATGACTATGAGTGGAGAGGATCTTTAATGACAACATAATAACTATTTCAGATCAGTACACATCATCACCTACAGATGGCTCTGGAAACCATCAAACTCTATGTCCAATTAAATAAGAATAAGAGAAAACAATGAGTTGAAATTTCCCTAAATTAATACTTAGAATTTATAGTCATCAGGTCGGGGTCTAAAACACTCTAGACACAACAAACCATGCAATTTTTTGTAAATACTTAAAAAAAATGAAAAGCTTGTGACGGGGACCTCAGTCTGGCGGGAGGAAACCCTGTTTAATGATGGCACAGGTACACCAATCACGCTCGTTCATGTAGTCTCTTAATACCACACATAATTCAATGATCTCTTCCTGACAGAAGCGCTCTATAATCCCACATCACCCAGCAACCTCTGCTCAAAGCTCCAAAATATCACAGCCAACCCCAGAAATAATTGGAAAATTTAATGAGACTGGTGAACCACAACCTTGGTGGATTTCACAAGAGAAAGGTTTTAGGAGCTTGACGGCTAATTCCGAGGCAAACTTTTGCCTTTACCCTTTCAATCAATAGAAACAGTGGATTTAATTTTGGTTAATTGGTGTTCAGTAAAAGACACCCTTCAGCGTCGATAGAACATTCTTACGGCCTTGGTCCTATTGATTCTCGAAACTCTCACAGGCGCTTACAAAACATGTCTGTTCTGATGGAAGCTCCTCCGTGGTCATTTTTCTAACCACAATTTCTTATGATATTTAGTGAACGACATTCAATTAATATTTAATTTCAAGAAACTCTGAAAATTCAAGATTTAACCATGCATATTTATACAAGTTATACAACTCTTTATGTCTAGTTTAACACACATTTTGTTCAAATACTACCACAATAATTACATAAAAAATGGCACGTCAGCAGCCTAACAATTTCTAGAGCTTCAGAGAGATGTATCTATAACTGTAACCAATTTTAGCAACTTAGGAGTATTAATGATCAAATCCTGGCCCCTAGTGGTGAAGATCTGGTGCCTGAGGCTGCACCAGCCTGCCTGTAAATTTCAGTGAGCTGAAGGATTTTAGTCTGTAACTTCCCTCAAAAAGTCTTTAATGGGAAGAAGTGTTCTCATTTGCTTATCTGGGGTTTGCATAAGTGAGTGTCGGGACGCTCATACCATATCTGTTTCAAAGTTGGAACGAAACTAACCGGTGACAATCACATCTGTCAAATAATTTTGGCACACACCCCGAGACAAACTTCAGACACAAAGCTGACTTTCAGAGAGGAGAACGCAGACAGGTGAGCATTTTATGCACTATCATCTAGATTCTGTTGGATCATTGTCCAATTACACAAAATTATTTTGGCAGTTTTTGCTCACACAACATTAGACCCAGATTCTTCTTTTTGGACTCTTTCTGGAGGGCTGCTAGAGGAAGATGAAGGTTGCCAGGTTGCCAGGCTGACAGGAAGTATGCCTGTGACAAGCGTAACTGACAGCTCTGATTTAATTTGACTGGTGATCACACCCAGCTATAGTATCAGAGCAGTTCACACATCTGTGCTTCAGCTCAAGGTGTTGAGACATGCCACCAAATATCTGGAACGTTACACACACCCCTGGTGCTGTGTACAGGCAACCGGAGTGCTGTCACTGCTGCTTTCCAGCAACATTAGGAAAGACATAAATCTTAGCTCTGCCATTTCCATCCTAATTCTGTCACCATTTAATCTTCTTTTCGTTTTTATGAAAGTTCTGCATGCCTTACTATCAGCATTCATTCAGTTCAATTCTGTGACACGGAGAACAACAGAGTGACAATAAATGACCATTGTGTTTAATGAGTCTACCTGTCTTTTCTAAAACATTAAGTACACAGACTGCCTCTGCTAACTGGTTAAAGAAAATAACTAGAAATAAATCATTAAATAGCATAAAACAAGATAAGATCAAATACATTAAATTCATTCCAAAGCATATTGATTTTTTTCTTATACAGACTAAAATTAAACAATATTTTAAAACTAATATAGTGGGTTGCATGTGAGAACATTTTACACATTTATGCTCATGTTATTTCACATGATGCTTTATGTCATTTAAAAGCTATTAAAGGGATCATTTCATGGTGAGCATTTTTGTGGCTTTTATAGTGGTTAATAAGAGTACAAAAATCAAACCATGGACATTCAAACAAAAAAAAGGACTTGTTTCTTTTAACGACAGGTTTTATTCGCACCATTAACAACGTCTGACGAGACTCATTGTAAGATCACGGTTAGATATCAAAGGGTCGATTTCCTTTCCCGAACGTGATCTACTATCCACAAAGCAATGCATTCTCTTATGATATCCAGTAACAAATATAACTCTGGTTCATAGGGGAAAGGTTGTATAATAGTATTCCCTCTGAACGTCATTACAGTGTCTATCAGTGTTGCTAGTTTTGTGTTCGTGTGTGTTAGGGTTAGTGAATTTGCTCATAATTAATCACTCTAATATCTCTCGAATCTCCGTTGACTGTCAGACAGTAACTTTGCATATACGTCATGAATATGCAAAATCCCTAACCATTATGTGATTAACTGGGGAGAGGTTACAAAGTTTGCCGAATGAAAATCTCAGCTCATTTCTGGAAGAAGGCCGGGTTAGAAAATGAGGAGAATAATTGCAAATTTTATTAAAAACAGAGGCTTTATAAGCAAAAGAATCACATTTCCAATTCAATTAGAGCAATGTGAACCACATATTGTATAGCTCTTGTAAGATGGGATAGTCTTAACAAAAACATCAGGCAGGCGGGGTGACCTATCGGCGATCCCGCCCTGCCTCCTTTAGACGGGGACTCTCAGTTTTAATCACATAGGACACAGAACATCTTCAGGGCACCAGGTGGGCCTTCATCCCGGAGCGGACAGTAAGCCAATCTCACCTGCCACTGCCTCGCTTCCGGGGTTGGGTAACCCCTGGGCCCCTTACAACACTTGCAAGGACACACTACATTTAGGCCTGGAGGGCTAGTCTCTCTGTCTAAATCTTGGTGGGAGGAGGCTGCAGATCTGTGGCACCTCCCACAATATACGACGGAGAAGGCTACCCTCATTTTAAATACACATTAGATATGTAGGGCGGGGGGTGGTGCCTGGACATCATCCGCCAAACGACGGTGACACTCCAGGACACCATTCCCTATTTTATTGCATTTTATCTCTCCAACACACCCACATATACCTGCATTACATGACAACTGGGAGCAGATGTTGGGGAATGGGTGGACGACTGCCCCCGTCTTCCCTCTTGGAGGGTAAGGGCCCACCATCGCGGGGGTGTGGGTAGCTGCGGGGGCGGGTGCGGGCTGCAGGTGAGTGACTGGCTACTTCCCGGGACAGGAAGACTGAATGAATGGGTAGATGGATGGATGGATGGATGATTGGATGACTGGATGGGGTTGATTTAGTGGGTGGGGGGGGCTGCTGGTAGGGGTGTGCGTGGGGTTAGGTTTGGGGGGTTGCTGGTAGGGGTGAGTGTGTGTTGGGGGACTGCTGGTTGATGTGTGCATGGGGTCGGGGTGTGGCCAGGGGGGGGGTCCTGCCGCGTCTGGAGTGGTGTCCCTACCCGCACCCATATGGTCCCTTGGCCATCCTCCCTTTTTTCTTGCGGGTCCACGGAGCTGCCCGGGACTGGGGGCCTACCGCGGGGGGATATGGCATGGCGGTGCTTGTGGGTGGGGCCTCCCAGTCTCTGCCCGCACTGTCAGGCGCTGCATTCCCGCCTAGCTTTGGGCTGGTCGACCTCCTGCTGCAGCGGGCCCACTAGGGCCCCGGGCATTGCTCTCTGGGGTTGCCGACTTTGCCAGGGGAGGTGGGGCGGGTCCGGCTCCGGGTCCCAGGCCCCAAAACTTGTCGTTCTGTGGGGGGTGGGCTGGATATCTGGGTAGTTCCTGACCATATGTGGGACTTGGCTTGAGGCAGATCCCACATTTCATTTGGGACATAGAAGGTTAGTCACACACCTGGGATGTTTGGTCGCTGCTAGATGCTTGAGGTTTAGGTCATCTGTCCTGTAACACTCAATTACTTATGTGTATGTGTATATATATGTGTGTATGTGTGTATGTTGTATGTATGTATGTATGTATATATGTATAGGTGTATGTATGTGTGTGTATGTATTGTATATCTATATATATCTATCTCTCTATCTATCTATCTCTCTCTCTATCTATATATCTCTCTCTATCTATCTCTATCTATTTCTCTATATATTATATCTCTATTGATTCTATTCTCTTTCTTTTTTATTATTATTTATTCTGCGTGTTTATCTGCATGTATGTATGTATATTTATATTTGTATGCATATCTGTAGAAAGATGCGAACTACTTGGATGTAATAAGGTAGGTATCTAATATTATTTATTTTACTTATTCTCATTTTCAACTTAATCTTGACTCCTTCCCCCACAACCTCTCCCTCTCTCCTTCTCTTCCCCCTCCAAAACTTCTCTACCTCTGTTTTCCCCTCAATTACTTCTCTCCTCTTTCCCCTTTTTTTTTATTATTACACTGTCCTCCTGTCCTGATGTATGTTTATATGATTGATTAATGTAATTATTGTGATGAATGCGAATGAAATAAATTAAAAGCTTCTATCCAGAGGAATACTCAATATATAATATCTTCAATTCTCTGGAAAGAGCAAAACTGACCAACTCATACGAAGCACCTCCCTTCTCATGGGGCTGCTTTGAAGTAGGACAGGACAGGTTAAAAAAACAAACAAACAAAAAAAAAAACAAAAACACTAACAATTGAGCTATCGTTAACAGCCTTTATTGTAGATCATCGCAATAACAGCAAGTAATAACACTCCCAATAGGCATAACCAACATCGAGAATTGTAAGGACCCCACTTAGTGCAACAGCAATCTCGTCGATGGTTAGTTCAGGAAGCCCTCATAATGAGATGCGTGCAGTGTCCCGCCCTCGTGACGTCACTGCACCAATCCCGAGAACGGAGGTTCAACCAGCCGCTACAATAATAATGAAAATTACACAATGTCACTGACCTTTTAAATGATGTATGGCAAGTGAGACTTGAACAAAAAAGTGCAAGTCAGCGCAATTCCAAACAATTCTTAACTAAACAACTACTTACTAACTGTTAGTAAACCCTTAACTGTAAATAAAGTAGTTTTTTAATAAAATAATCTAAAAGGCTTTGTTCTGCATTTTTATTTTAGTATAATTTATTTTTTATACATAGTTTATTTTCAGTATAATTTAAATGTAAAAATTAAATGATTATCCCATCTTAAAGAAGTTTCACAAGATGAATTTATACATATATAAATATACATTTTATAATATAATAACTTTTAACTAACTAAAGATTACTTTTTATCACAACATTAGTATTTATTCATGAGGCATCACATCACAAATGTTCAATTCAATATCATGTTCAAAATCACCTTCGTGAATCTTAAAACATCTACTGAGCTAGAAGTGTAGTCATGGGCTTAAAATAATCCAATTACCATTTTTTCATTTTACTGCAGAAGCAGTTACAAAATTAACTGAGTGGAAAACATTAAATATCAGATATAGTTTGAAGAAATCACATACAGCATAGTTAATAAAACATAAACATGTATGTCACTATATATTAAAAACCAATACTTTTTTGCATGTCTTAAATGCCACAACTGCTGCACTTTTAGCCACAACATGAAACTGTTTCTGCTAACTTTGTTAATAAATTGCATTTTAGATTAATAAACTGATGAGGGGCGACTGTGATTAGAGGTCAAAATGAAGGTTAAATGATTAAAATTAGCAGCTAATAGTCCAAGCAGAAATAGGTCTCTCTCACTCTCTCACACACACTCTCTCTAAGGATAGATTTATGCAGGTTTCAACGTTCTGGCTGGATCAACAGCTTACTGAAATATCTCTCTGGCCCAGCTGCACTAGTGCTAGCTTGCTAATTCAGGCCAGTATGCTTCCATTTAAACAGTCCCATGTGTCTTCATTTAGAACACTGCAAACTGGGATCCAAGCAAAAAAGGGGGATGAGACCAATTTTATTTTGTAGCAGATTCTGGAAATGTGTCTCTGTGCAACTCTTTGACCTTGCTAAGTGACACATGATCAATTTACTGGAGTAAGACTGGCTGAAGTAATTAATTTACGTAGTCATTAGCAGGTTGTTTATGGATCAGTTCCCTGCCCTCATTTTTCTTGATTGTTGTAAACAGTCCCTCAAAGATTGTTTTTCTATACCATTGTTTGCTTTGCTAAATATGTGATTTGACAGCATCAGCCCATGCATTTAAACTTTGCCATTATTGATTAGCTTAAATAAGCTCAATTATGTTGTTACAACCCTCTAAATTACCTGTACATGTGTTATCTCCTAGTCTGCCACTATGTTGGTATCACAGATCTTTTACGGTGGGTCTGTTGCTCTGACTGATTAATGTGTGAAAGAACTATCAAATCAAGCAACAGAACTTAAAACATTAATTAATTCTTACACGAGAAGAACTAGAAGTTTATTGATGCTATCGAAGGCTAAATTTAAACTGCAGCCCAAAATTACTTAAATCCTTTAAAGCCCCCAAAATACACTATATCATATGTGACTTGTCTCTGAAATGTTCATGACAGTCTTAACAGCTCAATTCGGATTTTTCCAAATCTGACCCATGGTGGTTTCATATGTGGTTCGATTTTTTGACCGGGCGCATTTATCAGACTTTCATTTTGTTGTATGGGGACAGATATCACATATCTTGGTGTGGGCTATAGTTTCACCATAATCATGGCTGATTACGGAGCTGAAACCAGTCAGTGGAAGGAAAGTGGAGTGATAGAACTAATACATTTTTTGTCTTCTTGAAATGATTAATGGCAACTTTTGTTGTCTATTTCCTGGACATGCACACCTCACAGTGAGCTGGGATGCATTCAAACACAGTACAGATACAAGAAAAATCTGAATTGAGTATTAAGACCTGCTGTTTAAATGTACACTAAAGGCACCAACCACTACATTGTGAAGTTTTCCTAGCAACGAGTTTTGTTGTTTACAGACAAAGATAACTGATCCATTGTCCAAATCGTTTAAAATTACCCATGAAAATGGCAGCTCTAATCACATGCCTCTTCGATGTGATAGATTTAATTTTTGCAGTCAAAAACAGTCATTTCTTAAAAGTTTAGCAAAACAGATATTAAATATCATAAACCTGGTGATAACATGATTAGTGTTATTTATAAACACATTTTATCAAGAGGCTATGTATCCAGTATTTGACCTTAAACAAATTCATTCTTTATGACTCACTTTTACATCTATGTAAAGTCTTGTGACAGTGTTTAATTAAACCACATACATGTCATTAAAAAAATAATGCAAAAGGACTTTTGGAAGTATCTTACAAGTTTATAAAGTTCTGACAGTTCAGTTTCCTAAACAAATAAACGGAGAAGCAATTTACTGAAAATTTGAAAGAATACTCACAATTTTCTGAATATAAAATTGGAGCAAAACCAACTTGAAGATAAATTGCACTATTCCTTTAAAATTTGAACAAGGGAAACAATTCCTATACACAATAGCCAATTGGTACCATTTCATTTGCTGCATATTTTTTCTGTGAATGTTTTTTTTTTCCTAAATATTTTTTTTATGTTCTAGTAGAGCTTGTTTTATGTTTACAGCTAATCCCATTTTATTCCTTAATCCAAAAACAACACATAACACATAAATTCTGACCTTCAAAAAAGATAAATGAATGCTCTTATGACTGATGAGCGTTCAGCGCAAAGCCTGTGTACATCTACTTTTAACAACTGACTGTATATAACATGGACATAGAGACATCCGTTACAGCCTCAAAAGGTCTCTGGAAACGTGGCTCAGAGTGGGCATAGCCAGTAATCGAAAACACATACACAGAAGCAGGACACGGCTGTAGTGAAGACGTCTGATTGGCAGAAGGTTTACACTTTAATATATCTTAAACAAACAAATGTCAAAATAATTCAGTGTTCATGAAGGTAAAAACTAGTGATCTGATCCAACAAACCTAATGGAGCCAGGGTTTGTATGCATCTACTTTAACAGTGCAGAATACATATTCTTATTGAGACTCAGGACTTTTCACACTAATTAAAGCACTCACTGTTTGAGGGAAGCCAAATTAGTGTGCATACTACCAAAGGTAACTAAAATGAGAAGAACTGTGGCAATTCCTGAACATCTCAAGGAAAGTTAGTTTAGAGAATGACTCAAACTCTCTCAAGACAATGTTAAGATAAAAAAATAACACTGGGGAAAAAACGTCAAATTTCAGAACTGCAAAAAAACGTTTTTACTTAATAATAAGTAAATAACGTAGTAATAATAAGTAATTAACATAGCCACCGCTTTAGGCCATCAAACAGATATTGCGCAAAAGCTAGAACCTTCTAATGGAGGAAGAGGAGATTTGTCAAGAACCAGCTGTGAGATATAAAGTTTTACAAAGCACATTCTAAGAGCTAGGGTCATACATTGTACTACTTAATCTGAAAGATGAAAACGTCTATTTATAAAGTTACCGAGCAAGTAAGAATCATCCAACTTGGCATATTTTATCTGCCATCTAAAGTGATAAGACTGTGCTTTACAACAGAACACATTTGGCTGGCGGGGTGTTTACGGCGCTGCGCAAACGCGCTGCGCACTGACGGGTCTCCTCCAATCAAAGTCGCGCTGATCGAAGCCTTCAAGACTCGAGCTTCTGAGCTTTCTTCAAGTGTCAAAACCGCAACTAGAGGCCGCGACACAAACTCCCGGGTGACACAGAAACAGCTCGTCTCATCCAAAGACTGACATTGCTTTGAATCAATTCTGGCACACAGCTTGTAAAAGTATGCACGAAAGTCAGTCGCAGAGAGAAAGGAAACTGCGCACGTGCTAGACACCCCAAAACAACATCGCTATTCCGAGCATAAGCGGACATGAGAAAGGAAGGGTGAATGTCTGTCTGCTCGACTGGTGCCTGGCACGGAGTGATGACATACCTGCTTCCCGTGTGTATCAGCTCTCGTGCCCACTCAAGGACTCACAGAGAACTCATCTTCGAACGTTGTTAAACCCGTGTTTGAGGGAGAGATTAGTAAACCTTAAACCTACCTTCCCAGATAATAACTCTGTAATGAGGCAGAAGTTTGTCATGGTAGTTGACGGTCCTTTTTTTCGTCCTCCATCCGTTACAATGTCGCCATTTTGCCTAAATTTCTGCAGGTTGAACCAAAACTCTGGGAGGGACTTTCAGTCTCTGTGTTCAATAGACACATCGGATGCATCGGCGAGGGGAAAGGTGAACTTCATTCCAAGAACATAGTTTTATTTAAGGTAATGGTGTTTTTAAATAGAGGTTTTATATTTATTTATTTTAAACAAGCACAGTGTAAAGACTCTCTGTGACTCCCCTACACGCGACATGGACCATTCCATAGACAAGGGATGAATTCTAGGTGAAGTTCCTTCCTGCTGCTGGTGAAAAAAAAGCTGTTGAGAGAGGGTTGGGGAAGAGGGCTTTTCACACAGTATGTGTAGTGATGAGGTCATCAAGAGTATTAACTTATTTTTAAGTTTGAAATAAAGTATAACTGGACTCCTTGCAATCTTTGATAAAAAAGGGTAATTTCTTAGCATACAAACAATTCATGCACATACACATAGCTTCCATTACCTTTACAAATCTGTTATAAAAACTATTTCTTATGAATTAGCTCAGTTAGTAAAATACCCCTGAAATTTTATTAAACATATGTTAAACATAAGATATATATATACATATAAAATTGTTTAAAATACAACACTTTCTTAAACAATTTACTCACTTATCTGAGCAACTCCCTTGACTCTACCAGATCATTTAAATTATGTGATATAATTTCCTTCTATAAAAAATATTCTAGTGTTGAGCATAACTATATTATACACTTTTATATCTTATATGGTAAACATTTCCATATAAGCATGAGCATTTCTAAGTCTCAACCCTGTTTGGACATTTCTCATCAGACATTGGCTCCTTTATGTCCTCTATCAGGTTAGTTAAAAAAAAATGTAAAAGTTGATTAGATGTAATCGAGATTTGTCTTTCTTGAATGAATACATAGATGTTTTATATCATGTTTATCTGTATTTTATGTTACGAATCATTTGAGTATGTGTATGTGTGCCTGAGCTACAATAAAAAAAGTGAGTTTGAAAGAAAGATAGGAAATTTTCTTTAAGGTCATACATTTAATTGTGTCACTGTACAGGGATTGTAATGCATTTTCCAACGTCTACTACTGTTTTGTGTGTCCGTCCGTTGGTTTTTATTAAAAGCATTACCTTGCAGTGCTGGGTAAAAGGCATTACAAAATTTTAAAAACATCAATCGCAGACTAAATGTTTCATTAATTTTATGGATTACAAATTAATTTAAGTAATTAGATTATAATTACTCACACAAGTATATTCAATTACTTTTAGAAAGTTATGTTTAATGTCTAAAATGGTAAAGGTTGAAAGTAAACAATTACTCACACTTCTGTATTTTTATACGCTACTTCTTTTTAGCTCAGTTTTTAAAGTCAGTACTCTTACTTTTATTTGAGTTTATTTTATTTGAAGAAAAGTACTACATTCTACATTTTTTTAAATCACAGTTGAACATTCTACGGATTGGGCTGGATGTCTCAGAACCAATCACATGTGAAATGCCTTCACCTTCTGTCTTAAAGAGGGCAGTAAAATTGACATACAAATGACATTCAAATCTCAATTTTATTTAGCAATAAAAGCTTATTTTATACAAAATTGAAAAAGACTAGTTGGTTTAGACTTCAAAGCTGTCAATGATAGTGTAATTAAGCTTGAATCCCCCTCTTTCCCCAATAAGATCAGGACATGGTGGGAAATAGTAAATGATGAGCAGGGTTTTGTTAATACTAGATTTAACAAGCATCACTGAAATAGCAGAGATGACTCAGAGCCGATTGGAAAAAAGTACTGTGAGAAAATATCTTAAGAACTACATTTTCTTTTATTTGCATTTCACTAAAGCATTGTTACTGTCTTTTGAGTACAAGGCTTGTGTACCCTTTCCACTTCTGGTTAACAGTTAAATCATGTTGTTGATTTGTACTTAAACTCTACCACACTTGTGATCAAGTTAGAGCAACATAAACCACAGAATTTAGTACATGTTGTATCAATACAGGGCCTGGTCATATGATGGTATTCTTCAATTATTTAACATCTTTTGGAGGCTGACTATTCGCAGATGCTGTTACAGAGTGAAAAAAATTAATTTAACTAACCATTTCCGTACTTATTATAATAATCATGGATCTAGGGATATCAAATTCCAGCAGGCTTAGCAAAAATGAAAAAGGTTTACTTTTTAACTATCTAATTGTAATTATTAAACATTTACCTCTCAGATACCATATGCGATTTTCTCTAATATTTCTCTGTGGAGATAATTATAGCAAATGTAACAATTTTTCATTCTGATTAAAATAGCAATAATTTGATTCAATTCTAAATTTAATTAAATAAATCCAAAGCTTGCGTCCTGATTCACCCTCTGACCGCTGTAAGCATAAATAGTCCAAAGAACGTCAGCTTAAAAAAATCAGGATGAACTTCAGACCTCTGTTTCAGATCATGACATAATTCTTTTTTAAGGGCCTGCCAAGTATACGCTGAAAAGTTTGATGCTCCAGCTGAAACAAGAGCATGAAATCTCCTCATTTATAATGCTGTTTGTGCCTCACGTTGGTTATCATTGTCTACCTTGGGGTACAATGGGCCATTTTTATCCATTTTCACAGGCTCACATTGTTCTTGAGCCTGTTCAGTCTAGAGCCTGCAGCAACGATGTCAAAACATCACAGGAAGCAGAATGATTATACTGCTGCTTGTTAACAGAGTAGTCGTTTAAATCTGGGGGCAGACGAACGAACACAGAGGATTAGAGAGTTCAGGATTTGACCAGAGGTGAATTCTGTGTTTAAAACGAAGGGCAGAAATTACAGGCTTTTTATTCTTCCTTACACAAGCAGCACTGAGAACACTTTTACTTGTGGTGACTTATCTGCATGTTTCGAAATGCTGTATAGACAATAGTTATTTAAAAAGCATTCATTTTTTGAGTATATCTAATGCATTTATACTGTAAGTCTGGTAAACGTACTATACCGCAGACAAGTTGGGTTGTGGGTGTGTATAAAATGTATAGTGCTCATTTGTGAATGAACTGAAAAAATCTTTAAAAAGATCCCAAACCACAAGGAGGCAGAAAAGCTCTCTGTATGTGCATGGAAGCAAATAAATGTAAATTTTTAAAAACAATTCTAATAAATGATACATTTATAGCAGTGTGTTCATGCTACAGATGTGTTGTTCTGACAGTCTACGATAACCTTTTTGGAATAAGGTTAAAGACCGCTGGGTTTTTTGTTGTTGTTGTTGTTGTTGTTCAGCTTGTCTTGACTAGACCTTGACTAAAATGGCTAAACCTTATCATTAAAAAGAAAGTGTAGTTTTACAATGATTAAACAGAAAAGTGATACATCCATAGATTTACATTTTATGAATTGGGCACCCAGACAAAGAAATCCAGCATGGTGAGGCTAGAAAGAAGGTAAGGTGTTTCATAAATGGTTTAAAACCTTTTTAAAAACTAATTCTAATGGATTTCCTGATGACACGGAGCAGTTGATGCTAATTAAGTTTAGGCTATGTTAAATGGAAATGAACCCCCAGTTTAAAACTACATTCTAAGTGCAGTGTACTAAGTACTGCTTTTTGGTGACACTAGAACCTTTAGAAAAGGGCCTACTGTTTAGTATTAATACAATTATAATAAACTCTGTTTAATTAACCAACACACTCAGTGATAGTTCATGTATTATGTGGCCAGCCTGTGTCAGTTGAATCATGGAATTGAGATATATCTTACCAAGTAGAAACCCTATTATTATCATAACATAACATAATTTTCACCTTGCCTAGTATGTTCCATATACTGATCAGTATGAAAAGAATGGGACAAAAACTTTTTAAGGTTTAATGGGATAAGCACTTTTGGGGCTGATCAGCTGGGGTTGGTCTCCAGACAGAAACCAGGGTATATCAGACTGGAAACCAGTCTGGAGATAAGTGAACAGGACTTAAAAAAGCATTTGTAGGAAGCCGGTGTTGTTATGCCTGCGCTATTTCTCACTCTTTCACACTGTTCTGCTTCTTTTATAGTTCGAAAGCGTTCTGTAAGTCCTAAAACTTGGAAACTTTTCCTGCCAGAGGCTTTGTCTCTCTTTACAGAGTATTGATTGCATGCAAACTTAGAAGATTTGTAGTTTATTGTCTTCAGGCTCCATTTGTGAATTTTATTAGCAAAGCAATTACAGGGAAAATAGTGAGTTTAATGTTATCAGGGTACTGCTATTATTCAGGCCAGAGAGGTAGTGAAGTCTTCCCATGGAGTTTTCTATTTGATCTTTCTGTAAACAATGTTTTAAGAGTGTTGGATTTGAAATGGATTGCAAAGAAAGCCAAGCTGTTTGGATCAAGAGGCTTCAGCTTTTATGTTTTGGAGACTGAACAATGAGAGCATCTGAAAAGATGCAGAGACCTTGGGCGAAAAGCAAAGACTGATTAGTCCTGCACACTAGAGATCTGGTCGGCAATGAGTGTAATATTGGTTTTTATGCCACTGAAAATCTGAGGAAGAAGACAAAGGGAAAAGCTTTGCACATCACCGATTCTTTTTTTCATCAAAAGACTAGTGGATCTTTTGGTATACGTCCACTGTTCATGCTCATTACTGCAATAAGCCGTATTGTGCCTCCATAGATCATTCTAAAAAGAGAATTGTCAATGACCCACTGCTGTTTTCCACTTAATGTATTATTACAAAGGAATAAAAGATGTTGGTTGGATTGTGCCAAAACTACAGGAGCAAAGTGCAAAAAAAAAAAGATCTCTGTCTGGAATGTTTGGTTTGGGGCCCTGTCAAATAAATTGAGTCCTTTGGTAGATGGCTGCATTTTGCACTCAAATCTAGTTTCTCTGTCTGCTCATCTTCTTTGACAATTTAAGACTGCTCTGTTGAGAAAAAGCAGTAAAAGATCGACCCTCAAAGACGACCATAATTAAAGCAAACCCCTGCGTATCGTAAGTCTGTGCTTATGTGCGTTATCGGCTCTGAGATTTGTGGAAATACATCTGGGAATGAGTTGAACCAACACAGCCTTAGGATTTCATGAAATGTGTTATCAAGCTTGCTTTATTTGAGCTTGTTTACTTAAAAATCTTTCTTGACCTCTGGTGGTTTTTGGTGTATGTGATTAGTTATTTTGTAGGTTTAAATGGAGGATTTGAACTTATAGTTCATATTTACTTTGTAATGCTTGAAAATCAAGTTTTTTTCTGCTTTTGTTTTTTGGTGGAGCTAGGTTATAGAAATAGGTCAACAGTAGATCACTGTACCCAATTTTTTTTCTCACTCTCGTTTACATTGAATGACTCACCAATCAACCTAAAGCTTGTACCTCTGGTTATGTAGATGGACATCAGAATATAGCGGAAGAGCAAACAAACACAGAAAACACAATCTTAAAAAGGACCTGAATCTCAGTTTTTTTTAGAATCAAACAATAAGATTTAAGCTCTAGGCTTCATCAAAGGAACCCGCATGACTTCCCACAACCGGTCTTTTCTTAAAGCAATGCCACCAGTGTTATAGATTGGAGAGATTGTGACAGAACAGATGATTAACAATTCTCATTAACGATGGAAACCTTTAGTTTGAGTCTAAAAATTTTAATCTTTTGATAAACCAGGGAGCTGCTCTTAAAGAGTAAGCTATTTTGCTTCCACCCAGATTTGTGAGCATAAATTGGTTTTATTATGAAACCCACTCAAATTCTTGCAGAAGAATGGCAGTTCATATGTCAGCCATTCGCCCCTCCCTCTTATACATTAGTGTCCCTTTTGTGTCCTGCCAAGAAACTTCGTACACAAACCAAACAGCTGAAAATTAAAATATCACCACTAGAGGTCACTGCAGCTCATATAATCACTATAACTCTAAACTACACATGATGTTCTAGTTTTACATACTGATATTGTAAATAAAGACAAATCTTGTTGATTACTCAAAGACATGTGCTGCCTATCACCAAAGAGAGTGTGACAGCTTGGTACAACACCTCACAATTCAAAAGTAGCACAATCTTCCTGTAATGCAGTTAAGAAAACAACACATGAGCTCATATGTGTGCTGCTTTTGCACAAACTTTCTCTCACATGCGCACTTGAACAATGTCCGGCTGTTAACATGTAAACAGGAACCCACCAGAATAAAATGGGGAATCTGATGCCACAATCCTCATAAGAGCTTGAATTCCCCTCATTCACTACAGTCTCACCGTTCGAGGGAAGAAGAACAGTAGGTGAGATGGACAACTGGAATTACAGCAAGAAAGATTATGTGCTG
The DNA here is from genome assembly GCA_900490495.1 of Danionella dracula. Classification (NCBI taxonomy): domain Eukaryota; kingdom Metazoa; phylum Chordata; class Actinopteri; order Cypriniformes; family Danionidae; genus Danionella; species Danionella dracula. The sequence goes on from UELW01000996.1 coordinate 5,926,373, forward strand.
TTGTTCGTTGATTTAAGCATTGAGCCTGCACTGAGAGTGTCTAAGTGTTGCAGTGACAGAGAGCAGGGCCGTCTAACAGACCGCATCTGCTTTAGGATACAACACCTAGCCAAGACAATCTCCATACATTTTTAAGGCGAAGCCCAGATAGTGGCCCCATACAACAAAACATTCCTGGAATTAATATCTAGTGAATAGAATGAAAAAAAAAAAAACTTTTTTAATTTCAATCAGAAGGTAATGGGATTTGGTGATTGAGTAACTCCCACTTCAACTAGCTTATAATAGACCAAAGATCTACAGCCTTATAGCACAGACCAACTAATGAAAGAAACACAGAAATACATCAAATATCTCAAATCTTATTTAAGAAAAAAATATAAAAAGAAGTATATTCATCAAAAACTTCTATTCTATAACGTCTATTGCTGTGTTACTATCAAAAAAATAAATATGGGGTCGGTCACAGTGTGCCATTGTCAAAGCTGGGGGTGGTTTCAAAAATCCAGACTGTGGTTTGTAAATTTAAAGTGGATACCTGCATGAGTTATTCTACTTTGAATTGCACCAAGGACAAAATCCTAACTGATCCAGCCAGAAAAACCTCCCTCGAGCCTCTAACCTCTACGCACGGAATGTTCCGTCATCTCCGTCTGCTGGCAGACAAGAGAACGTCCTACTCCACATGCTCAGAGGTACACTTCGCCAAGCTCTTGCTCTGTTTCTCTCATCTTTCGTCTTACACTTTAGTTTCAGACAGTTTTCTGGTTACTGTTCTAGGACACAAGTGCTTCTGTGCCATTCAGTCTGCAGCAGGTGGGATTGCAGATACCTTTCACAAACACACATTTTCTTCAATGATTCATTTAAAACATTTTTGTTCAAAAACATTCATTCATTCATCTTCATGTTGGCTTTTTCCCTTTCGGGGTCACCACAGCAGAATGAACACTTTCTGAACACTTAAAAAATAGCGTTAATAGTTAGAAGAAGTTTGGGTTTGTGTCTCAACACTGAAAAATTCTATCGAAAAATAGAATGATTTTTTTCCCACTTGGCTGCTAAATATTTTGCTTCTAATTTTTTTGGGGTGACAAACACAGAGTAAATTAATGTAGAAAAAGTAATTGGATGTTGTTTCCCTTGAGTGAAAAACTACACGGTTTATACCTATAAGTATATAAAAATAATTTATGTATCTTTAAGAATTTCCAAAAGCTGTTTTATTCATTCATTCATCTTCATGTCAGCTTTATTCCCTTTCCGAGTCGCCACAGCGGAATGAACCGCCAACTCTCACTGGCATATGTTTTACGCAGCGGATGCCCTTCCAGCCGCAACCCATCGCTGGGAAACATTCACACACACATTCACACTTTAACACTATGGGCAATCGTTCTTATTCAATTCACTTATTCCGCATGTCTTTGGACTTGTGGGGAAGCCAGAGCACCCGGAGAAAACCCACGCGATCACGGGGAGAACATGCCACCTGCCCCAGCCGAGCCTAGAACCAGCGACCTTCTTGCTGTGAGACGACCGTGCTACCCACTGCGCCACCGTGACGCCTAAAGCTGTTTTAGGTCTACTTTTTTTTATTTGAAACAAACTACACTAATTCATCTCTTGCACTCTGTTGTATAGTTTCTTAGGGACAGAAAAGTCAAAAGAAAAGTTTTTAATTTGCTCTGACATCTGAAGGTAAGCATTGTTTACACTTGCTTCTGTCAGTTAGAAGAGCAGAGTCTTGAATAATTATCCTCATTATTAACATTGTTTCTTACGTTGATAGGTTTTAATTAAGCCTGCATCTGCACTAAGGGAGTGAGAGAACTGATTCCAGAATGAAATGACGTGTGTGAATATCCAGTGTTAATAGTTCACTGGTACCTGCAGACCACATCAGCACAGCTTAAGGCAAGATGAATATACCAGAACCTCCACCCTTCAGCCAGGCTCATACAGCTAGTAATTCACCCTGATTATGTGTTAACATGTATGTAGCCTACACCTCCAGGCATATGGTTTTCATGGTGCGTGTTACTCATCGTCGTGAAGTAATAAAACGTGTTGTAAAGGCAAAGCAGGCTTCAAAAATTCTCAATAATCAAAAGGTCAAAGAAATAGCTCACTGTACATTAAACAGTCATAAAGTTCTTAATGTATTTATACGTTGGGAACTGCACTATCATTCTGAGAAATTATATATATAAAATATATAAAATACCTTTTTTTGTAGATTGGCTCAATAGAGAGTCTTTGTTTTACTTAAATTTTAATATAATTTTGGCCATCTCCACATATTGAAAAACCTGTCCGTAGTAGTTGGCCATTCACATCTTCCATGTCTATCTCTGAGACAAGATTTAATAAGATCCCCCCTCAAACACGCCATACACTAAGCTTCAAAAAATCTCTTAAAATTGTTGTCAAAGTACAGATCTTTCATCATGAAAAGCACCTTTGTTAGGTTTGGCTATCTGCTTTCATTACATTCCCTGGAGACATTGTTTACATAGCCTCGCACTCTAATCATGCTTGTGATTAAACTAAACTTAATCAAAATCTATTTCTAGAAAGAAAAAACATGCAAAGACTCTCACATTTCTTGGTGCCTTGTGAGAATTTCCAAAACTTGAATATTTCATAAACAGCCTCAGAGCTTTCATTGTGAATTGATTATGTTAAATAAAATGCCATTGCTGTTTTGAATAAAATGGAGCTCAGGAAAATGGATCTGGCCTTAATTTAAAACGTCTTGATTTATTGATTGATATTTAGAAGCCAAAATTTCCAGTTAATTACAGATCAAGCAGCATTTTACAGGCCAGTGAAATAGAGTCTGGAGCGTCAGGAATAAACTGAAGCTGAAAGTGGTTTACCCATGTCTGACTGCAGCCTGTAATTATTACTGGTTCTGCAGTAATGGTTTCCCCTTGTTTCGCTCATTGTTTAATTAGTCTGAGCAAGAGCACCTGGTTCACAGATCCAGTTGGTTTACTGGGGCTCAGGTAGCCTGTTAAATAGAGGTTAGAAGGAATGATACAATAAAATAGAACATAAACGTTACTGTGATATAAACACATATAGCCTACATCTGTCATATCTCCCTCCCTCACCTAACGGATTGATTTATTAGAATTAGAGTATCTGTACCTGCTCCATACCTCCACGGGCGAAGAAAGACCTCTCCTCTGTCTCACTCAACGTACAGTGTTGAATGTGGATGTTTCTCTTTGGACTCACACTGGGGATTACTTTATGTTAAACATGGCTCCAGTGAGACTTATAGCTTAATAAATATCAATGTTCTCTGATGTCTCCTGCATCGAACCCTGGCATGAATACTGGTGTATTGTAAACATATGTATCATCAAATGTATTTAAGAAGAAAAGAAAATACTGCCTCACAAGTATTCTGGTTTGCTCTTGTACATATATACCCTCACTACACATTTCATTGTATTAAGATCAATCTAAACTTGGTTGTCAAGCCTACAACTGACCCTTTGCGAAGGCAATTTATAGTTTTGATGCACAAGTATAGATTAGGATTTAGAGGTTTACTTTATTTTGATAACAGTCACAAAAAACAGATGTAGATTGTGTAAAATGCAGTTTGTAAATGTTGGTAGAATTTTGATGTTAGCGTTCAAATTAGATTTTTGTTATAATCATGATGTGTGGTCAAGATTTTATTTAGTTCTTCTGGCATAGTGGGCCCACATACATGATGGCACTGTAAATTGTACAATAGATGAAGCCTATAATTACAGAATAAATGATTTGCACTTTTAAAGCTTATCACTATCAACTTTGGTTTTCAAAGAATCTGAGTGAAAATCAAAATGTATTTTTATTTAAGTGTTTTACCTTAAAACTAATTTCAGTTTTATTGAAACAATGCATCCTTAGCAATTGTGGATTTTGTGTGGCCTCAATATATTATCTTTTTTTTCCACAATGAGATGTCCTGATATTAAAAATGTCACATTAGAGAACATCGATCTGTGTTGCTACATTATCAGTTTCAACTTCACTTTTTCCTCATCAAACGCCTTCTGAAATATCTTCAGTAAAAATGTAGTGTTTGTTTAAATGTCTGCTAAATTCACTGTTTGCTAAATTCACCCTTTACACTCTGCCCTTCACTTCTGTGAAACAACCAAACTGTGAAAAAATGCTCATCAATCCTGAAACACATTGGACACCTTATGATCCCGCTGGTTTTTAGAGCTCAGGTCAGAATCTCTCAGATCGCTATGAAAAATGTGTTCTTGCACAAAATTAATTGCAGCTGGACTGAATTATTTTTTATTTAATACTGTTAAAGATGATGCAATAATAAGTACTTACTGTACTTATGTGGTTTGTATTGTACTAATGTTGTTTGCACTGATGGCTCCATTGTACCAAAGGAAATTCCTTGTGTGTGCACACACACGCACACGCACACGCACACACACACACACACGGCAATAAAGCTGATTCTGATTCTGATTCTGATAATGCACAATGTGTTTTATATGTACTATAGCTGCGTGTTTGTGCTTGTCACTGACAGTCATGTGCGCATTTTTCTTAAATATCTCAGCATTGCATGACAAATTGTGCAGATGCACAAACCAGCTGTCAAAACCCTCAATTCACCAAAGTGTGTTTCTCTCATTTTGAAGGAGTTGTACAACAGCTTGCCACCTGTGGAGAGCACAGAACACAATATCAATACGAGACCTTTATTGAAGGAGTCAATGAGCTGTTAAAGGACCAATAAAACCAATCGTTAGTGCTGGTGAGGGTGCGCATTTCCTCTGCAAAATTGAAAAAGGCAATTTGGTAATTATTTTTTATTTTATACATTTCCACTAAATACTCTGAAGTAAATGTTTTTCTGTGAAAGGATTTTTATGAGGTTTTCCTTTACAAACATGACAAGTGTTCTCCCCTTACAACACGGCTTACACAGATTAGTGATCGGGCCATGTATAAGAGACTTACTTTAAATAAACAGTTCTCTCAGTTTTCTCTGACTATTCCCTTATTTGGGGTAAGAGCTTCACTCTGGGGACTGTTTGGATCAGCAGTAAACCAAACAGTGTGATTTTTGTGAAAACGGGAGAGGAACGGTTATACTAAAACCCTTTGACATTGTCTCTCAGTGAAGGCCAATCAGCATCTGAGAAGAAACCTGCAGGACTTCTCAGAGCTGTGCACCTGAGCCCTGCTATTCTCTGTGTACCAGCTCAGTTCAGCAAGAAACTGGCGTCACAGAGATAACAGAATGCCAACATTCTAATCTGTCTTGTAATTTAATTGCTATTTTGACAGATATGAGGGGGTTTAATGTGCTTTTAATAAAAAGATGCTTAACAAAAGCATCCTTACAATCCTTATTTCTTAATATAATTCCTTATAATGATGATTATTAGCGTAAAGGTACACACAATTACTTTTTTTAACTTTACAGAAATTCGCCATAAATATATACTTGTTATTAACTTAATACATATTAACAAATATTATATGCTTGTAATGAATTTTAGCGCTGTAACAAAACACTGTAAATATTTCATTTTAAAATATATTTGACGAAATACTGGGAATTTTGACCTGATTGTATTGTATTTGTTGGTTAAGCATGTTTTTATGATGCTCTGTACTTGATGCTGTTTTAAATCTTTTTTTATCCTATCACTAATTGAAAAAAAACTAATTTTATGGAAAGGAACCCTAAAATAACACTTGGCAATGTATTATATTATATTATTATAACATATACATATAAATGAATGGTTAATTACTGGTAGACTTTTCCACTTTGTTTTTTGATTGGGTTTTCAATGCTAGAAAAGTTGAAGATGTTGAGTACCACTCAATTCAAGGAAAAACTCAATTTCTAAAAACACTGGTATATGAATACCAAACAACATCATTCTTTGTTATTAAAGGTCCATATAAAATATTCAATAGCTCAGTGTACTCTTAATTTGCTCCGACTGTGTGAAAAGAGAAAGATGAAGGGCAAAATGCGAATGACACATGGAAAGAGACACAAACAGTGGCCAGGAGGACTGACCTAAGTGCAAAAGAGGCTGGATGTCTGCTTTTCTGTTATTGACAGAACAGGAAGTGCCATTAAGACTCCTCTGGGAGAGTTTAAGGTATCATAATTGAAGAATCCAGCCTTTATTTCTGCAAGTGCCAATAACAGTGCTCATTGCTCAAATACCAGCTGCTGGCAAAAACAGATCACCACAGGGCCAACACTTTACTAAAAGTAACCAGAAGCATGTGCAAAAGGAATTTAATGTCTCTATTGTGGAAAATTATTTTGTCTTTCATCACTGAGTGGACATGTTTGAGTGTGGATTGTTATTTACAATTATTTTTTGCATGTATGACCAATTACAGTGTGTAGTTTTTTTTTTGTTTGTTTGTTTTTTATCATCCATTAATCAAAGTTTTATCTAGCTTTGTTTCATATTGTTGGTGATAAACAAACAGTTTAGTGTTCAGTGAATTTGAGAGGTATTGCTCAGTGAAATATTTGTGACAAAAAAAAGGGAAGAGGAAAGTCTCACATGGCCCTGTGAGTGTACCGGATGAGGATGAGCAGTCAGCAACAATCAGCCTCTTCTTCTCTGCTCATGCTTTGAGAAACATTCGTGTGCAGTACCCTGACCAGCTTCAACGTTTCTCACATTTTTTCTTTGAACTGTACATGGCCTCTGCTCCCTGAAGAGTCAAAACAAACACCAAATAACTGACACCACACAAAAGTTGACCTTTTCCTTCAGCAGACGTAGGACACACTCCTCCACTGAATGCAAGGAAAGATTTTCAGAAAGAAACACACCATGAAGGTTTTCAATGCTTTATTGTCTTCTTATATTGAAACAGACATTAATATAAGACTGTAAGCATGGGGAAAAGGAGCCAGTGAGTGAACATAAAACAGAATGATTTTTATTTGAAAACAAATAAAGAAAAAAAAGTCTGAAGATTAACTAATAATCTCCATGCTAACTTATTATATAAAAGACATAAAAAAGTGTTTCTTGACATTCTAACATGTTAGCTATTAACAATTATAGTGAAGTTGGGGAGAGTAAGTTTAAGATAAGGGTCTCAATCTGAAGTTGGCACTAAATGATTTAAATTAGGTTAATTTACCCATCAACAAAAGTTCAAGAGAAGCTTGTTCAAATGACCATTAATCAGACTTGTTACTAACCCAGTATGTAACACAAACGTAAGAGGTAATTACTAGTATTTATGCAAGCTATCCTGCCTTTCACCGGGTCACTGCACTTCTCCATTGCTTGACACCTTCGCTTGCGATACTAGGCATCTATAAGAAACAGAGAAGTGTACAACTGGAGAACCAGTTTAATACCTAAGCACATTAAAGCTGAAAATGTCTAGAAAATGCACATTCTGGCTGCGATATAATGTATATTTTAATATCAGACAGACAGCTTGCATAATACATGTTACTGTGCATTCTAAACTACTCTTCCTATACTGAGGAAAACTTTTATGCAAGTGGAAACTCTATATTTTTAACAGATACGCAGCTCTGACTCAGATTCGGATTATCTTGGACAGCAAGAGGATATGTTTTCATGCAAAAGTTCAGAAACCAAATATTTTGTCTGGTTGTGGCTAAAGATTGACTGGTTAAAGATGGACTGCTTATAACAGACAAAAAGCATATAAATATATAAATATTAAACAGCCCTGTACTCATTGCCCTGCTGGATTAGAGTTTCACTCACGTAGGCACAAGAGAAAACCATTCATCAGCAGCAGTGTTGTTCTAGACCTTAAAATGAAGTCATTGTTGTTTACATCTAAGAAGATTGAACGTTCCTCTCACTCCTTTCTTAACCTCCAATAACTTCACAACCCAAAGATAAAAACAATCTGTGTCCAATTTTTCAATGTACATAGATGTATAGTTGTTGTTTTTTTCTCTCTCCAGATTATTCGTGTGCAGAGCTGAAGCATTTGGTTCTCATTTAGGGGCCACAAATAGGGGCTCTAGTTTGCCTCCATTGCAATAAGGTTCCTGGTGGTGTGTGGCCCATGGATACATTTCCTGATTTTTCCAGTGTGTGTTTACAAAGTCAAGGGTATATTATGTTCATAATGAGAAAAGGCTGTGGTGAAGAGCGTTACACTATCATTAACGTGAACTAGATGGCAAAACATGATAAAGTCTTGTTTTTCTTCTGTTTAGTGTTGACCACCATTTAGTTTAAATATGGAAATATAGCATAAACTTCATGAAAATAAAATTAAACACTATTTTAACTGGACATTCAATGGTTTTATTGCCATTGACAGAAATATAGAAGTATTGTTTTAGATGAGAAAAAGACATTAATGTATATCATCTTCACTGAATGCGTATTACAGCCTATTTATATTGACATGTTTTATTTAGGTGACGGGTCATTTTGGCACACTGTCAATACAGATACAGGGCACTTACAAAAATTTCACAAGAATGAAGTGCTGGAGATGCTCCAGTATTTCCAGACGCAAACACTGATCCAAAGCCTTCCAAGCTAAATGTATTGCTGTCCCAGTGGTGTCATCAGAGCAGAATTGGCGACTCAGCGACTTTAATTTTTATTGGGACTGCCAGCCATATTTAATACTGTTTATGAAAACTCTCATGTGGAAATGATGTGGCCAGCTACAAGAGGACTGACAGAAAAATGAAAGAACTGTAAATAGTGAATACATTTAGAGAGACTGGAGCCGTTTCTTCACAAATTGTATACATAGAAGATTTTGAAAAATGAAACTGCTTGAATATTTTATTGTAGGGGTAAATGTTTGCAGAGGTAAGGGTTAAAGAACCAAACTACATTCAAACTCTACCACACATTCCATTATAGAATCTAGATTATTTCAAACTATACATTGTTTCTTTACACAGTGCATCTTGCTGTTACACAAATGAGTGTTTTCCTGATTAAAAGCTCAAAATGCAATGATGCCGTAGTTTATTTTTACTAAACACAAATATTCTCGGAATTTGAACAGGTTCTCAAATTTGTCTAAATTGTTTTTATTGTTTAAAAATGATGCATAACATCAGAAAACCATTAGAACGGATTCAATATTTAATAACAGCATTTGTTTTCCTCTCCTCTGAAACATTAGCTAAGCCCCAAATACACTATCATACATCATCATCTGAATCACTCTAAGAACATCTTTTCTGAATCAAGCAACCCCCCCTCCTCCTCCCACCCCCCCCCCCCCCCCCTCAGTGGAGTACCCCTGACTGGAAGCTAATGTGATTTGACATGGAGTTAAACAAATAATTGATTCCTGGAAAAGATAATAAACATTTAGAAACATTGCATTACTGAAACAGTCATTTAAAATAATATGTATGGATATTTGATCGAAAGATGTTACAGCGTTCTATTCCCATGAGGATGAAGTCATTCTGTGTTCATCACAGATTGTTTTAAAATGAGATCACCTCTTCTCTAACTTGCTAATCTTTACCCTTTTACCTACTTTTCAGAAGTTTAGATGATTTTTTATTTTTTGGTTCATAATGCCAAAAATTGAAGAGCTATTACTTATAATGTATATAGGTATAAAACAAACAATATAAACAGAAAAGAAAAATAACTTATGTGGTTGTGTTATATTGTTTAGATTTAATAATAAAAAAATAACTTTTTTTTACTAACGTAGATAGACATAAGAAAAAAAACAAGATAGAGAGAGAGATAGATATAGATAGATAGATAGAGAGAGAGAGAGATAGAGAGAGATAGAGAGATAGAGATAGAGATATTAGATAGAACAGTACATATAGATATATATATATAGAGATATATATATATATACATATATATATATATATATATATATATATATATATATATATATCCCGTGGAATAGGTACATAACATTGGATGAAATATATAAATATACATATTGGACATATATGTATATATATTGCATAACATATATGTTCATATATTGAATACAATAATATAAAATACTATATGTTGCTCAATTTATTTCCTCCTCTTAAATATATAATAGTGTAGTATATATAATAGTTGAATAATAAAAATAAAAATATCATGTTTTAATATGTAGTTTTTAAAAAGAACATTAATAAGTTTTAGTAACAACCATCCTTATCTTTTTTTTAATGTTGCATATAGAAAAAATACCAAAATTTGAAACACACATTGGAATATCAAACAAGAGATTCTAAGAATTTATTTAGGTATATACAGAGCATACACAGGGCATGCATATTTACAGCAAGTTTTATTTACACTATCACACTAGTTTCACATATCAACAAACACAAAACAGTCAAAAAAGAACCTTTCGTTTCAGAGCCTCTATCTATGTTATAGCTTTACATTTCAGAAATCCTGTGGCTGAAATGGGCATAATACAAATATCAAACCAGAAAAAGAACAATGATTATATATATATATATATATATATAGATAGAGAGAATAGAGATATATATATATATAGATATATATATATATATATATATATATATATATATATATATATATATATATATATATATCATGTATTTGTCTTACATAAAACTGAGCACATTATGAACAATGAAATAAAGTAGACAATAGACACATACATAAATGAGGTAGATAACAGACATAGACGGCAAGATCAGTTTCAACATTCAACACATCAAACAAAGCAGTCTGTAAAAACAGCGAAAGAGTTGATCACAAGAAACAAGTGTTTACTGGAATGAGAAAAACCTTTAGAGGAAACCAGCACGGCCTCTGTTTCTTTGACAGGCATTAAAGGAATAAAGCAGAGAGTCAACCTCTGTTATACATTATCGCTTAATACATTCCTTAAAGTCAAAGTTAAAGTAGTTAAAGTAACTTTATAAACGTGAATACATTGAGCTTACTGGACATTTTAAAGGTATTTTTCCCAAAATAAAATGGACTCATCCTCAAGTTCCAAATGTGTAATAGGCCTTTCTTCTGTAGAACCAAAAGAAAAACCACTCGACGAATGTTGGAAGCCAGTAGACACTGATTCTAATGAGAAAAAAATACTTCTGGCTTCAAAGCTCAATTTGTTTTTGTTTTTTAGCTTTTTAAAAAAAATGGAACAATGGAAGTTTTTATTTTGGGCAAAGCTTCCCTAAAAAATAAAATACATTTGCGTCATCAAATATATTTTGTATTCAAAATGATAAGATGTTCTCATATAAAAAGCTATCTGTAAAAATATATATATAAAATCTCTTACTTTCAATGAGTACATATAATGACTGTAAGTGAACGCAGGAATGCTGCTCACATCAGCATTCTGACCAACTTAAATTCAGACCAAACACACATTTTTATAGAATTATGCCCACAAAAATTCACAGTATGGAGATAAAATTATAGGGTGGCTCTAGGAATATATCTCTGGAAAAAATAGAACTATACACAAATACATCTCTCAAAATATCACTCTCTCTTTCCTCTTGTTGAAGACATACATGTTTACAAGAGAATAAAGTACATTCTATCAATATTGTACAGGCGTCAGGAAGCAACCACCAAACAAACAAAGCAACTTGTATGGAATTCAATTTGTGCCAACAGAAATGAAATGAAGGCTGGAAGCCCTTTCAAAGAGATTTTATATTTAAACAAATCATGGAAGAGGAGATTGATGTCATTCATTTCACAGACTCCAACAGAAGACTTTTTTTAGTGACGAAGCTACTTTAACTTTAAAATAGGATATTGATGAACTGTTAATTACACTCGTACTCGGGATTTATTTTTTGTTTTAATTTCTGTTGTCACAATATTAATTCCATACTTAACACAAACAAACAAAATACACACGTTTGGGTAGCTTTTCACATCAGAGGGCATACACTGTGCTTTAAGAAATACGAAAAAAAGCAAAACAATTTCCCTTCTCGCCTGATTTGAAATAAAAAAGTTAAGGCACTAGCAATGTTTGGACATTCATGTCGGGTTTTGATGGCAGAATTGTTCAGGCTTTGCTTTCAGATACCAAGATCTTCACATCCACACACAGCGGAAGTAAATGTGAAGATGTTATGGGAAAAGCTGATTTTGTCTTCCCTTCAGTGGGTTAGTACCTAAACATACCATAACCGGATCAAGACCAAGAAATTAGCCCAGTCTTTGGCATCAGATTATTTACATCTTTCATGACTTAAACACAGTTTCAATCATTCTCAACAAATACTACTTTTTGCTTAACTTTGATAAAGAAAGTATCAAAATACAAAGTATTTTCATTACACATTTTGCACTATTTTTTTTATAATAATGCCCAGCATTTATAAATCACATTATATACAATCTATATATACGTCTTATTTGGATCATTGTTTTTAAAGTTAACTATGAAATAAGAGGGACTCAGATAGTGGCACATTTAAAATATTGTGATGAAAGAAAACACTCATTTACATTATTCATATTGGCACTATCATAATTTGAAAATATTATAAAGCTTTTTCAGGAAAAAAGTTGTGCAAAATGTACATTTCAGTTACAAAATGCAAATTGATTTAAATATTTATTTAAGCATATATGTTCAATTGAACAAATATATATATATATTTTAATGGCTGATCACTCTTTGATAAATATTTGGTTTTAGCTAAAGATGTTATTTATATCTTAAATCTCTGGTTTTAAAATATTATTAACAGAATATACATAATTTTACAAAATTCCATGCTTTTAAGTGAATTGTGAACAAAGTTTTATATCGAGTGTGAATTAAGTTGTACTCAAATGTACAGTATTTCAGAATTTCAGGTTTATATTTTACGGACTAATCACTTTTTTATTATTAATTTATATTATAAAATAGCAAATTTTATCATACACGTAATGTCTATTGAAATGGCGGTCCAGAAAAAGAGTAGTCTTTTTCCTTTCCTTGGCCTTTTCAACATGAAACTTGTAGACTTTGATAAGAAACAGCATCATGTGAAACCTTTCTGTAGTCTTGATTTAGCTGTTTCATTTGATGCAATGGATTTCTTCACACCTATAAACCTTTAAAAACCTCCTCATAGATTATGAAAACATCTCAGAGCGTGACAGGATATCTGTTCTTCTCTAAATATGGAGTGCATGAATGAAGTGCAGGTGTGGGAAGCTGCTCTCTATGCATTACTGCTGCTGGAGCAGGGTGTACTCTGCGTGCTGCCGATGCTGTGAGCAGCACTGCTGTTCTCAGACACCGGTGGAGCCTTTACCACCACCACCTGCCGCTGCCCTCCCGTCGAGCCGCCTAGGGAACACAGAGAAACATTACTCAGTTAAGATATCTCAACCTAAACCCTGGCTATGATGGTTCACATTCTGTGCGCAGATTCACAAGAGCAATGAAAGCTAAATCATTTCCATCAAAAACCACCATTATCTTTCCCAATACAGTTATGTTGTTACCTCAACTGATAGCTTAAAATCTTTTCTTAAATATGACTTTACTTTTTTAGGTGTAGACAACTCTTTGACACACTATGTTGTAAAATCTATACATTTGATAGAACAAAATAAATGATGTGAAAACGATGATGTGATCATTTTAGTAATTAAATTATTGACACTTTTGTTCCATTTGATTCTTGATAATAAAGCTCAATGCAGGTATTTATAGCATGTAAGCATTAAGTTAATTTTAGTCTGTCATAATGAGTTTGATAAATCATTGTCATGCTCTCCGTTTTACTTTTCACCACTGCTCTTGCACTCTCTCACAGATATGACTTCTTTCTTTATTGTGATTTAGGTTTTGATTGGAGTAATCAAACAGAGACCAATTAGTATATAGTCTATAGTAGTCTAAAAGACTTGTCTAAAGATTTGAAGAAGTTTTGAACAAGAGTCGGTCTGATTTTAGATTTGCTAAACATAGTTGCACTTTTTCTTTTACTATAATAATGTGGTACAATAATCCATGTTTTAAGTCTGTGCGTGAGAGTGTGTGTTTCTTATCTGAGCACCATTGAGGCCATGTCCAAACGTAACCAGTTATTAAATTTTTTTTCTTATCTCGTTTTATTTAAAAAGCACCCACATGAGTACGGGTAGAAAAAACTTCATCCACACGTAACCGGGTAAAACTGAAAAGTTGCAGAGTGTGACTATTCAGTAGAGGTACCAATCAGAAGCTTCTTTCAGCTTTGAGCTGACAGTTCAGAATGCAGCGCTTCATTTTAATGTCTGGGAAATACAGCTCACACAAAGATGAGAATAATGTCATTTATAAACAAAAATTATCTTGCCTGCCTTTACCAACAACTGTTTCACTCTCAAAACATCCTTTTTTATCTGAGGCTCAAACGGTTCTTGTTCAAAACAGGGCTTTAGTACGAGGTGAGTGCATCTGCTGCATTAACACACATGTTATTGTGGTTTGACGCATCTGTTCTGTAATTAAACATGTTTTTAAATATGTCAGGTACTTGTGTAGCTCTGTACTTCTCAGAGGAGCTGCTTTGGTACAGAGAGCCGAAGTTCAAGCCCTCGCTCCTTCCCGTTAACCATATGGAGCTCTGAGCAAATGCTGCAGCATCAATTAAGCAGCTCATATAACTCTTTCAAACTCCAGCTAAACTAGAGTTTGCACGGTTATCGTGTCCACATGGGAAAAAAATCACTTTGCCCAGCGTTTTCAAATTAACTTGGTTACAGTGAAAACGTTGCTCCAGTTACGTGTGGACACACCTCGTAACCATGTTAGAAGAAGCACAGTTAAAGAATAACTGTGTACATGTGGACAGGGCCTGAATGTGTTTCTGCTTCCCTGTTACAGGCCTCTAGGCTACGAATATGTGCCAGAGAAGTGTTGCCAAGAGCTCCAGCTATAATAAGCCTGTTTCTTCCCCCAGCTCTATTTGCTGTACCCCTCACTTCCTTTACTTGTCTCTTCACAACTCACTGACCTCATCATCTTGAGATCGGACATCATGCTACAAAATACCATCAATGTAATTTTACTTCTATCTACAGAGGTGATTAAAACATGTTTTATTTAGTAAACACATCATGCATATCATGGTATTTCAAGTACTGTATATATCTACAATAAAGATATATTTGCTCAAAATGAAAGGTTTTGGGGAGTCTCCCTGAGTTTTGAGAGAGTGAAAATGGCTTGTTGACCTCTTGCTTTCAAACATGTCATTTCATTGTGTAACTCCCTGGCAGTGTGTGCAGCGGCAGCATGCTTAACCTCTCGGTGTGATCTGTAACAGCGATGGTGACAGGATTAAAGAAGCTGTTCTCAAACACAGTGCCTCTACATTCCTTTGGCAGCTTCCTCTAAAATAGAAGCTAGCCGTGTAAATGAAATACCAAGTTATACAACGTACTTATACTACAATGTAAAATATAGAATAGTTAATCAAATGTGAAATGTATTTATTGCGATAACATGATTTGCTATAATGTAAATTGAATGAATCATGAATGCAGTTGGGCATAGCACATATAGTATTGAATAGCATACCATCGCATAGCATTACATTTGTATAGCTTAATAAAGCACATAATAATATAGTAAACTTTACAATATACAAAGAACAAAAAGTATCATTGCATTTAGTAATTCAATTTAAGGGTTTTTTAATAAATGAAGTGAAACTTCATTGTTATTTTATTGAAATAATTAAAGTTATAAAATAATAATGTACAAACTAATTATACAACGTGACGCACTATACTGTTGCACAAGTACTGAAAATCTGTGGGGTTTTTAAACTGAAGTTCTTAGCTATCAGCCCACAAAAGTTCTTACATGAGAAATCTTTAAGTATGTTTTTCATGACTCAGGTGACAATTCAGCACAGTTGAGAGCTTAAAAATGATCTGGAGACAATGCTCATAATAAATTAAGTGGGAAAATTTCAGCTTTTTCACTGACTCAGAAAGTGAATAAAAAAAAAAAAACATAAATAAATATATATAAATAAAGACAAATATTACTGGTTCCAGGAACTACCTGATCTCTTGTGCTGAATAACAGTTGGATAATGTCATCCCAGTTTAACAAACGACTCATTTCATAGAAATAATCCTGATTTACATGTTTAAAAGTACTCTGCCAGGAAAACGAAAGATAAAAATGTGTCCTTTTATGGCAAGCAATAACTTTATCCAAGACACACATGTTAAACCAGAGTAATAGCTGTAGCTCAAATACACGATGGCTTTGATCCTCAGTCAACATTCAAATCTGTAAAATACTGCAGAACAACAGCTGTCCCGGGGCTGGTGTGCAAAAAAGCCATGTCATGAAACGGTAGCAGGTCAATGGCACTGAGGGCAAAATTCAACAGGATTTCAAATGGACGGAAACGAGGGCTCAAAAAGAGCACACTTCCTCTGAACCTTTCACAGAGGTCGTTGCTCTGGCAACCGCAGGGCAATAAGGACGTGCTGAATCTTGGCATTCAGTGGGAAGATTGTACATACTTTTTCCTGTGAGGCCTGGAGAATCCCTAATAGTTGACAAGGGGAAATCCAGGCTGCATTTTGGGATATTTCTTTATACCCAAAATACTGCCCAGCATCTAACATTCCTCTGCTAGGATCAAAAACTATTGTTTCCTTGATTTTGATAATGTAATAATTGAGTCCTGGTGTAGTATATACAGTAATTTGATGAAGATTGAGAGGCATTTATGAGTCTTGGATAATCTTTACCTGTATGTGAGTAGATGAACCACAGAGCTCCAGTAAGAAGAGCTCCAATCACAAAGGCAGCAAAAGCGATGCCCACCACAGTCGGAGTGTCCAGAACGTATATAATGTCTGTAAGAGCAAACAAAAAAATTAATAAAATGATAAAAATTCAAAGCTTTCCAATCTGTGGTCAGTGTTTTAGTACAGTTAGCCTAACAAAACTATTCTGGTTATTAACAATACTTCATTTTGTTTTTCATGTTATAAGAACAATTTACATACAGTGCGCTGTTTATAATAGTTTTTTCCTCTACAAGCTGATAACATGAACATATTTCAGTATCTTTGCCAATAGATAGCATTGGAGAATCTGATCTGTTTTCAACATCCAAAAAACCCTATAAAACAAGTGAAGGTTAATTGTGCAATATGGAATTTTAGGAAGCCAATGACCAAAATGGGCATGACTAATCACACCTCAATTATACTTTGATAACGCCTGCAGAATATCTAAGTTTTTTTGTCACCCAACAGGTCAGGCCAATCTGGCTCTCCTTAAATAGGGTTATGAAACACTCCTTTTTCAGTTTCAGTCAACCAGAATAAAAAACAAACAAACAACAAAAACAAAAAACACAAAAATATAACTGCACCTGACACTTGTGATGAGCAAAGCCACTCTTCAATGCAATCTATTTGAAAGTGCTTTGTGCAGTTAACATCATATCCGGGTTATGAATAATTTCAATATACAGAAGAATCATTGCTGACAGGAATTGAAAGGTTTTCAAGAGTGACATGCCACAAACGGGGCAGTTGACTTTAAACCTGGGATTTAAATATTCCCTAAATTATGTCCAACATTATTAACATCTCAAAATCAAAGGTGTTAAACTCAAGGGTTTCATGATCTTTAAAGTGTTTTAGATAAATCATTTGCCATTCCTTTAAGTTATCATCACCTACTTGCACCAAATCAAATTGTCTGAAGTTTTCATTTCAATGTTAAAATATGAAACTTGGGACCTCTATCTTTGTAAAATCTGGTGAAACATTTGTTTCTCCATTCTGTTATTTTTAGGAAATATTTTCACTTCAAATGCTTGCTGTTTATTAAATGAAAGTGGCCATGATGTGGTTAGTTCCCAATGCTTAGATCCTGTGTGGAGAGGATATTTGTTGACTGTGTATAAAGCAAAAGCATATGCTTCCTCTGAGCTAACCATTGACATCTGAGCGTCTCCTTGAACTGATGCCACAGACCAAATGACTTTCAGAGATCTAATTAGCTTTAATGATCTCTGATCACAGAGCACAATAGAGTCTATGTGCCCGTCTGGTCCTGTGCCAGAATCTTGAGCACAATAGGGGCTATTCTGAGAAAAGCATCTTGAGGTTTTTATGCCTCTGGCAGAGCGATGAGAGGCTATCATTGGATCTCTCTGCTAGAACAAGACAGAGTGCTCTGTGCCAACTCTGCCCTGATGCTTTTGTCTTCACCCCAGAGCACCATCAGAGCCAGCCTTGCAGTCAGAGCACGATATAAAGCTTTCCATCAACACTCAATCCTCAATGTATCAACTCTGGGTAAAATAGGGAACAAGAAAAATAAATCACTGTTTAAGACTGCTTAGAGTTCAAATAATGTTCGGAACTAACTATAATAATTTAAACATAATTTCCAAAAATCCTTTAATAAAATTTTTCCAATAAAGCTCAATGTATATGACCAAGCAATTTGTAAGACTGAAGCTGTAAATGTAAAACACAAAGTTCAGTTTATCAGCTCCATGTCTGTACATTCAGTATGGCTTGAAAGAGGTGAAAAACATGAACAAAAGGAAACAAAAGTACTGTCAGCTGTAGAATCCATGCCAGCAAGCTGCTGTGCTTGAGTTGCCTCATACTTTAGCTTTGGCTGAGTTACATGGCCCACAGTCCCTGTGAAGCATCTTTGAGGGAAGTAAATGAACCAGTTCTAATGACTTGGATAACAATACTATGTAGTCACCACCACCCAAGATCTCCTCCCTAAGAGATTTGAGCTTATCCTTACTTTAGCTTTTAAGACATTTTAAAGAAGCAACGTTCAAATAAAATGAAAACAAGTAGTTGTTCAAAGTCAATCAATGATTGACTCTACAGACTATTAAATTAATTTTTAAATCAGCTCTTAAAACCCACTTGTTTTCACTTTTATTTGGCTTTTAACCGGTTTGTTTAAAAAGTGTTTTCAATTTTAACTTTTATTGAAGATTTCATTGCGCTTATTGTTTTCATTTATTAGTGTTAGTTAATGTTTTATTGCTTTAATTGCTTTTAACTTTCTACAGTTAATCAGTTTTACAATGATTTTAGATTTAGTTTTAATATATTTGCTTGAAATATCCTTCTGAAATGTGAAGCACATTGGTCAGTAAGTATACAGTTTATTGTGCTATACAAATAAAAGTTGGCTTGGCATTAAGTTCTGAACTCTATTTCTTTTTACAATGGCTACTTCACCAAAGTTTTAATAAATACATAAGATAATGGTATAAAAACTGCTTTGTTTATTGTATTTATTTATGACAATTAATACAATTTAATATATATGTATATATATATATATATATATATATATAATCTCTATCTATAATCTCTCTATCTATCTCTCTCTATCTCTCTCTCATCTCTCTCTCTCTCTCTCTTACTCTTCTCTCTCTCGCTCGCTCGCTCGCTGCTCTCTCCCTCTCTCTCTCTCTCTCTCTCCTCTCTCTCTCTTTCCTTCCCGTTTGGCCTGTTGTACCAAGCGCTTCCCAGTACTTTCCCTTAGAGACAAACAGTTTACTACTTTTCCATTAAATTTTGCTTCGAATCACAGTGAAGAAAATGCAGAATGAATTCAACACAAGACTTGAAGTATACGGATTTTGTTGTCTTGTAGCAATGGATGTATGTTAATCAATTACAGGTTCAGTGTAATTTAAAGCAGCCTCTAGTGGTCAGTGAATAAATTACAGCTTGTTGAAGCAACGTCTAGTGGTCAATCAATGACTTTGACAATGAATATTATATATTACATAAGCACTGTGAAATAAATGTATTTAAAATGTTGGTTATTTCAGCAGAAATATGTTCATACCCACACTTGCATTCCAAAACTGTGAACATCCATGAATATGTATGTGTTTAAAAATTGGTCATTAACACAAAATGTGTAAATAGTGAAGAGAGAAAACTAATAGCAGTCAAGCTCTACTCTTAAGCCATACCCTAGTCCAAATCAGTATGGGTAAAAGAGACCTTAGAGAAAGTTTAAGTGAAAACAAATGCTTTATAGGGCAAGTCTTTTTTTAATCTCTTCTGATGCATGTATAATTGATCATCCCCACAAATATAATAAACCACTTATATTGTCAAACCAAACCACAATGAATGCATGAACCACCCATGAAAACACTAAACTCAGCACTTCCACTCCCTAAAAGACTCCAGATAGGATTAATGTTCCTCCGAGTGGTTGACACACATGTATGATCTCACAAACAGGCATTTTCCCACAATTCTCAAAAACATGTCACTCACAGCATGGAGCATAACCCTCAAATCCCATCTTTTAACAACATTGAGACTGAAGTGCACAAAATCAGATTAAATCTAAAATAAATGACATTAGTGAAATCCTTAAATGCTTAAAACACTAAATACTTTTGACAACAGTGATTTATTTTCATTATAATTTATCGCAGCCTTTTCATTATTTACAGCACAATAAAACTTCTTTACTCACGTTTCAAGCAGAAATTGATCAACACCAAGTACTTACAGCATAACTTAAATGTATATTGGTGTGTTTGAAGCCTTTTTTACCTGGTTGTGGAGGAATTTCCAAATCGGGTCTAAAAGTGACAGCACTGTTGTCTGAGATGACCACCATTGGCTTAGTAAAGGTTTTGGTGTTCATCATCATACGTAAGATGTTGTCTATATCGAGTGAAGTGCAGGCTTCATCTGGCAACATACACTACACAGAGAGAGGAACAAATGTTACAGAGAGCAAGGATCAGGCATTTAGTCACATTTCATTAAACAGCGTAAGAGCTTTTATTTTAATAATTCGATTTTTGACAAACCAACTGTAATAGAAATAAATACATCCACAGCTTGTTCTTGTTGCAACATCAGTTATTTCACCACACTAAGATTATTTGACTGTACACAAAATGCTTCAACAGTCCTAGAATACTCACAGTGGCCCAATCAGATCATCAGCTTCTCCTTGAGATGTTTAAAATGTTATCTTTGAAAGCCATTAAAACGGCCTGATTGTCGTCATTCAACTCTTCTTGAGCCAAACTGAATACGCAAGAAGCCGCATTGAATTTCACAGTTTATAGAGTTTGACGTCCTGCACATCTTATCCTCATCCAGATTATGAGAGAAGTGTAAACATCAATGACCAAACAAAGAGTCAAACTCAAAACCATTCTAGGTGAGGCATAAACAAGAGCAAGGTGCTCTGTGATGATATCGATTGCCATTTTCTTTTTAAGTTATTCTATTGGTTATGACAAGAAAGTTTGATAAGTCAAGACGAGACTGAGCTTTTGGCAGGAACAAACCTACTAAACAGTGAAAGTGCTTTACAGAAAGCAAGGTTAGATAAGGGTTCAGGTACCTCTGGCAGTTGAGAATCTTTGTCATTTCGCCTGGAGCAGAGAGACATCTCACAGTGTAGGAAAAGCAGGGAAACATTGAACTTGGAACGGTAGGTGAAGCTGAATCGTTTTTTGTCCATCTGTGCGTGTGGGATTGGGAAATCGCTTCGCTGAGGATAATAGAGCACAGAGTCGTCTTTGGGACATATGTTCTCAATGACAACATAGTCTGAAGGCACCAGAGGATCAGAGTTAGGAGATATGGTGCAGGTCTGGATCATGAACCCAAGGCTGGGGTCAGCTTTTGTGGCTGAAATCTGCAAGTAAGGTTACATGTCTCTGTTAATGAAGAAAAGGTTTATGCATGTGCTGTACTGAAAATAATAAAAATATGTTCAGGAAGATAAAGGGAAATTTAAAGTTTTTGTTTCATTTAACATAATGAATTCATTTAACATAATTAATTTAACATTCAGTCTTTCGTAAATATGACCAAAAGTGATTCACACTAAGAATCAGCAGAATGCTAGATATGTTCTGAATCTTACATATGTTATGTCTAGTCGTCTGGAAGACAGTGAGTGTATCTATAAATTTAAGGGGTTTTATATGTATCTGGCATTGGTTCAAAACAATAAGCATGGAGGCTGTCGATCTTTAGAAGTTTTACAGCTGCTCTTATAGTATTGACCATTCCAAAAATCTCTCACTTACGTCACACCTCTATGCCTCACATAAATCTTAATGATTAATCGAGCAAAGTTTGGCAATGGGATGATGCAAAATGCTTGCATAACAGATGAGAGCTGCCACAAAAAACATCGCATTCCACTTCCTCACTACCACTGGGACAAACAAGTTCAAGCTGTATTCCAGTCTTTCCAATATAAATATTTCTTGACAGATGAATTTGTGAGGCAACTAACTACTAACATTTAGTTACAATCTGCAACTCATACAGCACAGGGACCGTCGTGTTTAATTCACTATTAGTAAACTATTTTAAAATTTGAGAACCACATTTACACCATTAATGCATGGATCACTTTAGCTAGTTCCACTTTTCCACCAGATTTTAGTAACAAATTAACTTTGCTTTGCTGGGCTCGCCTAGATGCCTGTGTTACTTTTTTCCACCAATTTACAGGTACCAGCTCTGACTGGGTTTGTTTTAGAACCCTCACTCTGCTGTATCCGGCTATTTTTTTTGCTTAGTTACAATCTGCTCTGATCTCTGTGTCAATAACCAGCTTATTACCATCTTATAATAATTTCAATAATCAGATGCTTTGTTTCCAGACAAGATTTAGAGAAATTGATTAATGCTCCAGCAGGCTGAACTACTGTAACTCTCTTCTCACCAGTTTTCCCAAAAAAGACCATTAAACAGCTACAGCTTATTCAGAATGTAGCAGCTCGAATTATAACCAAAACTAGAAAGTTAGAACTTATTTCTCCAGTTCTTAAGTCTCTACACTGCCTGCCGGTTTCCTTTAGAATAGATTTTAAAGTTCTGTTGCTTGTATATAAGTCCAAACAGAACTTAGCACCTAAATACCTAATAGACACGATCAGTGAATACACAACAACCAGGGAACTGAGATCCCTCAGATCAATTAAATTAGATCTATCTGGATTAATTCCACACAGGGTAACTACTTCTTTAGTTACCATGCGACCCCACAGATGGAACCAGGTTCCAGAGGAGATCAAGGGTGCTAACACTTTATTGATGTTTAATACCAGGCTAACACCTGTTTAGATACGCTTTTGTCGACTGAACAACAACTTTCGAACAACTATTTTATCTCTGCACTTCACTATCTTAATCTATGTCTTAATTTTCAGTTTTTAATCATTATGCTTTTATATTACTTTTTTATGCTTGATTTTATTAAATGTACTTTCCTTTTTATTCTTTGTTTACAATGTAAAGCACTTGAATTTCCCTGTGTACAAAATGTGCTATACAAATAAACTTGCCATGACTTACATTGAAATCTTTGAATCGTTCATTCAAAAACTGCACTGACCTTTTTAGCAACTACTGTCAAGGTACAATTCTCTAATTCAACCTTACAACTACACTCCTTTCCTTTCTCATACACCTGGCCCATATATTCCATAAGGCCCATATTTATCTAAAAATTGCGACATTCTTCAGGGGATAATAATCCCCAAAATGGTTGAGCAAATGTACATTCATTCATTCATCTTCATGTCGGCTTTATTCCCTTTCGGGGTCGCCACAGCGGAATGAAACCGCCAACTCTCTGGCACATGTTTTACGCAGCGGATGCCCTTCCCAGCCGCAACCCATCGCTGGGAAACATTCACACACACATTCAACACTATGGGCTTCACACACACATTCAATTCACTTATTCCGCATGTCTTTGGACTTGTGGGGAAACCGGAGCACCCGGAGAAAACCCACACGATCACGGGGAGAACATGCAAACTCCACACAGAAATGCCACCTGCCCCAGCCGAGCCTAGAACCAGCGACCTTCTTGCTGTGAAACGACCGTGCTACCCACTGCGCCACCGTGACGCCTGCAAATGTACATAAATTCTTATAATATTTGATCATCTTAAATCAACATAATCAACTGAAACATTAACAATAGTTTAATAAAATTATTCTTTTTATCATTTACAAATTCCTTTCTTTGTGGTAAAATTACTTAAATGTGTGTACATTACCTTTAGACATCACACACATTCACTGCTCACATCAACATGTCAGTAACAGTTTTAGGTTATCTCATCTCATATGTGCATTCAGATTGACGTCATTACCATTAAAAATACATTAATTTACTATGATTGATGCTTTATACTGGCATTCAACAAAATTATTCAGAAAGAGGTGTATTCACAGCTGAGACATACAGTAGCTTCCCAGCAGTGCATGATTTCTTAGAAAGAAATGGAATTGGGATATGAGCTGAGCATTAGGTGACTCTGGACATGCTGTAATTTAAGTCTACAGTTCTTACACGGAAAGGCTTTCACCACTGATTTCAACCTAACAAGCACATGGCCTAAACAAAATGTCTTAGTAGCAGACTCCTTTCACAGACACCAGACACAGAGACGGCGAGAAAAAGCAATAAACTTGCTCTCATGCTGCATCTGTAAATGCTCATGATCATAGGACAGTGTCAAATCAGACTTACAAAAAGCAGGCACATTAAAACATGAGCCCAAACACAATGAGAAACTCACAATGTGGTTAAAGGGGACAAGCACATTTCTAGAGCTTTTGGCAGAGACTTTGTTTATCTATATGGTGTCTCATTCAGCAATTTAAGTAGATTTCATAATGTGGTTAGAGTACTCAGAGTCGTTTTATAAAACCACAAATTACATTTTTCTATTGTGAACTCACGAATGAAAATAACTTGCTTCACCATTGTTCACACATGTTCACTATTGGGTTCGATTTAATTAATGCTCGTTTGCAATCAAACACCAACCAACAACCAAAAATGTATTTCGAGATTATGTGAAGTGAAACCAACAACCTGAAAAATTTTGCAAAAATATATGTTTTGACACACATGCAAGGTCGAAAAGGCTTTCACTTTCTTATAATATGCAACATAACTAGAGCAGTTGATGGATTTCAAGCGTGTTTAGAAAAATTGTGTTAAAAGAAATGACAACCAATAATTCAAGTACAATCTCAACACAACATCAAACAGCCCAATATTGAATCAAAAGTCATGGTGGCTCTTGAGGCTCATCATGAGAGCGTTCATCATTCAGGATCCGGGTTGAAAATATGGTTCCAATTCCTTACTCCACATAGAATAAATGAATTTTTCAGAAATCAGATGCAGGTAAACTGTAAAATATTTGCTTCTGCATGATAATCTTCATTAAAGGCTTACACATAGGCTTTCCCCTCATGTGACTGTTTAATCTGGGAGGTGTTACCTCGAAGTTTGAAGGTTTTTCCCACTTCAGTTTCTCAGCATTAATTAATGGCATGGGAGGTTGTACAGCGTGACGTGTGAACTAAAATATTCACTTTCAACTAGAACTTGTTTCAGCAACTGTGATTTGACTCTTTCTAATTAAAGGAAAAACGTTGATAGACAAAGCACTTTCAATTTTAAAACTACAGCAGGCTGTTTCTCAAACCTAAAGCTATATATCACACCACATGAGAGGTAATTTTTAAAAACCCATAATAGTGACTAAAACGGCATCCCACTGCATCCCCATCACTACATTAAATGGGTTGGTGTCCAAATTCGGGTTGGTTCTCAGACATTCCATTCATTGCAACTGTGCATTGCAACATTAAGGCTAAATCCATGAAGAGTAAACTCATGAAACATTGTTTTAATCAAATGACTGGAAAAAGTGAAACGCTTGAACAGAATATCAACCAACTAATAAATGAGAACCAAACATGTTTAATGCTCACCTCTACGTAGATGGGTCTGTTCTCTGTGATGGTGAGGAAGGACTGCATTGTGGGGAAGTGGAAGGGGTTGGTATAAAGCTCCATGTTGAAGGTTACATTGTCTAAAGTGTCTATAGGAAAATCATCAAATCCAGCATCAAAATCAGCCTTGACTTGGTTATTGCGGTATGTGCAGTTGAACTAAGGTGGAGAAACAGACCAGTGGGAATTAGTGTAAAAGTCGGTTTCAATAATTCTGTTATCCAATTAGATTTGTCATACCAAAATAGTGGCACGGTGTGCTCTTTCTGGAGAAACTCTCTCTAGCAGCACTGGTGAAACTTCTCCCGGCTCCACATCTTCATCATCACCCGGCCAGCCACTCCCATCCTTCTGCTCTGACTGACTAATAAGAATCTGGAAAGCAGATTTCAATTTGATTCAACAAGTTCCAATACAAAAGACACTGATTCCCTCTGGTGTTTAGTGAAGATACAATTATAGGTAAGGAAAGGTACATTTGCCAAAGGTCTGTCAAGACATATGAAAAAGCTGAATTTAATTCATGGGAATTCAGCATTCCAGCAACATGACTCCCATAGACAGATGGAAGAAAAAAACAAAAACTTCACATTGGAAAAGCAATTCATTACAAGAATATTCTCCCTCTTTTATCCCAGGGCGGTTTGTAGGTTCAGAGGTGAGCGCTGTCTAATGGAGATTAACTGATCTTTCTGATTCACACATGACTTGCCAGGTTGTCAATGCAAAGACAACAACCTCCTCTGAAGCTCTTTTGTAGAACTGAGACCAGCTCTGACCATATGGGTCACATCTTTCTAACAGCCCTTGAGGCTTACAGTTCAGAGTAACAGAGAGTTATTTGGAGAGTTTTAAAGAGTGGGGAGTTTTTGCAAGGTTCAGTGGGAAAGTGCATCAACTGTTCTCTTACATCAAAACTACAATTGTATCAGTTTTACAGTTAAACACATGAGGAACACATTTTGCTAGAACATTCAGCCTCAGTCCTAACAAACTTCAGCATTCTCGACATACATGTTTGGTAGTATTTGGAAATGGCTTGAGAACTTCACATCCTCACTGATACCTACAGGTATTTAAAAACAAATACAAAGTAAAGTGTGGTCACTGAGACCATAGTGCCAGACATGGTTACAGACAACTTGGGCTTGATTTGTTCATTTCCTGTCAAAATGTATTATCCTGCTTAATAAAGCTAGTGAAGTGGCTTGCCCAAGACCACAATGGCAAAATCTCTACTCAACTACGCCACTTTGCCGCCCCACTTTAAAATCCTTGAAACCTTTAACCCCATATCTGACGACATTTTAAGTAAGAATAGTTGCTATTCGGTCAGAATTGGAATTGCAAAAAAACTAAAATAGGGGAGTACATAATCTATATAGCCTAACAGCATTGCATAACAATAGCATAACATTTTTTTCTTCAGGAAGATGGTATGGATAAAATATTGGCTTGACTACTCACTGAATTGATGTAGAGGACCACAGGGCTGGGCTGAGGGGGGAATTTGGTGGTTTGGCAGCCGGAAAGGGGTGTTTCCAGAATGTAGTGGCTGCTGTTGAAGGTTGCTTTGCAACGTGGGTCCTGAAGTGTGATGTTAGGTTTTCTGAAGCCATTGGCCTGTCAGGAAAGGGAAAACATGAATTCCCAGGAATTTTTATAATTACTATCCTTAATGACATTGTACAAAAGTGAAACCTTAAGTATGCTTCTGACAGTAAATACCAAAACATGTTTATGTCCAAAAATACAACTTCCATAATCACTTTGCCTTACTTGTAAAGCTTACTTGTAAAAAAAAAAAAACTCAGAAAAAAAATCCCATCCTTACCATAGCAGATAGTTAAGGTACTTTTAATTAAACATCTTTTTCCATAAATTGTGTCTAAAAGGTTGATCTCACTTGTGTGTTCCTACCTGTAGAGTTTCCTTGTCAATGCTGACAACCATTTTATTATGTTCACACTGCACACTGAACCCTAGATTGGCTGAGCCTTGGTGCTCCTCGAGGCCCTCGGCCAAATGAAAGTGTTCCTCTTGAGAGGACAGAAGAGGTGGAAATGACTGATCTTGGTCCATGGCTGGCAGGAAGGGGAAGGGCAAACCAGGTGAATCCCTGGAACTAGGTTTTGGAAGCGGATTGCTGTTGCGCAGAATGGAAAAGTTTGGAAGAAAGATTCCCTCATTTATGGTTCCTACATCTGAACATGATAGCAGATCAAACCAAAAGATTAGTAAACAACAGTATTTAACAACTCTGTAGCATTTCCCTAAATTAACAAATAAATAACAGCACTTAATTTGTTAGAAAATACCTAAATTCTACAATCTTGTTCTAAGTAACATTTTAAAAATTGTGAAAAAGTTTTGTAAAATTAACTGAAGGTTTCTGTGTCTAATAGGTCCCTATACACTTGCCTTGTTCTCGGAGGCGCAAGTTGAAGTGGTTGGCTACAGGAGTGTTGGTGTATGATGTGACAGGACTGAACTTGTTTTCTACTGCCCACTGGATGAGTGCCTGAGATCCGGATGGGAGCTTCTGCTTGACTGTCCTGAACACTTGCATAAGGCGTTCTGTGCCATCACTTAGACTGACTGTATCTGATGTCTGAAGACAAGAACAAGATACATTTGCATGCAGACAATTATCTTCAATGGTGCATTTTAAAACAGCATAGATGATTTAAAACTAGACGCACAGATACTACTGTCTTCGTCTTTTTGTATCCCAAGCCCAATTAAAAATAAAGCAAACAGATTTAATAAATTACTTTTTAAAGTTTTGCATAAACCTGTGATGGACTGGCGAACAGTACAGGGTAACAAGCCAATAAGCAGACAAATGACCAAAGGAAAAAAGGAAAATCTAATACTGAATCTAAAAAGGTGAAATGCTGGCATTTTCCATTGAAATGGAAAACCAGCATCGCTGATTAATTACACCAGGGGTCTCAAGGTAGTGGCCTGTAAGCCAAATGTGGCCTATACTGAGTATTTATGAGCCTCATGGTGGACTTCAGGGAAAAACCTCACATTTCAGGATTTTCAGGGCAACTTTTATGCAGCTTGAGCAGAAAAACTAAATATCAACTAGAAGGACTTGAAACATCAGGAGTTGTATTGAAATAATGTGTAGTCACCTAAAGCAGGGTTGTCAGCTCATACTAGTTCATCTTATCAGGTTTAAAACTGAATTTGATACATGACAATTTGTTTTGTTTTTATTGCTCAAGTTATGCTATAGTTTCAGATGGCTGTTGCCATTTAATTAGGCGTAAATTGCATTTAAGTACTTATTATTTACAAAGAAAAACCCTTTAACATGCCACTATCTGAAAAAAAAAATAGACTCTCATTCTTAATACTACTTGCATTGTGCAGTGTAAATTGAGCTTCACATCAGCTCATATTAACTCAAAGTGGGCAGGTAAAACAGCTTTTTTCAATAAAACTTTCTTTTCAGAACAAATATGGAGGCATAAAAGATGTAGAAGGCACTATTTGAAATGACTAGATTATCATAAATAGTTCCTGCAGAATGACAATAAAATAGCATTAATCATTAACAATTATTTATTTACATTTATCAATTTTAAAATAAATCAAAATGCATTCAAATATAAATTTAATATTAAATATAAATGTTAAAATATAAATTTAATATTATTACTTTAATTATTTTAAAAACTTAAATGTTTATTTGTCCTTATATACTTTATTTATTTATTATTTTGGTGATTGCTTTCTAAAACCTCATTCAAGAACCCCATCTTTTATTAGATTTTCTGTTTACATTAACTTAGTGTTAATACAAATGTCTCAATTTGTCATTTATGTTATCTTTTGCAAAAGCAAAACATTTTGGTTTATGTGGTTTACAAGTAAACATATAGACTTTGTGTTACACTGTATTAAAGTAAAATACATATTTATTACAATAGCTACACATACTCTGTTTTTTGTTAATGCAAGTTAACATGATTAGTTAAATTTTAAGTAAAACTGTTATGTAAAATTAAAGTATGTTTAAGTAAAAATGTTAGTTCTTCTGGGTTCCACACAATTTTCTGGTAAACTCATTTAATTTGGGTTTAGAATGTACATTAACAAAACTTGTTTTTAAAAGACAAAAAAAAATCCTACCACAATATCCAGTTTGCCGATGACCTTATGAGCTTTGATCACCCAGTTCACTGGTTTCTCACATTTCAGGAGCAAAACAACATCACGGTGGAGAGGAGTATCACCATCTAGAGGCCTTAACTCCACAATCACATCCACCTGGAAGGCACTACTCAGAGCGAGAGAAAGACAGAGAACTGTGTTGGAAAAAATGACACTTAAGTTTTAATATTGCTCACTGAGTCTGGCCAATTAATTAAAGTCTGGATGGGTTCCTAGAAAACAGCACTGAATGCATGTAAAAGCGACCACAGAACACAACGCTGGGATCCATCATGGTGCTTGCATATCTTCAGATCTGGTTTCTATTACTCCACTCACTATTAGGCAACCACGAGGGATCTATACGGCAGAGTTTCACCCTGCTGAGTTCTCCAAAATCAACACACCAGTTCCTATTCCCAAACAAACTGCACGGAACCAAAGGAAACCCAATCAAAACTTAAGCCAGCACATACAGAGAGACATGTGCATTCATATTCAAGACACTCATATTTTATTTTTACTAAATGTAATCACCTGCTTTTCACATCAGAAAATGTCATACTCTTTTAGAAGAGGATGTTTTTCTAATATATTTTTTATCAGAGACTCAATAGAAAATAAAGTAGTAGATTGGTATTGTAATTACCTGCTAGAGTTTGGTGCCTGCAGTTCAATAATGTGAACCTCCTGCTCTTGATCAGGCCCCGATAGAACACAGCCTGTAGACGGCTGAGGCTTGATGTAGCTGGCCAGGTAGTTCAATGACAGGAACTTGTTATCAATCTTGCAGCTCTCTGAGAACATACGATCTGGAACAAAGCCAAATATATACATCATATTTAAAGCTACAATATTTAGCTCAAATGCGTATTGAGGATTTCAAAATACAATAGCAGCAACATAAGTAATATTAAGGACAACTAATTTCCTGCAGACACTTTATTTTGTGAGCTGATGTGACAGAAACCAATCTCAAGAGGTTCCCTCCTCCTCATGTAAACTTATACATTTGGAGATTTTGGCATTTATCTCAAGCAATTAGTTCTGTTTATCACTGTGTCTAGATTTCCTTGTATGTTAGGGGATTTCCTGACGTTAAAATTGTCTAAAGAAGTTCATGTGGTGCTGTGATGGACTGGCCATCACAAAAAACATGATTTTGAACAATGTTGTTTTTGCTCCTCCAGAGGTACTTCTTTTTGGCACAGAGAAAAAAAAGTGGATAGATGCTTCCATATTTGGCCACTGCACAGTTCTTCTGGATAAATCTGTGATGCACAGAGAATTAATCATGAAAGGCTGGCATCTCTTACCCTCAGCTCTTCCTGAGAGAGGGGGGTTGCCAGATCTACATACACACACACATAGCAAGCTTGTCCAGTCACACTGTATGTGCAACTAAAAGCACTAAAAATTCTCCTGTTGAGGTGAACATTGCCTTCTGGGTTGCTGCCAAACCACAAACTCAAACCATACCTGGCCTGAAGTTTTACAGGGTCAACCAAAGTAAGCTCAAAGCCGAGAGAACATGCTTTGAGTGATGCATACTTTACTTTTTTGAGTAAGGGAATCATTTGTTTTTCTAGAAGTGATATATAAGGTTAGGCTGTTAAACATGGCTGTCAGGGGTTTAAGCACGCATCGAGCCTAGGCGCAAAGCTGTTGTAATAAGGAATGCTCTTTGTTAAAATACTGAAAACAAGACCAGGGAAACAACAAAACAAAGACAGGATCTTCAACTGAACTGCATTATCTTGACAACCTATCTTCAGCATGAACACATATGCAATCTAGCTAGTACAAAGCAATGATTTAGCAGAAAAGGGTAACAAACAAGGTGATTGAGAGCATGCCATAAAACTCTTTAACTTGTACTAAACTAACAAAAACCACATGACAAACAATCAAGTTATAAGAAGAGCTGCTTTACAAGTGCACTCTAGATAACACTTGAGGGGGACTACTCACTGCTGCTCAGTGGGAAACGCACTGCCACACTCCTTTTCGGATTTGTATAAAATCAGTTTTTTTTGTTGTTTTCAGGTACACTCAATTCACATATGTTGACTTCTTTTTATGTCTTTTAATTCAGTTTCACAAACAGTACGAGTTCATTTACGATGCTCATCAGTTGTGTGGTGATGTTCAGTGAGCTGATTTCTGTAGTGTCACATGACAGCAGAAAACAGGTCTGTGTAAAAAACATCCTGATTTCTCTTATAAGTGTAAACTCCTTAAATAACATTCTGGTGTTTTTTTTCAGACTGTTAAAAATGTAAAATTTTCATTGAGTTGTCATAAAAAATTCAGGTTATAGAAATCCTAAGAGCTTTCATCATTCTACCTGAAGAAGTCATTTGAAGTAGGACATGCATGTTGGTATTCTTTGTAGTCAGATACTTTGTGCCTTTAAAACATATATTGTTGATTTACGTAGTTGATGCATAAACAGCAAAACAATTGACTGCATTTGGTGGCAATGTAACTGTTCTAAACAGCCAATAAGTGAAAAAAAATATTATTAAATTTTCATGTAAAAACCTGTAACCCAGGGGCATTTCTTGGGACCCAGAATATTGGGGGTTGAGCCCAGACCCTTATAGAAAAGTCTCTACACATTAGTAGTCAAGGAATCCCACCCTTGCGCCTTGTGCCATCTTTTAATCAACAGAACAGAGCTATATTTGCTAGGAATTAGAACAAAACAATCTGTAATATCTCAAAAACATGTCAGTGAAACATCAGTGAAATAAATACTACATTACACAATACTACTACTACTACAATAAATACTACTATATACACTACTTGTTTATTGATTAAACAACCAAATGATGCAGCAAAAAAGAGGCTATACATAAATGGCTACCAAAAATGTTCATATCTCAATTTTTACAAACAACAAGCTTCCTTTTAGTTACTTGACAAACTTACTTCAGGTTCCAATTTGTAAACTTAATTTGTAAAAATAATTAAGAAGCACTTAGTTGTCAATTGTTCTACATTTACGATGAGTTCAGAGAATGCTTGAGAATCCCTGTATTTGATTGACCACAAATATGAGTCACATATTTTGCTCCCAATCACAAAACTTTTAGATACTTTTCTGGAATTTGACTACAATGCTCATGTGCTGCTAAAAAAGCTGTTTTGTGCTTGAGAAATAAGAAATGTGGTGCAGCCACAGCCATGGGCATGAAAAAAATCTAAAACAGCTTTGAGCTTGTTTCCTACATTACAAAAAAAGAGACCTCATTTTTTTGTTGTTGGATGAGGTTATATCTTGATGTATTGAGCCAGAAAATTTTTGAATCTATAAGTCCTACACCTTTGAATATTGTCAGCCGTGAATGTCCATACCAGGTGACAAAATTGTTGTGATCAATTATTGGATTTCTATGAATGTTTAAAAAAAAATTAGTTTATGACCCCGTGAATATGCTTGGTTAGTGCTCCAACCTCAGCCATGCAGGGTAAGTTATAAGGCTGGTTTGTTTATATATCCAAGCACCATTCATGCATGGCTTCATTGTACTGATTTTAGTTTGAACTGTCTGGTTTGGTATCTATTTCCGTATGTGCTTTTTCATTCCCATTCTAACCAAACTTTCCTCTTCAAATTCCTTTTTTCCTCCAGACATGTTATTCTCTACACTCATTTCGTTTTATACAGTTTTATAAAGGCTTCAGGTCTGGCAAAAAGCCTGCTGGCTAAAGCTGGTACGCAGAGGCTTCACCTCAAACTCTTCTTGTATGTTTACTTGTTCTTTCCATCAGTTTGCCATCTATCTTTGTTTATGAGTCTGATATGAAACCAAATGAACTGATTACAAACGGAAGATGTGAGACAGGAAGAAAATCTGCTGTTTTTAAAGCTAACATATTTATTTGCTGGTTTTATAACCAAGTTGAAATCAGAATAACACAGCGGTGGTGGCCTTTATTACCCACAAGTTCTGCTATAGAGGCAATAAGTGGAACGGGGATCTGACAATGCATCAAGAAATGGTTTAATATTACATTAACTTTTTTTTAAATGGTGTCAATCCTCAACTGCTAACGTGCAAAATACATTTTAATATGACTTAAAATATAAGTTTACTTGCCAATTCATAAAATTACTCATGAGTCTACCGATTACTACAGTTTTAGATCTCTAACATTAAAATTTTTGACCTTTTTATTAGACTGAGATAATAAGAATCTTGCCAGTTGTGGTTTGGTGGATAAGGAGATCAACTTGTGATCAGAAGGTCGCCGGTTCGATCCCTAGATTCATCGAGTTGAAAATGGTGAGTAATGAAACACTTGCTCTCCCATCTTCAACAACCAGAGCTGTGATGCCCTTGAGCACCAGTCTCCCGACTGCTCCCCAGACGCCGCACCCATGGCTGCTCACTGCTCCCGGTGTGTGTTCACAATGTGTTTGTTCACTGCTGTGTGTGTACACCGGGATTGGGCTAAATGCAGAGCGCATATTCCAGGTATTGGTCACTCCAAATCTGGCAAAATGTTCACTTTCAATTTTTTTTTTTTGTGAAAAAAAATATCACCTTCTCCAACTTTGATGTATATGTCCTGGGCCATCTTGAGCTCGCTGAAAGAGGTAACTGCCTGGTAGCGATGAATAGCCCAGGAGAGCAGGTGATCGTTACCATGAGGAAGAGTTTCCACTGTCACCTCAGATGAGTCGGAGACACTCCTTGATTCAAAGAGCACTTCAGATCTCCCCGAAACCTGAGACATTAATAAAACAACAGTGTTAGCATAAAAAGTATTCTGTTTCTTTATTGTTGAAATATACATTTAAACATCATAACATTATGTTTCAACGTTTCAGTCATATAAATATATTATTTTCCTCAACAGGTTAATGCATATTTATACTGTCAAAAAGGTTTCCCCCCTATATTTATTTTTTTGTGTTAGTAAACATTTATTAGAAAGTTATGGACCTCTTATTAAATGAGCCTAAAATGTTCCTTCATTGACTAGATGGCAAAAAAACTATTGGCAATATCTTTGCTTTGTATTAGTTCATGGCCTTACATGGCATACCAAAACAATCAGCATAAAGAATGCTTTACTCCCAGCTTTTTTGTTTTCAGAGGAAACTGACATTGTTTTATTGTAATATTGTTTTTTCTTAATTTTGTAAGGTATTACTTGAGTAAGGTTTTTATGATTATGTAGAATGCAGAAAATGACTCATTTAGTCGCTAAGGCTCTGATAAAATGAAATGAATAGCTTGATGAGGCTAATATACAAGGCCAACATTTTCTAACTTAGCCCTGAATTGAGGATCCTGGATTCAGTCAAGGCAGATGCCCTTCCAGCCGCACCTGTAAATATCATTTACGATATATGTTTGATTTCCTGTAAATGCTACATTTAGAAAACAAGTTGCAAATGACAGCAGTTAAGTATCTATATAGCAATTAAATAATCACGCATGAACAAGAGAAAGAAGATGATCAGCTTCAGGTGTTTCTTTTTTTGTTCCTTCAAGCGTTCCTTCAAGTGGTTTTATTGTGTTTTATATCTGATCTGATTTCTTTTCCTCCATAAAGCACTTTCATATTGCCAATGTGAATGAAAGTGTGCCATACAAATAATATTCCCTAGGCTTAAGAAGAAAAAGTTAAGAAGAAACTACTTGATAGTTTGAAATACTTGCAGGTGAATAAAAACTTGCTTTTGTTACTTGAATTTTTTTTTTTTTTTATATTGAAAGTTAAACGTTATCTTGCGGCCATACATCATGACAACACACCTGAGTCAGTGGTGACCTGAACTGACTTAGAATTGTTTCAGGGTATTTTTGTAGTTGTTTAAAAGGTACATTTATTTAGAGGAATTTACTTTTATGACAGGGGAAAAAAATAAAGTTAACACAATTTTTATACACTAATAATAATATGTATGCTCTACTGCACACTTCCTTTGAGCAATCATTTCTAAATAAAGTGTTTATGCTCTTAAGGAAGTTGTGCTGTCATTTCCTCAGCTAGATAGGCTGGTTTTAATCTGAAAGTCCTCCCTTCTGGCACCAAACAGGCCTCGAGCCCACATGGTCCATTTGAGAGTGATAAACATTCACATATGTAGAAAAGCTGGCCTTGCAAATCCACACAGCCAAACACACAGTCTAGACAGCCCAGACTCATTTCGACCTCATTCTTATGACCATATTGCATTCAGTTCCACCTATTTCTCTCCATCTCTCAAAGGTGTTCTTTCTGCCCTCAACCCGCTTCATGCTGGCAAAGGCAATTACACAATTACAGTTTATCACACCACAGTTGTGATGGAGCCCATACAAGCTGTGCAGAGAATAAACACAGAGGTGGAGTGAGAAAGAGGTACTGGAGGATTCAGATCTGTTAGGAACATCTGTTAGACCTCTGGATGTCTCTACATGGAGAGATACGTTGCATCCTGGCCAGAAAGGATCCTTAAAAATAAGAGTCATGAAAGGGATGGAGGCTGTAGAATAATTTAAGACTCATGTGAAGGTTTTTTAAAGCTTCTGTTGTCAATGTGTATAATTCCCTTAAAGGAATATTTCAAGTTTGACTGAATTTCTGTTCATGTCAAAGCATTTAAGAGCATAGTCAAGAGAAGACACAATAATGACATCAGTGTTGGTAGGTTTAGATTGCAGTCATTTTGTCATCATTTTATGCTTATTACTTGCATTTTCTTTTGTTTAATCTACAGTATATTCTTTCTCCTTTATCTGATCAATCACGAAACTGAATCTTTCACTTTAATTATACTCTTTACAAACAATTCTACAATTTTCTGGAATTTATTTTATTAAATATAAATTTTCAATAGTTACATCATTATTGTTTTTTTTTATGAAACATACTTTGAAATCTTTCTCTAAAGGCAGAAATAAGTCATTGAGAAGAGGCCTTCTGTTGACAAATCTAACCAGCATCATGAGAGTTTATCGATTTAATTACTGGAATCAGGCTGTAATTAGCTAAAGGGAATTAGAAGGAAAATGTTAAAAGTAAACCAGCTCCAGCCTTTGGGAAGAGGTTCAAACCTCAAGAATTCTAAGAGGGAATGCGAAAGCAATAAACCCACCCTGGAGTTCAGCCAGACCCCATCTACCTCCACCCCAAGCCCAAACCATCTTCATCCTTTCCAAACCATCAGTCTCAGAGCCAGCACACAGATGGACAGACGTGATTTCAAAAGATTATGGCATATATTCCAAAAGAGTAGAGGCCAACTGTTAGTGTCAACCTCAAATAAACCATCAACAACACAAAGCTCACCCCAGCGGCCTGTACCATGAACGTGGCTTAACAAAGCTCGACAAAACCTAACCATTTGAATCAGGCTTAATCTGTACCATGAGGCAACTTTCTGTCGATAATGTCATATTTTACATAGATTTTTGTGACGCAGTAATAATGTGGCTAATGTCAAAGCTAGATGAGATTGTTGGCAGAAAATGGCTGATTTCATGAAAAAGATGTCAAAGAAGCACATTCTGTTCAATGTAAAACTGAGTATCGAGCGTGATATGCATTTGATAACCATAGCATATTTTTTACCGTGTTAATTCCAATACTTTTACATATTTTATGTTATGTTAATGTATTTATGGTTGTATTACAATAAAAAAAGAAATGCCTTTTTTTCTACAAATGTAAGTTTAAAATGAAAAGGTCTATATAATTGTTTTTATAAGACGTAATCTCAACGCGAAATATAGCAGCAGATAAAAATTAAGTTCTGGAGAGGGTTAGCAGTACAACACACCATCTGAGGGCAGAATTTCTATAGCCTCTTTGGTGACATTAGTAACTAATCTAGTCATTTACTTATTTAAAACTAACTTTTGTTTTCCTGCACTATAAATAA
This sequence comes from Danionella dracula, assembly GCA_900490495.1. Taxonomy (NCBI): domain Eukaryota; kingdom Metazoa; phylum Chordata; class Actinopteri; order Cypriniformes; family Danionidae; genus Danionella; species Danionella dracula. Next base: position 5,964,254 of record UELW01000996.1, read on the forward strand.
AATGTGACACTTTTAGTATGATTTATTTTTGTAATTCATTCAATTTACCTACATTTTCTGAAAAGTTACGATTTCTAAAAAAGGATTGATGAGTTAATAAAATTGCCTAGCATCGCAAACAGTTTTGGCGTGAAGTTTTGGTTTAGGAGCGGTGAACGGGACAAGGTGTGGAGGAGCTGTATCAGTCATAAAAACTTTGTTTAGGATTCATTCTCTTCTTTAGATAAACTGTTACAAGGGAAACACAAACAACAGGGAACTGCTTCTCTTCTTTTTTTACCTCAAACTCAATATTGGTCATCGAAAGAAGGCTTTTCTTTTTAGGAACATTATTGGCACACATGAATTACAGAAGAAAGGGAGGGGGGGGGCCGGATTGAATCAAAATGTCTTAATGTTGTCAAGTGCTATGCTTATGGAGTTATCAGTCGCAATACTCTACCTTACAGTAACAAAACTGTGACTCCTCTAGTAGGACAACATATTCAACAAAACATTTGACAGTTGTGGTCTGGTAGGTAAGGAGATCAACTTGTAATCACAAGGTCGCCGGTTCGATCCCCAGATTCACAAAGTTGAAGGTGGTGTGAGAGATGAAACCCATGCTCTCTTATCTTCAACAGCAACAGCTGTGGTGCCCTTGAGCAAGTCACCAGTTTCCCGACTGCTCCACAGGTGTCGCAGCCATGGCTCCCCACTGCTCCCCACTGCTCCCCACTGCTCCACACTGCTCCAGGTGTGTTCACAGTGTGTTTGTTCACTGCTGTGTGCTTAAACTGGTATGGGTTAAATGCTACACCACAAATTCCAGGTATGGGTCACTCCAAAACCAATGACGAAAAGGGGTTTTGCATTACCAGATGGCCTAACGTGCCACTGTTTTCTAGGCAATTGAAACATTTAGAAAAAAACTGAATTTGAAGAAAATCAAAAATCTATTCACGCAAGATCAATTAAGTGAGTTTTTTCAGGTGGGTCATGACCACCATAGCCCCCTTTGACTATATCTCCACATCAAATTTCAAATAAAGGTGCATCCACAAACTCCCCCAAAAGTTTGAAAAGAACACTTTCTGTTCATGAATCTTCATATGCAAACAACATTTAAACATTAAAAATGATGTATAACATGAATTTCTATTCACCATAAAGCATCTGTATCAAAAAATAATTACGTCTCTGTCATTGTTTCAAGTGCATCTTACTCTTGCACTTTTACACTCACAAAATCCACAAAATCTAGAACTTTTCACCAGTTGCAACTCTGCGTAAATATTCCTGTTTATGCCTTATCTGTCAGTAAACATGTCCAGACTGGAGCTAAGCCCTGGAATTACTCAGAGATATGAGCTAACGTCCACATTCTACTCTCTAGAGTCCCAATTCAGAAATCTGCTATGGTGCTGCTGAGTCTTACACAGCCCAACCAAATATCACATCATCCAGTCAAAGCCAAATGTTTTATCTGCTTCTGCTAAGAAAACAAGAACAGCCTGACATCTGGCATTCAGGAGAACTAAGAGGTTGAAAAATTAAGCAAGGATATTTTACACCCTACTGCTGCCTTGGTTTTCACACTGGTTTTGTAATGGCATCTACATTTACACCTCAAGTCATAGAAAGCATCATTTGCCCAGCAGAGTCTTGGTACTTATATTAAAATGTGTTCTCACCCTTACTCTACAAGCTTACTCAAATGAATTTTGAACGTATGAGATTACTAGCATATGTTAAGAATAAGAGGAGACAATGTGTCAAATGGAGCATCAATTATGAGTCTTCTATTCTTACTATGTTACGCCCTCTCCTTAATAAAGCACAAGCATATGTATAAGATGAAATGTTTAAAACAGGGGTGAGAGTAAAGGAAATAGATCAGATGTCAACTCCAAAGAAAAAAGATGTGGTGTTACGTGCTGAAGGAAGTATACTTTTACAGCTGATTTCTTCCACTCTATCCAGAAAGCTAATCAAGCACTTGGCACAGCTCCACTTTGAAGTTCCTGTGACTGGCGTGGAACAAACAGCCCCATCTGTCTTCAAAAGTTCCTCCAGAGCAGCCTCCATTGAGAAACCAATATTTGGTTTCAATTAAATATCAGAGGGAGGCTGAGACTGTTTTTGCTAACCTCCCAAGGCAGTTAAAATCACGAGAAAAGCCACTTGGCAAATACAGAAAGAGAAACAAAATGACAGCAGCCAAACTTTTAAAAATGTTGTGCCATCAATTATTTCAGAAGAGCTTGGCAGATCGAACACAGTCTCCAACTTAACGAGAACCGCCCGAAGATCAGAGGACAGACCAGAAAGTCTTTCCAGACTGATTAGCGCTTATTAAACTTCATCTGCATTTTGTGGAAAACGAGGTTTTAAGGTCCATCATGAGCATGAACAGTTACCCGTTAATGGTGACTACAGTTAGTCAACTGACGTAACACATCCACGTAACCTGTCCAATAGTCCTGCGGAAATTATTTCTGAAAGTTAACCTGACCCAGACAAAACTACAGTTTTTATAAATGACAATACTTCAGATAATTCTAAACTTCCTCAAGTTCCCTCAACAGGAAGAATATTTGTTTTACAAAAAGTCCGATACACAAGAATCTATGCATGTCCGCCTGCAAGCTCTTGCACTTCCTGAATGGTATTACTGGATTGTCTTTTACAGAACATTGAGATCTCATGGCTGGTGTTTTTAGGGCAATGCCACTGGAGTTAAAAGAGCAAACAAAAGCAACGTTTTGCTTAGACTTCTGGACTCTGGATCGCCATGTGCTGGAAGCAGGAAACAAGGGCTGCCAGGACTATCCATAGACAACAACCAGCTTTAAAAAGCTATTACTCAACTCCCGTAATATTTAGCCAACTTCAAGGGGCCTGAAAGGGGCAGAGACTAGTATCTGTTTTCAAAATAAAGGAAAGTCAAATTCTTAGAAAGGGAATGCTTAGAGTCCAAATGAACTGAACAGAACATTATTTTTTAATCAATTCCCAATTATTTGTATGAAATGAAAAATCAAATAGTTTATTAGGTTTAGGCTAAAATGAATAGAAAATGTGTCTTTTTTGTAGATGTTTAGAGGACACTTGGTTGGGCCAAGATCAAGTACACTGTACACATTACATTCGTAATGACTGAATGCCATCAGAAACCATAACAAATATTCCAGTCATTTACACCGAGAGTACTTTTTCCTATGAAGAGTTCAGAACCACTTGAAAATGAGAAAATTACAGAAGTAAAGCAGAATTCTGATTATCTTTCTTGGTCTGCAGCTACATGCTAAACTATCTTACTCTTTCAATGTATCACATCTCCAGACATGAACAAGAACTTTTCAAAGCTAACACACATCCTAGGATGATCTCAGCATGTCCTTTTCTGAAAAAGATCTTGCTCATGGTCATCTAGGTGAAATTTCACCAAGCTGACATGAGAATACATCCTGTCTCTACAGGATATAACTCAATTTGTGGTCTTGCACAACATTACATTTTTCTCATCCACAATCTGCACAGCATCTGACACCCGAGCTTTGCTTCCAGACCAAAAACAATGGTACACTGTGGTTTGAATCAATTTTGTGCTCAGCTTGTACCAACCATCTGAATGGACTAATTTTCAAGAAGAAATAGTCCTTTCCCAATCCCATATGTTTAATGGCACATCCGGTATCTAGAATTTTAGAAGCACACGGATACAGTAGAAGACAGAAATGGAGAAAAGTTACAAATATATTTGTGGAAAACAAAAACCCTTAAAAAGCACTTTGTTATGCTTGTCTCTAATTGCAAGCAAATGTATTTTCAACCAACAAATGAATTCTAATGGTGTGCAAACAACAGATACTCACTGAAGTACTGAGTAATATTGAATCAGTCATGTGTTTCCAAACCTAATAACTAAATGTTACAAAACTTTTAAGAAAATTTTACTCATCAGTGCACATCTAATGGCATTTACCATGACATGGTGTTTTTTTTTTTTCAGGTGTGTTTTGACAAAAAACACCTTTCATTACAACTATATTTATATTATTTCTTTGTTTAAATTGAATTAATTAAAACATATTATGGATAATTAGTTTTAATGTATTTAAGTATTTATTTGATAAAATATGTAACACTAAAGGTTTTTAAAAAGAATGCAATAAGTATTTATCATTTTAAAAGCAAGTATTATTTTTAAGGCACTTTAATTTGCCTTTAATTGGGAAAACACTGTGCAGACGAACGAGAACGAGAGAGAGAGAGAGAGAGGGGGGGTATACTATATATATATATATATATATATATATATATATATATATATATATATATATATATATATATATATATATATATATATATATATATATATATATATATATATATATATATATATATATAGGTATATAACACTGAAATCAAAGAATATAACAGATGCTACTGAAAGGAAGCATGCACACTCATTAAACAAGCAAGGGAGTGCAATACATTAACACAAACAGAAGATATAATTGCACTCAGAAACACAATTATTTTGTTAAAGTATTATTCCAAAGGATATAAAAATGCTCTTCGACTGTACAATTAACAGAACGCTTCAGACGATGGTGAGCAGCCACAGATCTTCTCATTATAGTGAGATTTTCTCATCTTAAACACTCAGGGTGGGAGATTAAATTTCAGTACCAGCCAAATGTGGGGTAATGCATTTTAATTTAATAAACCTTAATGTTATGTGTACACATGTGGATTCCACTGTGTGTAAAAAATTAAATTAGGAGTAACAATTTAAAGAATCGTTAAGGCGTCACGGTGGCGGAGTGGGTAGCACGGTCGTCTCACAGCAAGAAGGTCGCTGGTTCTAGGCTCAGCTGGGCCAGGTGGCATTTCTGTGTGGAGTTTACATGTTCTCCCCATGATCGCGTGGGTTTTCCCCGGGTGCTCTGGTTTCCCCACAAGTCCAAAGACATGCGGAATAAGTGAATTGAGTAAGAACAATTGCCCATAGTGTTAAAGTGTGAATGTGTGTGTGAATGTTTCCCAACGATGGGTTGCGGCTGGAAGGGCATCCGCCACGTAAAACATATTCCAGAGAGTTGGCGGTTCATTCCGCTGTGGCGACCCCGAAAGGGAAGAAAGCCGACATGAAGATGAATCGCAAAAAGAAGAAGAAGCAACTTCTGCAGCTTTATGTCTCTTCGTTTCCAAGATATTTGACTTTTTATAGAATATATTTTTATAGAAAGGTGGGCATGGCTTAACTAGTTTACAACTTTTCACCAAAATGTTTAATATATTTTTTTAATTTATTACATTTATTAAACATGTTTGTTATTCAGTAAAGCTAAGGTCCAATTTAAAAGTAATATAAAATAAATAATTTAAAAACTTTTTACAACAATAAGTGCTCATTTTTAGAAGTTAATATATGATTCACTATTTGTTTTTTCATTTTACAGTATAAAACAGTTTTTTTATGTTTATATTTTATTAAAAGATTAAACTATAGAAAAACACTTATAAATATAAGATATAAATATAATAATATAAAATCAAGCCCAAGAGAAAAAAAATATTTTCAGGAGTGTTAAGAGAAACGGGAAGATCCTGTTTCTCTCCATATCAAATCAAGTTATTTGGTTGTGTCGAAAACCTTAAATTAATGTGAAATGTACATTTCACATTCTTTATGACAATATCTATGATCTAAAAATCCTGAATAGCCCTCGTTTTTTATTCTTGTGTTCTCTTGACTAAATGAGATTGTCTGCTGAGGGGTATCTGTCTTACTTTAAAATCCCCTCCAGCTCTCCTCTGAGCTCCCCAGTGCCTCTAATGCTTGTTCTGGACTGAAACAAGGAGTGATGTAACTCTCCTGTTTCACTCGATGGCTAAAAAAAACAATACTTTGCTCAAGGAGGGTCTTTCTTGCTCATCTAACTTGCTCATTGCATAATTGGTTTTAGAAGAAATTAATGTTTAATAGACTGCGTCAACTCCCTGAACTTCATGAAAAGAAAATGACAGATTCCCATGCAGAGTAGAGAGGGAAGTTTCTAGCAAGATTATAAGCTTTTAAAACACACTCATTAAAAAAAGAAACCACTTGGGATATTGTTATATATCTCAAATGTTCATCTAAGAAAGGATTGTTCTTCATTCAGAGAACACAATAACAATAAAGGTTAAACATTGTTGCCTTCAAGAACTTTCAACTTCACCTCACAATGACAGGTGAAGGCTTTACAGTACATTTGGAATGACAGATTTGTGTCTTTGTAGGACTGTTCTATTACTATTCTAAATTATTTGTCTTTTGATTTCAATTAATTTCCTATTCCGCATAGTACTTTGGTCAACATTGTTGTTTAAATCGCTATTTGAATAAAGTTAAGAAAGAACAAACAAAAGGTAAGAAATTAACATGTATTTGTGGACATGGCCCTAGTTTTCTCACTGTGTCCTTCATCAGCCAATGTAAGTTCTCCCATGGTACTTTGTTCTCCTAATAACTTCTTGTGAGATGGTTTGAAAGACTTAGAGAGGACCAGACTCACATGGAAGATACGTTTGACTCCTGGGATCAGTTTTTCTGTGTGAAGTTTCCAGAAGACAGGCTGAGCCGAGTTCAGGATGAAGACCAGAGGCTTTTGGTGAACAGTCATGGACTGGATTGGCCTCAAATGTAGCTGCACCTACAGAAATAAGGCACAAACAGGGATCAGACCAAAGCGAGAGAAAGAGAGAGAGGACATCCATATGCGCTATAAGTCAACTTTCACAGAATAAAACCAGAACAAATAGGCCACTGAACTTCAGCTTCAATAACTGAAATCAACTTGAACTAATGAAGAAATACATCCATTTATACCCACAAATCTTCTAATGTAAACTTTTTTCCGGTTTTATGACGACATTCCACTCTTGCCAACATTGTGCCAAAACCTGACTTCAGCAACTCACTGGATGCCTGTTCTTTCTTATCAGAGTTTGTTCTATTTTGGTCTCTCAACACACAGATAACCACACAGTAAATGAGAAAGAGTTGCTTTTCTTTAGAGAGTTTCAATTTGTGGCCTTGTTGTTATTTCAACTTTCACACACCCCCTTTTGCTTCAGGTGACAAGAGAGGAGAGGAGAGGAGAGGAGAGGAGAGGAGAGGAGAGGAGAGGAGAAGAGAAGAAAAGAGAAGAGAAGAGAAGAGAAGAGAGGAATGGAGGGGAGGGGAGGTGAGGAGAGAAGAGGAATGTTAATATTGCTTATAATTAACATTCTCTGCAAAAACAGCTCTCTCTAATATTTACATGGAGACATCTGATCCTGATGGTCTGAGAAAAGGAAATTAATGCAGAAATGTATACACTACCACATAGGGTGCAAATAATTAAACTGTATAAGCTGTAAAATAATGTGTGTTAGCCAAATTGTGTAAATGTTATCTTAAAATGTATACGTGATTCATGTTAAGAATGTCATGGTAAATCTAATATAAAAGGATCTCTTATACACCCATATTTATTCATTTGGGATTAAGAGTCAGTTGGTGCTGTCAGCTCATTCCACCAAAAGGGTTAAAAGTACCATACAGAGCAATATTCACTCACCATTTTAATCTATGAGCAATTTACCAGTTCATTTGGACTGCATTTGAGTTTTTTTTTACTATCTTCCCATCCTTGTAATCCACAAAATTAAGGGAGGATAGTTAAATTCCAACAAAGTAATGATGGGACTAAACACCAATAACTTTAAGAACTTTCTCAATGATCACAACTCTCTGTATGTTTTCATTATTCTAAAGACCTCTGCCTTTTTAAAAAGCACTAGTACTCTTTTCAACACAAATGATTAATCAGTCAAAATAAAAACATGAATATATCTGTTTTACATTTAAAAAGAAAATAGAGACAAAGAAAGCTGGGGGTTTTGGTTCTATTGTGTCATATATTGTGAAATTGGTTCCAGATTGTGAGAAGGTGTTTAGTTTGTGTTTTGTGATATTTAAGCCCACAGTCTCAAACGACACCCAAAGGAACGGATATAACCTGCAGATTCAGGGCCTGCCATAGGGTTGAAACTAAACTCCATGTCACACACTGGTTGATTGAACAGCTCTCAAAATTTAATGGACAAACAAGCAAAGCCTTGCCAATTCTTATCATAGTCCATCTTTATCTGCCACAAGGTGATCCATCACAAGGACTTAAAAAACTTCCAAAACATTTAAAATTTTCAACTTGTTTAAAATCTTTGATATTTATAATTTAATTCTTTTATTTATTTATTTTTTTACAGTTATTTGGAAGTTTACAAATGTAGAAGACATCATTACATAATGCATTCCTTTCATTCTGCTCTCTTTAGATCTTACCGAAACAGTTTACTCTCAAGCTAATGCCATTACACACTGGACTATATATTCCCAAGAACACATCAATACAGCCTGTGTTAACATATTTGCTTGAAAGAAATCAGTTTATTAAGCTGTCAGACACTGAACTTCAACTGATAATAAAATTATAGTATTTTTGTCAAAACACAGCAACAAAGACATGCTTTGTCTATATCTCAAGTTATCTAAATTTCCCATGGTTAATTTACTAAACTGCTGGATGCTCAGTATTTTACATGGTATTTTAATAATCAAAATCTAAGCAAGCTTCCTGTATGAGATTTATTCTATAATTCGGTTGTTTAAAATGAGTTATCCATCTCTTTCAGCATTAAAATAAACTATTTTGTGGCTGTTCCATAAAAACAATTTCAGAATCAGACATACAAGAATTTAAACACACTTGCACCCCTGTTTCAAAACTCCTCCAAGGTGAGAAGCAAATTACCTTGGCAAAAAATGAGCCAAAACCCAGCTCTCTAGGGTGATCTCACACACTTTGTATCACACTCTAACAATGCTGGGAATTGAAAGCGTTGATTAATCCCATATCACCCAGGTTCTGTCAAACACCATCTGTAATGCATCTGTAATTCCTCCTCTAAACTCAACAGTACAACAAGCTAAATAAATATACCATATATACCATAGCATGATTAAAAACTCTATTTATGTAGAATTACAGGATGTGAGAAAATATCCCTACTCTGGTTTAAAAACTGCAATGATGAGTTGGTTTGAAGTTTAATGTATCAGCAGAAATGTGAGCTGATTCTGAGGTGGAGAAAAGAATTAATCAGCATAATAAGAGTTGAATTCAGTTGACATAAACAACATTAGCGGCAGCAGGGTGGGAGGGATGGATTGACCTGGGGTCTGTTTTTCTTTTTAATGCCAGAAAGTGATTAAACAATGGCCAACTGTTCACTACACAAGTGACTGTTAATTTCTGATATAATATAATATTGAATAGTAGGATTACATATATGCATATATTTTAAAAAATCCTATATTTATGTACATGTTGCCAAAAATAGTTGTAAAACTAAGGGAGAGGGGGGGGGGGGTTGAGGGGAATTGAATGTTTTTAAAAGACAATACAGACTGGTTGTGTTTTACAGTACATGCATTTGAACAAATGCATTTATTTGTATGATACGTTTTTTAAATGCGAGTTGATCAAATAAAAACAGGTGTCTGAAAAGAAAAGCAGTAAAGCCTTCTGCAGATTGCCTGGCCTGGACTCTGAGGGCTGATTGAGTTACAGCAAAACTGCATGCTCTAATAGAAGACATCTGGACTCCACCCTATTCAATAGGAACCCCGAACTGATGCTAACCTAACTGCAGGGGGTGACGGGAAACCAATCACTGCATGTCACTTGACACTACAGCCATGTACCTTTCAAAACAACTAAACACCCTTGGTGAGAACAAACAATGTCTGCACGATGCTACAGTTTCCTGTGTGGACACCATGCTGTTCACGTCTATCTCTCTGCAAGAGCTTCAGAATTCCTGCATTCTTGTGTAGAGCACTCATAAATCAACTCTGTCAACTTTCTTGGTAGTGTTTATCATTCTATTTTACTGACAGTGATTCCATGCACCTCAAAATAAGAGTATTGATAAAGGTCATAATCAGACTGACTTCTGCACACACACACACACACACGCGCGCACACGCACGCACACGCACGCACACACACGCACACACACGCCTAATTAAATGCCATTTAAACAGGTATGTTTTGGAGGATTAGTGGTGTTAAGCCAACATCACTTATTTAAGGAATCTAAACAATCAGAGACTAACAAATTTAGAGGTTTGGAAAACAGGAGGAACGTTTGATTCATTGTTTTAACGAGATAAAAAGGTAGATGATGTACTGAATGATTGTAATGAGTAAATATGTAAAAATTTCTTTACGTTATTGGTAGTTAAAACTGTAGAATATTGATCACAAATTTGCATATAGTTTCTCAGCTGTTCCAATGAAATTTAAATTATGGTGTGTTTTAAATTTCTTTTTAAATAATTGATATATGATGGCTCAATTGCTCATTCTAGTTCCTTATCATTAAACTAAAGTAATTACTCCTGTACGAATATGTGGACCATTAAGGGTCCCTGGCTAAATGTGACCTGAATCTGATATGAACACAACTAACTAGGATGATTGGTATTGACATTACAAGTTTAAATCCAGATAAGCAAACCGTTGTCTGACAGGAAGCCCAGAGATGTATAGGAGTTCACTGATCACTTTTGACCAAAAAAAACGTATATATATCAATATATATATCAATAATAAGGTCATATTGGGAAAAATTCACTGTAGGTAAAAGAAGAGGTATGCACACCCTATCTAGGTTGTAAAGTTAGGAGGTAAACACAATCTGTAATTTATGCTAACCACAATGGCACGTTGATGTCTTAAATTACTGTATTCCATTTAAAACATATCTGGTGGGGTTTTTATAATCACAAAATTCATTAAAAACTAAAATAAAGCCAAGCCATTCATCTCTACACAAACTTCACTTTCTTTTCAATTGACTGTATGTCTACAAAGGACTATATTGACTATAAAGAATTGTATGTAGTCTAGCACTATAAATTCATTTGTCCATCTTCTAAACATAAATGTGTTTGTTTATGTTAGATCTTAGTTTTTTCTGGATGGCTAAAGAAAAATAGAGGTAAAGTTAAAAGGTCTGAAGAATGTGTGCAGTGCTGTTATCAGCCCTTTTCCATGATCTGTGACCTCGCTCAAAGGGAAGCCATCAGAGCTCTATGATGTCTATCTGCTCTGTCTGAGCGTGCAAACATATGAGTGTATCTGTCTCATCAGGTTCTCAGCAGACATATCAACACATACCCATAATTCTATCTGTTTGAGTGTGCTGCAGAGTAAATTTAAGGGGCATGTTTGGATGATGAGTTTGATACCGACAAACATTTTTATATGGACTTGTGGTTAGGGTTAAGTTTTACGTAATTGCTGAGCAAAAGATTAGTTGTATACATTAACATGTTCAGTTTTCATATATTAATAAATAACTTTCCATTATTAAATGAATGTAATTTAATATAAATATATTGTCATATAATGTCATATTCTAGAGCATCAATCTAAGTACTCAGTAAACTTGCAAGAAGTGTATATTATTTTTTTTAAATGTTGGTTTTTGGCACTTCAATGTGGTTTGATAAATAAATACATTTACTAAAACCGCTTAGTTTAGAGATCAGTTTTTTTCACTGTGAACAATATAAATAAATTGTTTAAATGATTACTTTTTAAAATAAACAAAAGTCAAACAATGAATCACCAAAAATAATGAAAATTCCTAATACTACTCAGGGGAAACATCCACATGTCAGGCCATTTTATAATCTTTGTGGTCTTTGCTAAACAACTTTTGCTGGCCAAACACCCACCAAACTTTTTTTAGTTCGCAACTATTGCTCGGTCAGATGTGTGATGGGTTGTTGGAGCTCATTGTTTTCGAGTGCGACACGATCACGCACAAAACTTTTCATCAAAAATTCGGATAGTGGTGTGATGGGCTTAAGCCCACCTTCCATGAACCGACACTAAGTGAGATTGTTTTGCAGTATACACCCCAATCAGCTCCATTCATATGATGAAGTATGGGCCTAATCCACATACTGCTGACCCACAACAGGGTAGGTACAATATCTAACTCTAACAAAGAAAACAACACTGAGCACCACTAGAAATACTGTTCACCTCACACGAATGAATGTCCTAGCAAATTAAACAGTTATTTGTTAATTTATTAACATGTTACTTGATCCAAACTTTTTTATGAAAACGCACCACTTAACACAAGTCAATGCTCACTTATAAGAATTGTAACCTATGCATAAACTCAAAAAGCCAGTGTGTGGATTTGAAGTTATTATTATGCCATTAAGAATGATATGATAATATCTGTTTTGAACTAGAAGTCACATTTTTAATTATATTTTTTAACATCTCTATAAAAATGCTATGGAGACACTTCTATTCCTTTAGCAAAAACAACCTTCTAACTGCATGAGGATCAATGACAGCTGTTGAGACAAACCGTGAGGCAGGAGGAGGCGATGTTAAGGCTGTCCCTGTCACCTCATCAAACTCAACTGTTTGGCTTTGCTTGGCTCCAGCCTCTCACTCTCTCTATCAGAGAATTCCACCTGATAAAACAATCATCCGCTCAGCCTCATGCTGAGCCCTGGCCAAGAGCTGCCCTTTGATCTGTAGCTTTCCCTCAATTGATTAGACAAAGATGGTCTGTGAGTTCAATTAAGGCGGCTTGACATTGTTTATTCTCAGCCATACTGTGAAATAACACTCAGAGAGTCATACGAGATATCTGCTATCTGCTCTGTGCTCTAACGCTGCTGAGAAACAATTAAGCTTGCTTGTCAAAAAAAGAGAGAGTAGTTCTTTTATGACGCAAACAGTTTTGACAGGGGAAATGCCACACCCTGTAAAAGTCTGATAAACCCCAGCACCCCAGCGTTATGGTGGGAGACTCAAAGAACTTCGTCCAGATCAAGTTCGCATGCAGTTCCTCAAAAAAAAAATCCCCTTTCAACCCAACATTTCTGTCCCAACATGTTTAATGGGATTGCAAATTCATAATTTTTTGTATGAATCACTTGGAGTGATTTCTTTTGTTGTAATGATTGGAGAGAAGTTCATCTCATTTTTAGAAGAACTTGACATAAACAAGCAAAAATGAATTGTATCTAGTAATCATTTATTCAAAACTGTAGTCACATATAGCCTGTCTGTCATTAAAATGTACTTTTAAAAACAACTGCCACAATTTGAAAAAAGACTGGAGTGGTTGTTTTTGCCACGTTTTGATTTGCAGTATTTTTTACATTTATTTGCATTTATACAATAATTACATTTTATAAATGTAATTGCATCACATACAGTAAATGCGTTCTTCATCAACGAAGGAATCTATAACAACATAAGGCAAATCTTTGCATATGAGTGTTGAATTCAAGACTTTGCAAAAGTCTTTGGGAAACTGTGGAGCAGGAAAAATTATTCTCATTCAGCATCTAATCTAGTGTAAATGTTCCATAGGATAATTCTTCCATTATCGGCCTGTAGAGTTCCTGTCGCTCTTGCCCCCACTAAACCTGCTGCCTAGATCACATCTACTGCCACAAAATGAAGGCTTTGTTTGCCCCAAACACACAGAGAGAAAAGAGAGAGGGAAGGAGGCCTGCAGGGAGAGAAAAAGCCTCTGGCACTTTGATCCTCGGGTCACAGCAGAGCCTGGTAAGATCCTTGCAGTTTGAAGATGAAGGAGAGAGTTAACCTGGAACTAAAGGATTACTGCGTCCAAACAAAGACATTCTGTGCCGCCTGCACAAGGGGTTTAGACACCGGCTTCAAACTGAGACTAAAAGGAAGTGGTCTTGGTAAAGACACTGATTAAACGCTTTGAAAAGTCATTTTGTGTACTTTATTAGTTACTTGCTGGTTAAACCATTTATTAGAATGCCATTTTATAGCAAAGTTTGTTTAGATTATAAGATGTATACGTATATAAGTATCCTTGTAAAATCTGATTTTCAAATTAACATCTTAAAAATGTTTGTTGTGTTGATTGTAAGAGTACCTCTATTTGGCTTTGGGTAAATCGCAGTAGAATCTATTCCTTTACACAAGAAGCAAAAGACGAAACAACAAACGATTCTTATGCAGTTAAAATATCAGAACAATAAATTAATAGACAGAAAACATTTCAGCCTTCGTAAAACACCTTTCTGCAAAATAGCTTTGTTTCATGTTTCTAATTATGATGCTATGATTAGTTTGCACTTTCTTAACGCAAACAAGTTGAATTAAGACTTAAAATACTTGTCTGACTAGTAGTAAACAGATAAGAGACAATGAAATGCATGAAATTACCTAATACTCTATTTCTCTGCTGCCAAACGTCTGCACTGATGGCCTCAGACACAACTCTTTATAAAAAACACAGATCTAATACTTTCTAATGAGTCATGGTTTTTTAGATCTGCTAGAACTTTCAGAGTCTGGCATCAACTTAAAAGAGAAGTATACAAATTTGTTACCAAAACTGGTACTGCAATCAAACAAAACCAATTCATTTCTCCCTCATTCCAGCACTCAAGAGAAATCTTGAGACAATTCAGCAAAGTCAGCATTGATAAATTAGATACTATTAAAATAATTACACTAAATTAATTTTAAACATGGTTTTGAACTATAATAAATTAATATTTATTCTTTTTATAGAATGTACTATGTAGACTTTGGGTAGCATACTACTTTCTATAGAATAAATACTATACTTATTTATTCACTGTTTAGCCAGATCAAAAACTGTGAACCTACAAGATTGAGTTCATAGAAAGAAAATGTTTCTTTTACATTGCAAAACAATTCAAATGAACTTTTGCTGTAGGAAAAATGCTATATAAATAAACTTACCTTTGCCTTTCTCCCAGCTATGTTTAATATGTGAGTTGTTCACATAAGAACTAACCAAATCAAACCATTGTAAAGGTTCAATCAGGTTTGATCAGAGAACTTCAAACATTTTGTTGAAACATGACTTAAACAGATCTCAAACTGTTCAAAATTATACATAAGTGCAGCAATAAAGAGCAATCACTCTCTACAATGAACTCAAAGTGCAATCTTTTCTCACAACTCAAACAAACGTCTCAACCCTTTCAAAAAGAGCAAAGCCTGAAGGGATAAGGTGGATTTAGAGCCTTGAGAGACTAACCTTACCTCACTTTTAGTGAAAGAGCAGCTGCATTCATGCTGACTTAGTAAACTTCCATCCAAAAGGCAGTCCAAAACCAACACCAAAAAGGCCACTTCAAACGACAGAGATGAACTTGACGCCCCAAAGAACATTCCAGGAAGCTGCACGACAAACAGCTTGCACACTTCACACTGTATGAATTTAGAAATGTACGCACCACTGTTCTCTTCAGTCTACCGAGTATTACAGTGACAATTCACGATTCATTTGTTAAAGTATTCGATGACAAACAAATGACTGGATGAAATGAACTTGTGTCACCCTTACAGATTTATTTTGGTCTGTTACCTTTGCTAATCATCTAATGGTCCATTAAACGGAAGCGGGATGTCCCGTAACATGATCATCTTTCTAGGTTTTTAATGTTGTGTTTGAGAGCTGTAAATCAGGGCTTCGTTGAACTGTTTATGTCTTGAAGGATCTGATCACTCTGTCTCTGAAGGTCGGTGGCGCCTGGACAGATGAAACACGACCCTGCACCAGTCTCCATGCTGAATTACAACTGAAGGACACTTTGCATGCTTGTGAGGGAGTGTACTTTATCTTTTTTTGCAAGCACCTAAAAGTCAGTTGATATAATATAATCTTGTGTTATTACACAATTCATATTTTAATGCATAGTGTAAATCAAGAAAACAGTAAACCTTGACTAATTGTTATTTGTTTGCTCCCAAGCTATAACCTATCACTTTCTCGCTAGATGCATGATGGGAAGTGACAGAAAATACAATTCATTGACTGATTGTTTTAGGCTGACGTCCTTCACACACCTAAACGATTGCTGCATGTAGTGGCTGCATATTAATACAACAAAGAATAACAAATGAAAAAAGTCTTAAAAACAAGAGGCAACCTTGTGCTTTACTTCTCGATGTGTAACAGGAAGTGACAGTAATTTCTCGAACTGTAGATTATCGAGCGGCTGTTTGAGGCTTGCTCCAAAAATGAGCAAGTTCTCATTCACTCCCATGTTAAAATTAACCAACATTTCAGCTGAAAAAACATGATTCCATCCCATTAAGTTAGTTGAATCAGATTTCTAGTTTTGACCTTCTTGAACACTCTGAGAGCGGATTAATTATTTTACATTTGTTTGTTTAAGAAAATTTAAAACCTCTGTGGATGCATTTTCTTTTACTGGTTACGCCCCCACTTAGTCTCTTTTAACATTTACAGAAACACTACAGCACCATCTAGCATCAAGGAGAGGAGCCCTTCACATTAATCTTTGACATAATAACACAACGATAAACTCACACAGGAAACCCATGCATGTAAATACCTTAAAGGAACACTAATTAAAAAAACATTGGCTCAATTTACATCTTCCGTTTAGTTAAAAAGTACTGCATTACTGTTTTTATCATTTAAATCAAAAATCTATGTCAAGCTATGCGAGAAGGTGCTGTAGTTATATTTGGAGAATGGTTTCAAAACAGTATGCTACTTATTAATGGGGGAAAATGTATTTCTTTATGATCAACTTTGCATCCCCAAATACAGTCTGATGGTTTTAGTTTCTTCAACTCAAATCTGCCTACTATATATTCTGCCTGTTTTCACACTTTTCCATATACCTTATTAACATCCATATAAGAACTGTTCATCAGAAGCCCATGCCAATAGATTTATACCATCTATGGTTCTTCCAAAAACAGAGAATAAAACATGTTTAATGAAGTACATTTAAAAGTTTACAGGAGAGATGAAACTACATTTGCAAAAAATTTTGTTTTGCTCATTAACAATGAAATCAAACAACAGTTTGAGTGTGTACGGGGGTGTTTTCAGGAGTGTGCAACTAGAGAAGGCCACATCTTTGCCAGTGCTACAGGTAGGTGGGTTGTTAATGTCAAGGTTAACTGTGATACAACAGAAAGCCCTTGGGTGCTTATCTGTCTCCATTTGAAAGAAAAAAGTCACACACACACACACACACCCGCAAACACACACACTCACACACAGTTTAAATGTCTCTCCCACTGCCATGACCCCCAGAATTGGCCTCAGCTCATTCCTAACTCTCCCTGTGACATCAGGGAGTCAGGGCCAGGCAGATTTATCTCTCCTCCACCATCCAGACTAGGACCACACAGGTGAAAAAACCCTGAAAGACTCTGAGAGAGAGGTGTCAGTTTCACCAAATCTAAAAAAATCAACCAAAAAACTTTTCAGTATTACTGGTGCTGAGGTAAACTGTCATTCCCTGCAGCCCAGCAATGCTTCATTAGTAAAGCGAAGCAAGCCAAAGAATACTGTACACACTCAGCACTCATGGGTCCTGCTGTGGAATAGAGGACGTCTGGAAACAGTCCAAAGAAAATAGTCCAGAGGGGTTCATATGTAAACTAGAAGAAATGCTGCACTCTTGGCAACATGAACGTGTTAGAGAAAAACAGTTGTGCATGACATTCGACCACTTTGGAAGTTTGCAATCCCAGAGGAAGGAAGACACTGCCCGGTTTAGCATTCTGAGTGATTAGCAAGACAATGCTTTTTATCTTAAAAAAGAAGCACAAATGACAAAAACATGAACTCCGACCATGGTCAGAAGTGGATAAAAGGTAAATGAGGTTCTTCTGAGAATTTTGTTATTGGAACTGTCTGGTGCTTCTCCTTAGGGAGCTGATTGTTTACTGCTTTCTGAGCTACACAAGCTAAATTTGAGACTATAGTCGTGAGCGTTTTTAAAGGAAACATCCAACCACAGAGGGCAAACTGGACACAGAGTTACAGACATCCAATCCAGTGTTAATGCCAGATAATCACTTTGTATAAAGACTTCCAGTTGAATAAATTATATAAAATTTACAAGAGGAAACATCCCATAATATATGGTTTATCATTAATATGTCTGTACAAAGTGGCAACATGTTGTACTTGCAAAATAGAGTAAATTAAATGAAAAAATATGTACAATACTCATGAGAATCAAACCTCTTTTTTATTATTTTATTATTATTTTATTTATTATAGAACCTGATTTTCCTCTGGTCTCGTTATAAACAATATTTAAATTTAAAAAAAAAGTTGTACGAAACCTATTATCTTTTTATAATAATATATAACATTAAATAAATAAATAACCTTCGTGGCAAAATTAAATGTATGTGAAACACAGTACAACTGAAAACATTATACATCTGAGTTCTATTACCAGCATGCAAATGCACATGTTTGACTGAAGTCTACTCCTTGTGCCCTCAGATCCAGGAACGGAAGCATGTTCATCAACAGCTGTCATGATTCTTTTCTTCTCTAAATCCCTAATCTTCCTTCCCCATCACGGAGCTCAACATCAGGAGTGCATTTCTGAAATCTCTATACCTTGAAATGCACAGTGATCAACCCTCTTTTTCTTCTTCTGTTTAGAGACAAAGCCATATAAGGCTGCTCAGAAGTTTTAAATCCTCTTAAGTGCATACAGACCGATTTTTAGTTCCAGTTTTTAGTAGTTGGCTTAGATGTTAGAATGTTTTTCTAGTTTGAAATACAATGACACGTTTTTTATTTATATTTATTTGTCTGTTTTTTCATGCCATTAGTAGAGCCAAATACTAAATAGATAGAAAGAAATATGTTACATAACTATTATATAAATAATTTAAAGGCGCTATTTTTTTCCAGGCATTAAGAATCTGTGACAAGTCAAACTAGTTTGGAAGTGTGTCATTGGCTGAAATAACTGCAGGATTAAGAGTCAAAACAAGTCTTTAAAATGATTTAGGACCGTTTTACTGTTTTCACATGTTTTAAGTTTTTTTTGTTGTTGTGGTTGTAAATGTGCTTATGTGGAGACATTTTTCTCTTTTTAAATGAAGTAAGAGAAACCAACTCTTATTTCCTCGGATATTCCCTAAACTTTCCTAAGCCACTCACCGTTTTTCCCAAAAGCTTAAATACTATCTGTACTTAACATTTGTTTTAGTTGATGCTGGTCTGGAACAGTACTTTTAACTGAAACACAATGCAAACTATAGACTATAAACTGGTTTTGTTGGTTTCATCAGTTCCCAAATTCAAAGCACCAATACAAACTTGCAGTCAATCACTCAGAAGGATACACTAAAAAAACACAAGCCTTTATTGGGCTTTTTTGTATTGATTTAATTTTTCCCAGAAATTGCATACAGCATATTTAAGTAAACTTAAGGAGAGGAATACATTGAAAAAGGAAGCCAAGTATTTGATCATTTTAACGCAACAGCAAGGTATTGTTTTAATTGTATTGTTGAATAGATAAACTGCTTGTGGGGCTGTAAAAGAATCAAGTGAACTGCTACAATTGAGTTTACTTTCAATCAAAACAATAACATTCCTTAACTTAGCAAGAAGGAAAGTTAACACAAATCACATTTGAATGTAGAACATTGAACTGTTGGTACCTATTTCTTGCTTCTAAAATCAAATGGATAAATGAACAAATGATTTAGTAGTATCATGTTACTACAGTAAATTGACCAACGAGAAGCGACAAATAAAATAATAAAGTAAAACTTAAATTTAAAAGGTTAACCATAGTAAACACTAGTGATAGTATTTGCATTTGTAGTTAGCAACCTGAGTTTGTCTTGTTTATTTATGCAGGATATGGTGCAAGTTCTGCCTTATCCCTCATAACTAAGGAAAAAACCTACATGCAGAAACGTCCGTTTAAGGAAAACGTACAAAGACATATCACTATTAGGAGCCCTAGAATGTGCTGAGTAAACTCAGGCTTGGCCTCCATTCAATCCTTGGCCAGATTCAAGCAAAAAGTACAAAAATTACAAATCTGTTACTAAGCTACAAATACAAACACTCAACAATGGCATCATGGGGAATTGAGCACTTTAGCCACATGCCAAGAAAAAGAAAGGGCAAATAGTGTTATGGCATGGCAGAAAATGAGAGGTCCTCGTCCCACACTGGAATCTCAAATCCTTGTTGAGACATGCTGATTTTCACACATATCTATAGATATGCAGTGCATGCTTTCAGGCACTATAGAGTCCTGAGCAAGCACATTCAAACCAATAGAAGGGCCAGTCACATTGAGTCTTGGAGTTGCATCAGACAAGCCTTTGTTTTTCTGTGGAATCACTAAAGTGTGAAATTCTGCTTTTAAAATCTCTATCATTGAACAGGATTTCAAGTTCTGCTAACAATCAATGGTTACCAAAAATAAAAATATGAATCATATGAACAAAGTTTCACTGACCATGCCAGTGTAGTCTTAGTCCAATTTGTCCCAGTATTTCGAATGTACCATTATTTCACTGAAAACAGACAAGTGCCTTAAAATTAAGCTGTTGTTATTTATTTAACACCAGAAAAAAACTTGTTGAATGTCTGGCTTAACAGGTATAACTAACATCCCTATCACTTTTCACAGTTAATGCAAACATCTAACGTATATAAATATAGATAACTTTAAACCTAAAATAAAAATTCAACTAAATAGCTTTAAAACCCCCCAGGTTTTTGTTTGTTCATCACCATTTAATCACAATTCTCCACCAGAATTTATGTGGTTGGATGGTTACATCCACATATATTCAAAATGTAACAAAACCCAAAATTTTGATTGGGCTTTCAAGGAAATTAGGTCAATAGTATACATGAATGATAATGGATTAACATTAATTATATAATATGAACCCACAACAGGAATGTAGCTACACTCTGTCAGGGTTGTGTCTGAGTTTTCCCCTTTTGGTTTTTGGGTTTTCATGTATTTCAACGTGTTTAAATAATTTTTTTGGTTGATGCTGATCTGGAATCATTTGATTATTGGAAAACAAAAAAACAGAGGCCGGTGCTTGAGCCCAAATGACAAAGCTCCACAGAAGATGTCTGCGCTATGTTTGGCCTTTTAAACCCAGAGACAGGTCCACCCTCCAGTTTGAGCTGTCCAACGGCAATGAAGGTAATCCCAAAGAGCATTCTGGGTAAGTGTGTAAAGGTCTCTTTAACACGTTTCTCTGTTATCACTGTCCATTTCCATCAAAAGCTAAAATGCCCAATAAATAATCTTTTAATAAATTTCATGTAATTTCTTTTGCAATTAATGTTTAATGTTGCCTATCCAATGAACTGTTTTTTGACATTACAAATATAAACAAAAGTATTCTTTTCATCTGGTCCCGTTCCCCCTCCCTATCGCTCCTCTTTCTTACATACTTATATGAGGTACCAGATATCATTCCTTAGGCTTTTGTTTCATAATCTGGAGCCACTAAACACGATGTAATCTCTCTGGCATGGATGTTTACAGTGTTTCGCTCCTGTGCTTTGGCCACCGTGCCTTCTCTAGCTTCCTGTCTGTCAGGAAGGAGGAACAACAGCCATCTGCAGCCATCCACATCACACCCGATGAGGGCACACAGTTATAACTCAAAGCGCTAGTCTAATGGAGCACCACTAGTAAAATCCAAGAGGGCTTTGAACCCTGGCAAGGAGGAAGAAGCAAGCTTTTGTCTAATGCAACCCAGTTGAGTGAAACTTGCTGCCTGATGCAAAAAACACACAAGAGCGAAAGAGAGGCAATTTAAAGCAGTCATTGTCTGTGTCGGCTGGGGCTGAGATTGTGTTTCAAAAGAGCTGTGAGTCCAAGCCACACAAAGTTCAGGGATAGAAAAGGCCTTTCTTGATGCGCGTGGCTGATAGTACCACACAACTGCTCCCAATTGCACTCTTTTTTTCTTGTTTATTTCAGACATATCTTCCAAACCCCTAACTTTACTGAGGCCCAGTGTTGTTTTTCTTGGGATAAGTGAAGGCTGAAAACTCAAAAGCAAATCTTTCTCCAAGAACATTTTTTTTTCATACTCATTGGCTGCTAATGAGACTGAAAGTGCAGCTTGTGCAGAAAAGGTACATTTAGAAACTTATCTTGTTAGTTTGCAAGCTCAACTCTGTTCTTGTGTATGTGCAGGAAGAAAAAAGATGCAGTTACAGGAAAGATAATGCAAACACGAGTCAGCAGCGATCTCAGCCAAATGCTCCTTCCAGCAATTACAACATCGCTTCAAACGCAAATCCTGTGGACGCACCCCACGCTGTCTCTACAACACCACCACCCTCTCCCAACCACCAAGAGGACTAATAACTCAACAAGCCAGCCAACTCACTTCTCTTGAGCCAAGTTCCAAGTCAGAGTACGTTAAAGAGCACTTCATCATCGCAAGTTAAACTTGCAAAGACGGCACTCTGTAAAGAAGACAGCTATACAAACCCAGGTCTCCAGGTTTTTAGTGATTTTATGTTTTCAACAGTGAAACTACTTAATAGTACATTTTAATCTAAAAAATCAGAAACTCTAGGTCTTCTGAAAATCATATGCTTTCAATATAATTAAGGCCTGGTGGAACTGTCGATGGAAGTACAAATCTAGCATTACTTAAAGGTGTAGTGGGAACAAATTTATAGCCTGGATCAAGTAGAAAATGTGGAGTTTTTTGTCCATTTCTGCCCAGAATTTATAGAAAAGTCTGTAAAATTCTACAGAATATATTTAATTGTATGGGAGAAGAAAAAATAGAATACAATAAATATTTAAATAAGTAAACATTCAATGTATTTTAGTAGAACTGATTTAACTGTGTTAAAGCTGATTTAACTCACTTAAAAGCATTTCTTCAAATTTTCGCCCACATTAGTATCTTATAGTAGTACTCATCTCTAGGCACTAAAACCTGTAGACTTTCTGTGGTTATCTGCGGCTACAGATTCCATCTTGCCCTGCTTATAGCCAATGAATAGGAGTTATCAAAATCAGGATGAGACGTTTTTAGTCCAAGTCTGTCTTTGTTTATGGATTTTAATTTTCAACACTGGTTCAAATAATCGTATGTACATTAATCGAAATGTACATTTTTGTTATTGTATTGAGCACATAAATAACATCACCAAATCCTTTAAAAGTTTATTTAACAGTGGTTAGGTTTTTTATCTTAACTTTTTTATAATTAAGAATAATAAACACACATAAAAATACTTTATTAAATACATTTGGTTTATTATGTTGGCAATAGCAAAGCATTTATAATTGTAAAATGTGAGTATTTAGATAACATGATTCCATTACAGTAACCACAAAAAGAAACTGAAACCACAAATAAATGAACGGACATAAATATCAATAATTATTTTGTAGTTTACTTTAAAGTTGTTTTGGTTTAATAAGTGTTTTCAACAGTATGTTTAAAAGTAAGGCTATACAATAGAACCTTGAGATACGAATGCTACACGTTATGAAAAATCCAAAATACAAATGGCCACTTAAAGAATCTTTATTTCATGATTTGAAAAAAATGTCACGAGACGAAGAATGTGCAATCCAAGAAATACCTACGTGTACTTATATTCAGCATTTTAAATTTGCATGGCTGTCAACACTGGGCATTACATGACTGCATTCAACTCGCCACTACAAACCTTCTCTTCTATTGGTCAGTTCTAGCCCTGATGTTGTGTGTTCGTGCGTAGCATTCTGCTCTCCTATTGGCCAGATCTTGACACCTTCTCAGAAGCGATGCTTTATTTTTCTCTCGCTTTTCATGTTATTTTCCATTTTTAGTGTTGTTTCTGTGTGGCTTGGAACGGATTAGGGAATTTACATGTAAAATTTGCTTCAACATACAAAACATCCAGCATCCAGTATACGAAGGCCATCATGGAACGCATTAGTTTCATATATCAAGGTATCACTGTATAATAATATCCAGCAAATAGGCTACTTGCTTATGTTCTCTTGCTAGTCCTGTGTTCAATCTTGAAAGCAGTCAAAAGAGCAGCACTCAACACACAGGTAGTTTAATTTTAGGGATTAGAGGATTATTAGAGACTCACTTTAATATCACAAACTGAGAAAAGCAGAACATTTATTTTAACTAATTCACAAATAAAAACTGGGTCAAAAAGACTTACTTGGTGGTTCTAGTGTTACAAATGTGAATGCTACTATAGAACTTAAAGCCCCAAACAGAAAATGTTTCTAAAACTCAATCAGCTTCGACTTACACTACAAGTCAAAGCCAAGGTTGTTTCCATGGTGATTCATAGCATTTGCAAGATGCTAAAGTTGTTGCAAACTTTTGAAAAGCAACTTATTAATCAGTGTCTACAATATTAGAGCATTTGTGAGGTTAATTAGATTTTAAAAACTTTTCAAAAATCAATGATAATTTCTGTTACAGGTTAACAGGTTATTTAAATAACTGATTTCCCCTAAAGGTTAAACAAAGTCTAAAAATGTAAATACTTTTCTACAGCAATATAAACAAAGACAAGCTGTAATGCTCATTTTCTAGCCGCTGAACAATTGGTAAAAGTCATGTTGGCAAGATACTCACCTCTCCTTGTTCCCCTCCATCTTCTTCTTCATTCCCTTTTCTTAGGTTGATGATGTGCACCTCCTGAGGGAGACTGCTGGTTCCTCGACTCGCACAGCCTGCCAAGGCGGTAAAACTTTTCAACATTGCCTGAACCGGGTGACCCACACCAACTGGTAAAAGTTCACAAGGACTCCGAGACAATGGACCTGCAAATAAACCAAAACATAGCATAAAACTCATTCTAGTGTTCACTTCTGTCTCATTGTTCTCCAAACATTTCACTTTACAGATTGACTGTTTACATTTTAGCACTGGAATTCAAACAGCATTTTGGAAGAACTCTGTGAAGTGCTTTCAAAACCATACCAAACGCACAATAGAACACACAAGAGTTTCAACAAAACCTTAGTGATAAGTGTACATAATGAAATTGTACAATGGAGCCAGTAAAGACAGAAATTTAAAGATATTGCTGCAATGTACTAACAAAACCTCACAGTAAAATAATCAGTTTTAACACATCTATATATATATATATATATATATATATATATATATATATATATATATATATATATATATATATATATATATATATATATATATATATATATTCTTTTACATAAAACGAAGAATGAAGTATCAAATTCATATTTATATATTTTTCATTCATAGAAACATAATGAATGCAAATTATCTAAAAAATAAAACAAAGTTTAAACTAAAATTCTTCCTTCAATCTAGAGCAGTTCTTAAGAGCACTTTTTCTTAAGGGTACTTCGTCAATTAATTTATATATTGTCTTTTATATTTTTAGTTTTTTACTTATTTTTATGAATATTTGAATCAGTGCAAAGTTCAGGCAAAAGTAGACTGCTTGACAGAAAAAATGCACCTTCTGAATATACACCAAAAATCCCTCTTCTTAGCCACCCTCCCTTATTGCCTACAATATTTCTATAATCCTCTCTTTCTCTTTCTCTCTCTCTCTCTCTCTCTCTCTCCATAAATAGGCAGATTTATTCTCCTAGGCTCACATAATAGGAGCTGCTTCACACGCTAGTGCTCTTCTATATAACACAATCCTCTAATTGGCTTACATTCAAAGGGGCCAACATCATTGTTCCCAAAGAATATATGAATAATAACAAAAAAAAAGATGACCTTGAAACTCAGCGGTGTAATAGATGATAGACTAATGAGAGAAACACAAGTCATCTGCAAAGATAACAGCAATAATGATACAGCTCTGCCACGAGTGATGAAAGTTAAACATGACCCTCTTGGCACCTACCAGAAGTGATGGCCAAAAGGTTGAAAGTTCAGTTCCGCTTCTAACAGTCACAAGACCTGTCTGGTTTAATTCACTGCAGACTGTTCAATCTACACTTGTGTTTATGTTGTGCTTTAATGAGAGGTGCACCTTCCAGCTGGAGGTCAACGTTAAACACAGACATGGCAGGCAAATGGTATCTAGATCATAAGGAAGAGAGAAAGGAGGGAACGTTTCTCTCCTGTCCAGAGCTAATCAGATACCCAATCCGCTACATGAAAGATGCGTGAGTGTGCGTGTAAGCGAATGAGAGGTCTCTTAACAGTTGTTCCAGCATTACTGGGACAGGAGCCTGAGATAGTTACATCAGGATTTAAAGATCTGAAAAACTAAGCAGAGCAGAGCCTCAGAAAAACAGTAAGAAAATGTCTCATTTAATCAAAAATGTAAATATTTTTTGAGCATTGAAACTAAATGTGTCTTTTTTTCCGTTTGAATCTGTTTTCATTTTTTACAATGTTATATAACCCAATATAGCAACTAATTGAGAAATACTCTTTTACTGGAGTTGTTAGAACACTGTCAAACGTTTATGCTTTAAATATTCCTAACAAAGAAACCGTTTCAAACATAGATGATAATCATTGTGAAAAGACTGTTCAGAATTTCTTACTGGGATTTCGCTGTGTAACTCTGGTCTCATAGTCACAAAAAAGTAAGGTTTAAAAAAAAAAAATTCAAGCTCAGGAATCTTTCTTATTTCTTTTAACATTTATAAATCAACTTTTCTCAGTTGTGGTTTCTCTAGTATAACTAAATAGGAGTCGTTGTAACTGAATACTCTACTATATTATTTTCAATATCTCATTTACTAGTTGTCTTGTCTTGGCTGGAAAGGTCTTGTCATGCTTTATTTTGGTGTCAGGATTTCTGTGTTGTTTCGAAAAATTCTTCTTTCTTCCACAGTGTTTGAAGGCACATCCATGATGCAATTGGAAATGTTTCGGACATCATTCAAAACCTTGACCTTCAAAACAGGATCAACAGGTCCCTGCTGTTACGAAGATGTTTTTTAGTAACATTAACACCCACATTCCTCATCGGGACAGAGTGACACATGTAAATGGACAAACTCTTTCCTGAGGTTGTACTCCATGAGAGAACTCAAGGTTAGAGTCTTTCTCTCTTTCATTACACAGGAAAACACAGAACACCCCACAACTCCCATAGAAAAACTCTGAAAACATTTGAAAACTACTAAGTGTGGGCGCGAACCAGACAAAAATATCCTGGCAACCTTCCGTAAGCAGATGGGTATTTATTTTGATTGTGACTTTTTTTGTTAGTCCAAAAATGAAATTGTCTCTTTTTTTCAACTTCATGTTCAAATGCCATCCTGCAGGCTTTTTTCCTTCAATATAACTCTTGACACCAACACTCTGTGCTAACAAACTCCTTTTTCAAGTGTTCTAACAGCAATGGCTGCTTCTAAAGAAGAAGATCCGCACTGAAGGGTTTGAAAATCCCAGATAAAGAGGTTAACAGTCAAATGTGTGACTCGAGTGCTCTATCCTCCTCCTCTTCCTCCCAGCGGAATGGAGTTTAACGGACGACATCGCGCCTTCACTGCAGCATCTGAGATCAGTCAAACTCACTTTTTCCTTCTCAGAGAGCACAGAGGAATAACAAGCACCAGCTAGCAAGAGTTTGGAAGACAGCCAAAAGATTACAGCTCATACTGGGCAGCCATATTGTTTCTTTATTTAACTGCCTGACGAAAAGACAAAGTGCTCCGGGAAGAAAATCCAGATGATCTTGAGAATAATACAGGGAAGCCAACCATTTGTTGTCTGATTCTCACATATTGCAATTTAAATGAGGGGAACAATGGTTTTAACATTATGTACCATTTGAAAACATATTGAACATATTGAAAACACCATATCTACATAAAAAATGCATTTTTGTGTAAACTATTCATATTTATTTGTTTTGTAATTTTTATAATATGTCTGACAAATTCAATAAGATGTTGATACATTTGATCTACATTTGTGGGAATCAGGGAATCAGGGAAATACTCATGAAGAAAAATAATTTGTCTCCTATACTTTCCAATAGAAGTGTCAACAGTATAACAAATGATACACTTTAGAACAGAGGAACAAGTAAACCAATTTCATACATTAAACTGTCTAGAAAGAATTCAGATTTTTGCTGGTTTAATTCTGGTTTTGCTGGTTTAAGTTCTGGAATTTTCTGCATATAACAGTTGAAACAGTTCAAATCAACAGCCATATATTGTTAGATGTAATTAGAACATTTCAATAGGTTTTAACAAACAGTTAACTAAAGAACAGGAAATTGTCTGCAGTTCATTTTTGTATTTTCCAATGAGTGGTTCATATTGTTCCCTTAAAACCATCTCTGATCATAATTTCCTTTTTATTGGTTTGAGAGAGCCAACCCAAAGTCTTTTCCATCCACTTTCTGGTCAAGAATCACAGATTTATGCACACGGCATTGTTTCTCCACATGTTTTTTGCCTCTGTGTGACTGTGTTCTCTCTTTCAGCAGGCTGAAGACATGCTGGTCATGTCTGAAAGCTTTTGGACTCTGTGGCTGTCTGCTGGACACCCACAGAAACAGCAGAGTGAGACATCGTTGCAAACCTCTTAAAAAAACCTTTAAAAAAATCAAAAAAAAAAAAAACTCTTCTTTCAAACTGATTTCAACATGGCGGGTGACCCTCTTATTTTTATTTTATTTTTTGCTCTTTGTTTATTTTTTATTTTAGCTTTGAGAGAGGATTTTATCTTATGGTTCTTGTTTGTCATTGCTAATAAACAATAAGATGACAAAAAATAAATAATGCATGCATTCACATTCAAAACGAAAATGTGTCACAACCACACACGTGCACCTGTTTCAAAAATACCAAAACAACAAACCAGGCCACATTTGTATCTAAGCACACCTCAGACTACTGACAGAGGACACAGTTCCCAGCAATTTACCGTGAACTCACTCCTACCTCCACCAACATCAGAATCATCATCTGCAAACACACTGCAAAATCATGCAAAACAATGGTCTTCAAAAGAATTAATAGTTAAAAGAAAAACAATCATAGGGAAAAAAAAACTAAACAAAACTCGAGCTGAAAAGAGTAACCAAAAAACCAATAGCTTCTCCTGTCTGTTCTGCATTAAAAATGCAACTATTTTTAGGTTTATGCATCTTAGGTTAATGTGGCTAGGGTAAGTAAATCGTGACCTTTTTGTTGTTTTCAGTAGAATAACTGGTTGATCCAACCCACTTCCTCTTTCCTTCATGCGTAATACGTCACAGTTTGCTTTCATAACAGTATCCATAAATCTTCAGAAAATTACTTCAGCTTTCAAGCAGATTAAATCTTCAGGGTAAAATAACAGAGAGTTGCGACAAACTGGAAATACTCAGAGCACGCTTTGTAGATAGTAATGTATTCAGAAGAACCGGTATTGAATTTAAAAGATCATGTGGATGAGGTTAAATTAGGGTCAAAAATGGTTTTGTAGAATTTCAAAACAAGGCAGTTTCTATCACTGACAGTTCTTAGATGACTTCTTAAGTGTCCCCTCAAAATAAAGCTGGAAACTTCCAGGAATAACACTTGAATCCAAGGCCATTTTTGTTACAGGGCAAACTTCTAAAGTTGGGCAGAGGAAGGGAGATCAGTCCCAGCAAAACTAAACATGGCCCACCATTCTTTAATAGAAATAAATAAACTATCTAATACGGACGGTTTCTGGTTTTAAAAGATGCAAAATATATTGAGCAATCTTAAGTAATTATGAATTAACTAAGAATAATTATGTGAATCGTTTATTTTGCCAAACAAATGTTGGTATTATTTAACACTACACAAATATATTACGCCAAAGAAACATCAACTGACATATAAAATATTGTTTGTATGAACCAAATAAGTCTGTGTTGGTTCAAAGTTAAACTTGGAAAGAAATGTTAGATAAACCAGTGCTGTGTGATCTGGACTTCTCCCCTTAATTCAAAAACAGCGTTCATACAAGACAGAAGGTTTTTGTACTTCACTGCTGCAAATCTAAACTAGGAAAGTTGAACATGCTCACAGTATCATAACGTGAAATGAGATAAAAGTGTAGACTAGGATGATTCCAGAAAAATCAGGAGACCAGACGTTTAATGAGCATATGTTTTTTTTAATATTAACATATCATTATTAAAGCGTCACGGTGGCGCAGTGGGTAGCACGGTCGTCTCACAGCAAGAAGGTCGCTGGTTCTAGGCTCGGCTGGGGCAGGTGGCATTTCTGTGTGGAGTTTGCATGTTCTCCCCGTGATCGCGTGGGTTTTCTAAGTCCAAAGACATGCGGTATAAGTGAATTGAGTAAGAACGATCGTCCAGAGTGTTAAAGTGTGAATGAGTGTGTGTGAATGTTTCCCAGCGATGGGTTCATTCCGCTGTGGCGACCCCGAAAGGGAAAAAGCCGACATTAAAATGGATGGATGAATATCATTATTAATGGTAGGATAGGTTTGTTATCACAACATTCAATTGGGCCAGTAACTACCTGTTATACTAACAGGAAACCCAGATTTGTGCAGTAAGTTGCATTTGAATACAATGTACATGTTGCTATTTTTTGCAACAGCCATCAACCCAATTCACTATTAAAGTTTTTAATGATTGCCTATATTAATCTGTTTCTGGATGAGGAAGAGGCTGCATTTGCAGATGAGTCTCCAAATCAAACACAATAGGATCTTCTAACATAAAGTATTGAGTAACATCTTTTCCTTCTAAATGTAGAACATGGTGTCTTTGAGACCTGATGTGACTGGAATCTACTACATTGTTTTTGGCAGCAAGATCATATTTTGCAGGTCTGTACATGCAAAAATGTATTGGAGAGGGGAAATATATCATTGATAGCTGGTCAATAGGTCACCACCCTATCACTCTACCACCCTACCACCATGAATAAGACTGTAAAATGCTACATAAAGCTATAAAATCAAAGAATGCTTAAATATATGTCTGTATATCATAAATATTTATATTGTCAGTGTCCATCCATGTGCTCCTTGATTGTTTCTTGTATTCATTTTATTCACTGTCATGTTCTCCTGTGCACTTCCTTTGCTCCATAGTAGTTTTTCCTGTTCTACTTTGTCTATTGTTTGTATTTGTAAAGTTCCCCATAAAATGACCATTTCATTTACAGATGATTTCTGAATAATCCGCATAACTTGAAAGCCGACCATATGCAGCAAAGTACTAAAGATTATTTTAAATGAAAACTAAAGCATGGTAAACTTGGTCTCTTAACTCCAAATGAAAGCAAAACTGGATGGCGTCTAAGAAAAGACAGAGACTTTGGCTGGCTCCAACTACATTCACCAGAAGGAAAAAAATATTTCCTCTCATGCTCAATGGGGATTAAGGAGAATCATCCAAACCTTTAGCCTCATCCCTCCTTTCCTAAATTCCCAGGGTCTCGCAAAGCTTCACTGAGCACTTTTAATGAACACAATATTGAATTTTTTCATCACAAGACTTGTACTACGACTGACCAACAACCCAGTTTAACTCTACACCAAAATATAGGAAGGTAACACACATATTCTTTGCAAACATGTGGATGATACATGGAAGAGAAGGATGGATGAAAGAAGAGAACAAATGTGGGAGGTAATCTTGAGCAATGTTAGAAAAAGACAGAAGAACTTTAATGTCAATGAGATGTTCAACACCGAATGAAGCCCTTGTGAAAGCTTTTTTTACACTGAAAGCTTTTTTAAAAATTACCCTTTTTGTTTCTTATTGTAGATGAGAGACAGAGATTACATTAAACACAAGGACTCAGAAGTGATAATCAGAAAACCGCAACATAATACACCAGAGACACTTTGACAGCAAACGAACAGCACTAAACTTTAATAGAGGTAAGCCCACTACACAACTATGCTTACAATCAGTGTGAAATTATGCATGTGTTTGTGCTTCAAGTCCAAAATAATGGGTGCAGACAGGAGCTCACACATCTGGCCATCATATCAGTGCGAGTGAAAAAAAAGATGTTGTTTTTTGTTTTGGTTTGTTGCAGTGGTTGATCTTGTTGTCGACCAATGAAAGCTGTCTCTTTTCATCATGTGTTCAGAGAATTTTCCACGCATCAATTGTATTGGTGCTCAACATACACTCAAACAGACTCATCAGTGTGAAATTTACGTTTGCATAGGTGTCTGGTGACCTGTAGTTTCACAGGTAGTAAGGAGAATCCAGATACAAGAAGCACACATTGGGCTTTTAGAAAGTGGGGTGTTTTAACGGGCATGAAGGTGGTGGTGTCTGAAATACAAGTTTACAAGGTAACAATGATCAAAGTCTTGTTGATAAACAAATTTAACTTTTTTTTAACTGACTCTTTTCATTTATACGTTTAAATATCTAAACCGAATAAGTAGCCCCTTGCTTGAGCTTGAAGTTAAAGAGAATCTATACCTGTTGTTGTCACACATTATGGCCATTCTATTCCACAAGAAGCAACACTGTATGGTCTGAGAGAAAGCCAGATATTTGACTCCTAATTTAAACAACAGAAGAAGGACACTTGAAGGACCAAATATCCTCCAAACTATGCAACCCTATGTTTTATGATCCAAATATATTACCAGGTGTATTTCTGTGAGTGGATCAGCGTCTGGGACAGTTCAGGGACAGTTGTGGCACTCAACAGGGTTTCAGATGTTCCGGAGAGTATCTATGGGGACATATCTTTCATTTCTTGGACAGGGGGAGAGAGCAACTTTTCAGGGTCAAAGAAAAATTGATGGCAACTGTTACCAGACAAACGGAGATGAGAGAAATCACAAAAGCTTTTTCCATCCCAATTTTTTTCTCTTTCTGTCTCCCTATTTATCTCTCTCACCAACCCTCTTAAGGTTGAAATAAATCAGCTGTCTTTGATGTGAAGGAAAACGTGGCTGTTTCAAAGAGGACAGGAGAAGTAAAGGGCAAAAAGGAAGACTTTAAAAATACAGGTCAACAGCTGTTCCAGACAGACCAGCACATGTGTGCATGACCAGTTTTTTAATGCCCACTCTTCCCAAACAACAGTCTACTTTTTCCATGCACATCGTGTCATCAGTGATGGACTGCACAAGTCATTTATCAACATCCTCATGACAAGAGGGTTTTAAGGGAGCTTAGCTTTTGCACAAAAGCAGGAGCACAATTAAGATTTATAGAAGCGAGTCATGACTACGTCCCATAAACTATTAAAAACAACAACAAATTGGAATGGAAAACATTCTTGAGCATAGTAGCCCTTAAATTAGATGCTAGATTTGAAATAAGTGTTCTGAATTCTGAATGTATAAAATATGTGTAATTTTGCCAATATACGGTGCCTATTCAAAGTGCTTTAAAAAAGAATAAAAGCAGGCCAATGATAAAACTTTTTTATACATGCTTTTTGTTTCTGCTTTCCTCTTTTGCGACCTTGTCAGCAATGTGTACATTTTCATCTTTAACGTTTAAAAAAATGACACGTGCAGTCTTCTTTCTTATTATTTCACAGGTCTTTAGTTCACAGGTCTTTATAACAGCTATATATAAATTCATGAAATTACCAAAGCAATGATGATGCCATGCAAATATTTCCTTTAATTAGCATTTGTTAAATTAATTCATTTTTAACACTGGTCTTACTGTTCACAAAATACGCTAAGAAGTGAATCTCACTGAGCACCTCACTCGTGCCTCTTATAACATGCTGTTATATCACACCCAATTTAAGCACAACTTTATTTCATACTACTAGTAATTTCACTCTGGCCTCTCAGGTCTCATTCAATTTAAAAAGTAAAAATGTAGAAAATTTTTTTGACTTCATGGGATCGTGTTAAAACATTTGCATATAGCAGAATTATAAATACAATGTAATATAAATATAGCACTACAGTTATATTTAACTTTTTTTAATTCAATTACATTTTCATTAATTTATATAATCTGAAATTTAAGCAAGAAAAAAAAGTATTCCGGTTGATACAAACAAATCATTCCATCAGTGAAAAAGAAAACAACATCAAAATAATGCATTTGAAAAAGGTATTAGCTGTTGTCTATTTATATGAGTGGGAATAAGTGTTTGACCCACAATCAATCAGCAGGATTTCCAGCTGACGAAATTCTTTAAAGTTATATGTTAGTTAGTAATAATATAGTAATAAAACAATAATATTTATAACAATTAAATGTAACTTAGTTAAAGTAGGGCTTAACAATGCACTGTTCAGAAAACAACAGAGAAATTTCAATAATAGACTAAAAGGTCTATTATTAGGGGGTGAAACATAATGATTATCTCTTGTTAGGTTCACATCTGTGGAACTCGTTTTCAGTTTTCATTAAACTAAAATAGCTAATTTACTGTGAAGAGCATATATCCGAACACAGTTTTAATCATCACACTGTATACCCCCTTCACATTTTATTGGGTACAAGGTGTTACCCAGTGCAAGTAACAGAGTGAAAAATGTAGGTTCTGTGCAGTTTTCTGTATTCCCTAATAAACAAAAAATACTATTATAAATGTTATCATGAAATGTTTTGATTTTGTGAAATAAACCCCAATATGCAATGGGTCAAGTAGATCCGCAAACACTGTCAACTCCACACAAGACTTAATTGATGCATACATTGATGCATAGCCAAATAAGCCAGTTTTAAACTTAGATAAAGTGATGCTTAACCAAGCACTGTTCAGAAAACAGCAGAGAGAAGTTTTACAAAGGTCTATTATGTTTTGATAAAGTCCAGAAGCCAGCAAAATCACTGTTTGGCACACACTTCATATCAATAAAAACAGCAAAAAACAGACATTCTCAGCTCACAAGAAAGACTCCTAGTTTTAATATAAATCTTTCAAAATCTTCAGTTGAAAAAGGAACAGTTGAACCACTATAAGACACTGGGATCTAGCGTAAAAGAATGAGTTGAGCAAGAAAGAGTGTTGCCAATGAGACTTGTACAGCCTTGTACATGGTTTCCCATCTCTCCTCTTACTGTAGCAATCTAAACATTCCTCTGAGCTCACTGCATTGTCAGAATAATAACAGCACATACTGCCTACTCCATAGTGGCTGGGTATACACAAGGAAAGATGCTTTTCACAATTTTTATAATAACATTCTTGTGATTGCATTTTTAACATCATAACATGAACATCCATTAACAACAAGTTGATTTTGTTGGTATATGATACACTTTAAAAAGACTGAGTAAATCTCAATAGTGACATGTGAGATTCTTTTTAAAAGAAAAGCACCTGAATAAACCAGCTGCAACAGTTGCCTGTAGGACATAAACAGAGCAAGTGAGGGTCCAACATCAGAGTAAACACACCAAATTCTCTGGTTGGTTTGCGTCACTTCTTCATCTCTCCACATTCAACAGGTCATCGACACTGAAAAATAATGACGTCATTTTCTTGCGGTTAGCGAAGGAGAACCCCCACGTTCTTTGAAGAAGCCTTCAGAGAGAGCTTAAACAAGTAGAGGTCAGATCGAGAGAAGCCTTTAAATAACTCTTATGCAGAAACTATCACTGACTGAACAAACTATTTAAGAACAATTAATGTAAATTACTTAAGACAGGCAAAAATAATAAATCAATTCAAAGGGTTATTAATTTAATATGTTTAATGTTAATGTTCCATTAGTATGTTATAACTGACTTTTAAGCAGTTTGTCCAACCACTGTCAAGTCTTTTTTGTACCTCCCTGTGAAATGTAGGTAGACTGCATTTCTCATTCGGGACCAGAACATGTGAACACATCACATCTGTTCTTAAATCGCTGCACTGGCTTCCTCTCCGATTCCATGTGTATTTTTAAATTTTAACCCCCACATATAAAACACTCCATGGTCTGGCCTCTGAGTACTTGTTGTCTCATCAAATACACTCCGCTCCTCACAGTCTAAGCTTCTGTTTGTTCCATGCACACCATTTTTAAATCTCAACTTAAAACTCTCTTTTTTAAAACTGGCTTATGATTTGTTGGCATTTTATAATTTCTATTGCTTTTAACTTTTGCCCTGGATTTTAATTTATTTGTCTGACTAAATGTATCTTGTTTTTATCTTGTTTTATTAATTTTATCTCTGTTATTCAGGTAGTTATGTCGTTCTGTTTTACTTTTGTTATATGTCCAGACCTCAGGAAAGCCAGCTTAAAAGGCACTTTGTAAAATAATAGGAATTAACAAATGATAATATTCTAGAGTGAGATTTTGAACAATTACAAGAAGACACTGTTGAGGTCTTTATTAAGATGCAATGATAGCCTCTTCCTCTCTCTGTGACTAATGGCTCCCCTGTCAACCTTGGTGCACAGGAAGAAAAGCCCTTTGAGAGTGTGAAAGGCAGGGCATTTGAGGGCATGAGCATGAGAATCAGTGTTTCACAAGCCGTAAAACACTCAGAGGGCAGAATTTCAGACCTTTAGAGGCCAAGGGGCAGGCAGTCAATTAAGGACCAGTCAAAATTTTAATGTCTTTTTACAAGCATGTGATGATTTTCAGGACGTAGCTGACACAGATGTGTGTTAAGATCTTTTGAACAGAATCAGTCAGTTGTCTCAGTGACACAGAGCATTTTTGGAGCTAGATTTATTATCCAATTCTACCCAAAGTACTAGGTTGTTGCCACTGTTTTGGAATCTGTTCAGAAGTTCTCCTGATCTAGAGATGACACTTTTTTTTAACTGGCTGGAAGAGTTGTTAAAAATTAGCCTAAGGGTTAGTGACCATAACAAACTGCACAGAAGCACTTTGAATGACCTGAGCATAAATCCAGGCTCAATGTCCATAAAAGTCATTTTAAAATCTTTACAGTTTATGTAATAATTAAAATCAAACACAGAAAACATTAATATTACTTCATTAATTTAATTTGTAAGATAGTCGACCTCTGTACTCAAGGGATCTATGAGCATGACATAAAGAGCAACTTAGCTTCAAACAACTCTCTGCCTTTGTTTATTGACATGTTAAATAAATGGAAAAAGAAGTCTAAAAAAGACTTTACAATCTCTATAAAGTTAGTGCAAGATGACATTTTAAACTGATTCAGTGTAAAAATGAATCTGTTTAATGCAACTTAAATGTAAATGCAAAGTCTACTACAATGGATATAAAGTATATTATGTGGAAGCTAATTCTGTACAACATGAGAATCAAATGCCCCCAATAATTGCATTTTAACAGGAGGCTCCGTTTAACAGAAGGCCATACCTTCAGAATTTTTTCCATAATGCAAAAAATTGCAATGAGCAAAATTTATTTGAATTAAACAATCTCTGAATCACAACTTCTGGCAACTTTTTTTTTGTTTAACGTGCAACATAATTTTCTCGCAAAAGCGAACTGAATCCTGGTAATCAAGCAGATGTACATTTTAGAATCTTTTTTTTTTTTCATTATTACGGGAACTACCCTTTAAGAATGTATCATCAGTTTGACTTGTACTTATTTTCTTCTTTTTTTAAATAAATGTGTAAACTTTTTTGATGTATTGATTTTATTTAACCAACTTTGACATCATAGTTATAGTGAGGTGGCTGCTGAGACTTTATCTGATGCTACTAAGCGAAAGTAGAAAAGAAGCTGAAGAAAGCCATTAAATGTATTTTTAATTCAATTTAAAAAGACTGGACATTGAAAATGTTAAAATTATCTAAATTAACCTGGGTCCATTTGTTAAGGTTGCTGAGAAAATCTAAAATAGAATTGCCAATAGCTTTCATTTTCTTTTCCTGCACTATATGAAGCACAATGGAAAATGCAGGATAACCCCAGCTGTTCTCCATTAGGTTACTAAAGTACACACACGCACGCACCCACACACACATTCACTTAGAAAGAA
Source organism: Danionella dracula (assembly GCA_900490495.1). Lineage (NCBI taxonomy): Eukaryota > Metazoa > Chordata > Actinopteri > Cypriniformes > Danionidae > Danionella > Danionella dracula. The sequence continues at coordinate 6,002,021 of UELW01000996.1, forward strand.
GACAGAGCGAAAGAGAGAGTACAAAGTGACTTGGAAAGATTGCGAGCCATGGTGTATATTGCAGTAAGTTGTAATTAAGAGGATGGCGGATTGCTGTTGCTATATAAACATCCCTTCACCTCTTTCTGCCAACACTGGAACAGTGAAAGAGTCTGGTTACTTACACTGAAATCACACCGCACATCTGCTTTAGGAAGGAGAGCTCACTTTTAGTTCCAGCAGAGTGTGTGGAGTGTGGTGGTTTGGAACTTACTCCCTCCCCAGTGCCTTGGCTTAGATTGTAATGGTTGCGCAATACTATTTGGCCGCCCTTACATATATACCCTCACTCAGACGTACGTGCTGTCAAACGCAGTCAGCCACATCAGCCATATAACAGCAAATAGATCATTCATATTCTCAAAGCGTTTGAGAGGTGTTATTAAAGTCCAACTGAAGTGAGGAAAAGCAGACAAGTTGATGTGAAGGTTGAAATATGATGTTGTTTAAGAGTGTTTCTATAAGACTAAACAAACATTTTTGTTTTTGTAGACAAAACATTTGCTTGTAATTTGTCATTTAATAATGAACCTAAGTACATTCTTCTTTGAACCTGATTCATTGGTAGCTAGATTGGTTGAAATCCAATTATTCAAATATGTGGTAACATGAGTTGTAAAAATTACATCCAATTATGACATTTTTGAGTGCATTGAAAACTACTTTCAGGTAATTTCAAGTAAGGTGCTGGCTTGGCATTGAGTATCTCGTCGAGTGGATTTGGACACACATTTGCATTCCCAGATATCCCAACCTTCATCTCTTCCAGCAGCCTGGTTCACGTATACCAGTCCAAAAAGATTTAAAAACAATCATTAAATCCTAGACTGTAATGAACTTATCGTTAAATAATTAATAATAATATATTTTAAATGTTGTACACAGGTTTGCACAATTGGATATTTACACATGATATACAAATAGTTGGAGGAAAAACATAACATCAATGTTTGAATAAAAGGCTTTCTTGCTTCACTAAACTCTCATTAGTAAAAAAAAGATTAGAAAAAAACAGATCTGTAGTTCATTACAGAGCCTGTATAGAAAACAGTCAAGTACATAAAATCAGGCTCATATCTAAGCATTTAGTCTGTCTTGATAAAATTCTTAAAACATGAAGAACATTCTTTCCAACACTGAACGCCTCATGACATAAAAGAATAACACACTTAAAGCTTGTCTTACATTTCAAAATAACCACATTTCTACAAAAAACAATTCAGCACTAATTCTTTTCATCTCTTTGTTAGATGGGAGGAAGAAGCAATGATCTATTTGCGATGTACGGTCATGCTGTGACTATCAGTCATTCATACGATCACTGGTAGAAGGGCCGAGTAATGATGGAGAGAGCAAAGCATGTCACCCCTTTTACAGTCCACACGCTCAGCTTTCAGCAGAACCAGCATCCTGCCAGAGATGTTCTTGGCAAGTGCTGCTTATTAGGATTTCTCCTCTACTCTCCATCCACCAGTGAAACTGCAAGACTTCCAACAGCCCTGCAATCCTAAAATTATAGTCTGTCCATAGAAACTACAGCTTAATTCAAGCCCTGAAAACGTAGATAAAGTCAGACATACAAGAAGGTAAGGTTTCACCCAAATTTAAGGGACGACAAGATACAGATTAGGTGAAGATGTTCTATTTCATACAAACTTTTAATTTATTTAAACATGTTAACGTACTATTATTTCCTTTTTAATTGTAATCTATGGCTACAATCTTGTTAGCTTTTTTAAAAAGAGGCAATGTCTTAGAAAGCAAGTGTGTGTGCTTGTGCCGTGAGTCATTGATATACAATGCAACTGCCACCTATCAGATAATTAAAGTAAGATAATAAAGAACAAGGGAATAGAGAGCATGTTAGTGACTTAGTGTGTTAGTGTGAAGGCACAACAATTTCTTAAATTAGTTTAAATACTTTTGAAGCATGTTGAAAATAATGACTGTAAAAAATATATGAATGGTGCGATGCCGTCTCTTGTCATTAGGTCGTTTGAAGCTGTGAGTGGAATTTGGTAGCCGCAATGATAGAGACATGCACAGAGACACCTCATGTGCAGAAGGGATTTACAGGAGAAAAGGGCAGTGACATATTTTTTCCAGCTCTGCCTAGAATCTCAAGCTCATTATTCACATTTATAAGAGATAACATTATTAAAATGCAACAAAACAGATTTATTAATTAGATATTTTAATATTAATTAGAATAATATTAATATGAATATATTTTTATAGCATGACTAGGTCTTACCTTTGTGTAATTTTGGAAGAAAAAAAAACCCTCTGGTTTCCTGGCCCCTTCTCAGATCCCTGAGGTGGGTTAGTACAGTTTAAAGCAAAACGGCTTCTTGTCATAGCATAAGCAAGTATTTGAGGAAGATTTGATTGAGTTTAACCATTGACAGCATACATTTTCCTCTCACAACATGATGATGATGGACAGCCAGCGCAATACAGTGATTTGTTCGGTGCAGCTGTCAATCACACAACCATGCTTTGGGAATTCAGAAGAAATGAGCCATACAAAAATAAATTTTATAGTTAAAAAAATCTAACTTTGCCCACTGTATAGATATCTTTCGTAAAAAATCTAAACGACAATTTGAAACTATTTCATTTATGAAAAAAATGTCAACGTTTGCTTCCTCTTTCATTTACTTTACAATGGAGTTAAAAAAAAATCTACTGCTTCGGGTGGGGATTCGGTGCCATGGAATCAAGCAGCAGGTCTTTTGATATACACCCAGTTAACTATATAAAAGTTAAAGATGGCAAGTCACAAACATTGTAAGTAAATTTTGTTTAAAACTTTTTCCACTTTTTCAAAACTCAAAACCTATTTAAAAGCATTATAGTAATATGCTGATCAACAGTTGAATTTTTACTCAACCTCCTAGAAATGTGACATGTTTTATCTGTGACCCAATTTTTCTTGCTTTGACTTGCTTTGATTAAATCACACATGAGCCACAGAGCAACTGACTGTTTTTCTTCTTATTTTGTCATCTTGATCACAGGTATCTAGTGACAAGGACTCAAAAGATATGATGTTCATATATCCCGTGTCTGTCATCTCTATAATCGAGAGGCTGGAACTGAAGCCAGGTTATGACTGGCAGTGATCTGCAGCGCTCAGGGCTCCAGACAAGTTCTGATGCAGATTAGATTGTGTTCTAGTTTTCAGAAAACACAGGACTTCAATGGGTTTCTAAGAAAAGCTGAAATACACTAAAACAAGGATGAATCTCAAAGTCAATATTTTGCATGATAATATGCTACTCAGCTTGTCTAGAGTTCAGGTGTATTTTTATCAGAATCACCTAGAACTTGAGTTAGAAATGGCTTTAACAACACAAAAGAAATTAATGAGGAGCAAACACATAAATGTTTGCACAAACATCTAAATAATGAGATGAAACTAGACCACAACTATGCCCCAATGTGATTATTTTGAAGCTTTTTCTGAAAGGTATCTAGCTTTTTCTCTATCTGTCATTCAATGGATTTACAGTAACTTGGAAAGTTGTCAATGAAAACCAAGCAATTTGTTAAATCCTACATGCATGACTAAAATCACATCATCTTGCTAATTTCAAAGAGGTTTATGTTTTATTAACAATGTTTTATAGGTGAAACAGTGTAAATATCTGGATAGTAATCATTTAGTTAGACAGTAGGGAGATATTAGCATTTTTTCCCCTGAGTGGCAAACAAAAAAAAACTCTGTTCAAGACGTGCCTGTTTTCTTCCATGAAAGGAAGTGCAACTCTGTTGAGGACATTACTCTAAACTGAAGGGATGTTCTGACACATTGGTCATTGTCCTGCTTTACTATCAATAACAGGAACTGTCCTGCTGTGAGGAGTTTTAGACTTGGGTTAAAATGACCTCACTGACCAGCTATGATGGTGGACAAGTTTCCCTCCATTAGTTAAGAACAGCCTCCAATTCAGAAGTGTGTATTCAAACTATCCTTTATTTCTATACCCTCGAATATTCCACGTTCTCACCTTTAGTGTTCATTAGTGTGGTATCCATTCCAAACAATTTCCAAATTTATATTTCATGTTCCTCATATTTTGTGTTTACACTACTTAACTTGATCTACTTCATTAGTCATTTCTAGACTTCTAATCTATGAAAACAATCTGTAAACTAAGGAATGCAACTGTATAGAGTAAATAAAAGCAGGGAGTTTGAATGTCACAAACACCAATAATCACAGTGAATGGCCAGTGGGAGCTGTTACCAACAAAGAGCTCCAAAAGATCAAGTGGACATAATATCACAGAAATGAAACAGAATAACATCACTTTGTATTGGCAAACCTTGAGGCTGTCAAAACTTTGCCTTGTTTATTTGCTTGCTGCCATCTTGTTTTCTTTGCCTTCTTCTGTTGGCATGCAACTATGTCAGGATGTTGTGCCAGAGGGGAACAAAGTTCTTCTGAAGAGACTGAGCCAGAAAGCCCTGATCAATGGAAGAGATAGAGAAGGCAGAGCTGACGTTCAGGCTGAGAGATTGAGGCTGTCAGCACTTTCTTAATGCAAATCCCCCCGGCCTTTGCTCTCTGACAGCCAGATCTGGAAGACTCACGCTGGGCGGAACCAGGGAAATTCCCAGTATAGGGGGCGAATCCTGATCGCCTGACAAAACAGGCAACACAGCATCACTCTGTCAAGACAAAGACTGCCGACTCGACAGCTTATCAAGAACACACCCAATGTCTCTGTGAAGAACATACCCTGATTTCTTTTAGAGAGGTAAAACATATATATATGGTGTCATAAACGGGTGCTACAATGGGAAAGCTCTTAGTCAAAGGGTTGTTGGATAGATCACAGTGGATGACGATTCTGAGTGAGTTTGTATGTTCACCCCTGCTTCTGTGTTTTTTTTATTATTGCTACGAAGTGAAGAACATGCAGATGAGGGGAATTGAGACTCTAAAATGTCTTGAGTGAAAGTCCCAGCAACGAGTGAGTGGATATGGTCTTGCAATAGATTATTAACCTGCGTAAATTATAAACATTGGCAGATTTTATCAACATAAAAACCCTTGGCTGGCCTCAAACTGTCATCTTCGAACATGGAGTCCTCCACACTACTTACTGTGTCACAAAGTCTGCAAGTTATTTTGTATGTATGTATTTATGTATGTATGTATACTAATGTAAAAACACTATTGTTATAGGGATTTTCTGAGAAGGCAGACATTTCGTATTTAGTCTTGGTGTTTGCTTACCAAACAAAGTGATACCGTGAGATATGAATGCTTCGTGTAACAGAAAAAATACAATGCGCCACCAAATGTTCTGCTCTCTTATTGGTCAGTTCCAGCCCTAATGATGCATGTTCATGCATGTTCGAAAGGTTAGGGTTATTATTTTTCATTTATTGTATTCTGTTTTCATTGTTTTATTATTGTATTTTATATTTATAATATTTACTTTTAAGGATTGAAGAATGTTTATTTTTCTCAGATTTTCCATGTTATTTAAAGTTTTAAGTGATTTCAGTTGCTTGCAATCCGTTATTCCACTGAGCTAAACCCAGATCTTTGTTTGTAGCCATAACTGTGAATTAATTATCAATTAAAAATTTTGTTATATTGTCTGAATAGAGAAAATTATTAAAAAAGGAAGAAAAAAAAAATCATTTAAAATTTCCAGTTGGGAAAAATTAGATCCTATTAAAAAAAAACAAGAAAACTAGATACTAGAACTTTTATTTAATGCTAATATAGCTGTATAATTTTATTAAATTATGAATTTCTTTCAAAGTCCACCCCATAATATCATTTTATTTCTGTCTACAACATGTCGTTGTATAACATTACTAAAGACATTTTAAAAGAAGTTATGCTTTAGTCTCATTTCACTTTAAAATAAATCTTAAATCCTAAAAAGTTGTAATAACTATGTAATATATAACAAGAATTTGAAAAGTAGTTTAAAATGACCCTCGTAAACTCTCCATCTTTAATTTATCTTCATAACCTGAAGGAGATGCAGATGACCTCATTTTACATTCCCTCATGTCTCGTAATTCTAAAAACCCAGGAGAGACATGATGAGTTTTAAGGCAAACAGCGCTTACCTGCAGAGGCAAGGCTGCTGAGGGTCAAGAACAGGATGGTAGATTGTGTGCGTGCCGACAACCACATGGCTAGTAGAAAAAGGCTTTCCTAATGCCAGACGTGGCAGAAACCCAAGCGGTGGGGTGTCTTCTACAATGCTCCAACACACTCTGCAGAGAAAAAACAGAGAAAGATGTCAGTGAGTGACTGAGCTTCAAGGCTTTAGAGTCTTAAAGTCACTTCCTGCAGTCTTAGATGTGAAGAGACAACAGTCCCGGGGTTGAGCTGCTGGCGCTTGTTAACCTCAACCCACTAATTAAGCCTAATGTGATTCATGGGAATAATGGCAATCATTCAAAAAAATAACTAATGTTAACTATATCAGTACCTAAATATTTTAGATTAAATAATCAAAGTACACTCATAATAATGATTAAACCTCATAGAAGGTGTTTGTTCACTTTTACTGCTTCTATTTAATTGTTTCTAAATACTTAAGGACCCTGTCTCCATGCATTGAAAAGAGAAATTTAAAATGAAGCATGTAAAAAATATTTTTAATACACTTAAAAAATAAATTGGTAAATGAACAGAATTGAATAATGTTTTTTCAACAAATCAAGTCACAATGAATCAGGTTCAAAAGCAATGCATTGAATATGTCTTAGCCTTTTCACCAATCCTGTGCTGATTGTTATTTAATAGCATACTGCAAACAAGTTTTTTTTTAATACTCATTTACAGCTGCATCTGTATATTATTGACAGTTGGATTATTTACTAGAATTGTGGAACATTTAGTAGGATTTATTAAGTTAACCTTAAATTATTTTTTAATTATTAAGTTGTCTAGGTATATGTTAATGTGTAGTTGTTAATTTAATAAAGCATTTTTTTAACACTAAATATCTGTGCCTGGCAGACTCTGATATTGAAAAAAATTTGCATTTAAGAAGTCAACTTTAAGACTGACACCTGTCCCCCAAACCACTGAATACTTTTTAGTTGAAACTATGAAACCCATGAAGTTGGAACTCCATAAACAGTACAAATATTTTCATGTAAAACAAGTGGATTTGTAAAAGAATTGTAAACTATTAATAACAATACCACCACTTAATAAAAAGGACAGACTACTGAGCTTAACTATGATTCTGAAATTGGCTACAACAAAAAAAATGATAGCAAACAATACAACAGTAACAATAGCAGAAATCTATATAAATAACTCAGAAAGCCCTAATGAGGTTTGTCAATAGCGAAAAAATACTTGAGCTAATTAGTATTTCTGACCATTTTTCTGACAAAAATGCAATTTTGTGATAGACCACATTAGCTTTTAGATAGGTTTACAAACCATAGCACCAAATCATTTTAAAAACTAACTTGGTTATCAAGCCATGTCCTAGGAGTCTGTTTATTTCATCAGTCCACACTTCCAAAATGAAGGCTTTAGCCTGTGCCCTTTTATTCCCAACAAGGTCATGACTCATGAGCCCAGTTGAATCTATTTCAGTTTGTATCCTAATAGGTTGTGCCCACATCCAGTACAGGTCACCAGTTCAAGACCTGCAATGCTCTTTTTCACAAAGTAGCAAAGTTGACAGAATGTCATTAATAATTCATGAAATATACTGAAGAGAGAAGATAGTCAGTTAGTGATTGCATGACTAGGATTTGCTTGATTGTGCGGTCAGTTACAGTCAGATTAATAATGGACAGGTTAGACAGCTGGAGTTTTCCCTTAAGAGCATTAGCAGATGGCAGCTAATTAACATGACCACAACTGAACCCCAAAGATGAAGCAGTCGGGGAGAGTTCATCAGAGGGTGGGCTAAAGCCACCACATGCCACCTCCTAGTTAAAGAATTAAAGAAAGCATTCGTAACCTAGATAAAATTTCACTGCCTGACAGAAACGGTGTAATAGTAAACATGGCATCTGCATAATGACAGATAACAAGTCATGAAGTCTAAACATTTTTTTAAAATCTACACAGTGGCATTCAAACATTTACGTCTGCTCAAAGCCATTTAAATGTAACGACAGACTCACTTTGGCCAGTTTAATTCCATTCTGACATAATTGACTTTCTGAAAAATGTAACTGGACGTCTAAAGACTCAATCTAAGACTCAAGTCAAGGGTTTTGAAATGGAATGTTTCAAAAAGAATAATGAATAGTAAAATAATTGTCAATTCTAACTCAAAACTTGTTTTTATTAGATCAATCTGGTTCTAAATGTTATGATAAAAATGTGCATCTTTACCAATTAGAATATCATTGGAAAAGTTCAATATATTTGACATGCAGTATGTTTTATTTTGAGCCTTCATTTCTTGCTGCTGTGATTTTGTGGTTAATAGAGATCGGAACCGATCTGTGCTTGGAGGCTCTCAATGAACTGACTCACGCCTCAGTCCTCTTCCCCATCTTGAATAGATATTTCCTGGCATTCCTGGTCATTACATCTTAATTAATTTTTCTTCCATGATTTTTCTTCCACTAAACTTTTTTTGAATATATGAAGATATAACATTTAGTGCAGAACCAATACGCTTTGTGAAAGTGGCCAGTTGGTCAGATATGGAGTGACCCATACCCGAATATTGTGCTCTGCATTTAACCTATCCAGTGAACACACACACCGTGAACACACACCAGGAGCAGTGAGCAGCCATGATTGTGGCGCCCAGAGAGGAGTCTGGAAACTGGTGCCTTGTCTGGGTCATCTCTCACACCACCTTCAACTCGGTGGATCTGGGGATCAAACCGGCAACCTTTTCTTCACAAGTCAATCACCTTATCCACCAGACCACAACTGCACTTGTGAAATACTCTCTTGGTGGAGGGGGTCTATGAATGAATGTCATCTGGACAGCAATAACATCAGAGGCCTTCCCAAAGATTGTGTAACTTTTTCACTCAGGATTAATGGAAAAATATTAGAATACTATATGTAAAATTTAATATTTTAAAACATGAAAAAATTGTATTCCCTTATATGTTAGCCATGTGCATAAGTTTTAATAAATCGACTCATTCTATGTCAACAGAATTGTACATGGTGTCCCTTTTCTAAAATCTGTAACAAAAATGTTTAACTTTGTCCAAGAACTTATACTTAATAGCAGCTCAATTAAGACATCTTAAGCTTAATTTTAACTCTTTATTACATTATAACATTTTCCACAGATAAAACTGTTTGGAGAAAAAAAGGAGTTCCCCAGTAATACTACACTCATAGATCACATGACAGTAAATATTTTGCCAAAAAAATTGTGTTAAAAATACCATTTTTGCTTACATATATAAGATTAGGTGTATCCTGCTTCCTCAGCTCAAGCATACGTTGAGCTGATCAATGTCATACAACTGTGCCATTTAAACATGTTTGCATAACATACATTATTTTCATCCGCTCATAAAGATTGCCTATTATGAAAGTAGCAGATTGTATGAGCCATTCATCATCGTACCACACACAGTGAATGTAGCAATGCACAGAACACTAACATCATCTTGAGCAAACAACATCACAGGTTTGTCATGCTAGGTCATTGAAGCAAAACCAAGCATTTAGCTAATGGCTTTAGCAGCCTCGTTGAGCGCATCCAGCCACCCATGCAAAAACAGGTGAGAACCTCTACACTACCACATGCATACCCGATGCCTTTTGGATGTTCATGTTAAAACTATACCAAACAAAATGTTTTGTGTAAGGAGATGAATAAACTAAGTATCAGTCAGAGAATTAATCAGAGCAATAAAATAGGGAATGCCCGGAATAGTATCATTTCATCTGTATCTCAAACAGTCTTGTGCCCACTTCCCTAGACCCTCTTGCCCTCTTTCTGGCCTTTTCACATCCCATCTCAGTAAGGTGAGGGGAGCTCTCTCTCTCTCTTTCTCTGCAAACAGCTGCAGGAACAAAGAGCTATTCACACATGAAGGCAGCTGCTGATGCTGTGAAGACTTTCTGGAGGATCTCAACAAATATTACACTTCCAGCACAGGGGCCCCAAGTCAGTGCCCTCTGCTTTTGATTTGCAGTCCACTGCTCTTGCCTTTCTCACGCTGAAAGGAGTGGTACTCAGGGGTGACAAACTCAAAAAAGGGCTTCATAATTTGAATGTATTCTTCTCTTCTTAAATCCAGGAGAAAGACATATTTATATTTAAAGGCATTTAGGTACAGTTCGAGGTAATGTAATTTTTTTTCACCTATTCATTATTTTGCTCTAGTTTTTTTAGCTTTCCTGTTATTTAAGATACCGTTTCCTTTTTGATAATGTTCACATTATTCAGCTCTGCTATTTGTTTTACTTTACTTTGCTTTGTATACATTTTTAGAAAAAAAATCATATTTCATAAACATAAAATATGACTAAATAAATATACAGTCATTATAAGTCATTAAATGAATTCTTGTAAAGTCATTATTTAATGTATTTATAAATAAATAAATACATAAATAGAACTTATTATAAAAAAAAAAATTATTTTCTGAATCTTTTCACCTTAATCAGGTGTGCTCTGAGATTTTAAAAAAAAATCACATTTTAGTTTAAATTCAGAGACCAATAACCTTATATAATCCCTGCTGAATGACTACGCCCCTGCTTCTTCTTTTCAGCAGAAAGATATAGTGCAATAACATAGAGAAAAAGTCTGCAAAAGACATTAACGAATTCAAAGCAGCAGACCCCAGACTGAATGTAATAAGTAGCTGCTCTGCACTATTCCTGTGTAGGTGGACTAGCAAGAACCATATGGTTTAATACACAGCCTCAGTCTGAACTCAAAGAGCCTTTTCACTCTAAAGGAAGAAGCGTGCCTTCAAGCTATAAAACCATCCTTACTCATTTCAAAATGACTTACTGAAGATCCAAACCATTCTCAATATGTTATTTTAGACCTCATAACATTTTTGTGCCTTTAATGATTTGCAGAAAAAGCAACCTACTGTGAAGACAGCGGCAGGTTGTTGAGGTATACTATCACTAAATGTCTCTTCCTGTTACAAGATAATTACAATAAAAAAGACAATAATTTTGGATGAGACACCCAGCATGTCTCTACTGTCTGACATTTCCCCAATTTAGCTACAATTAGCAATTTAATTTTGATAAGCTGCTGCTGCTACATACTTTTAATGCTCAGGGGTGAAAAAAAACATGTTAAGTATCCAAATTTCTCTGAAGTCTGTCAATTACAAGGAACAAGAGGTTCAAGCTTCTGATTGATTTTTACTTTGGTGTGTGTATTCAGAAGCATGTGCTAGTACATAACACGATACTGCAGAAACAAACAATATATCAAGACACTTACCAATATCACACTATCATAGTCACTAGTATGCAATGACTTGAATGCTGGTTATACAGAAGTGGAAGAGATAACTACCCCTGATAAAAGTTTTAGATTTTTATTTTAGTGCGGGCGATGTGATGACTGTGGGTTGTTTATAATCATCAATATGGGATGGAACTGAACTATGTAAATAGAATACATTTGAATGGGTAGGTTCCACTTGTGACAAACTAGGCTAATTATATGATGTGCTCCTCCTAAAAATGGTTAGTAAAAAATTGTTTTTCAACATTACGAGCAAGGTGATATATTGAATTATTATTGGGTAACTAACCATTATATTGCCAATATTACCTATTGCCTGTCTAACAATTTTTGCAGAAATCCACTCAATGGATAATAAAATAGCCTGCATACAGCTGAGATTAACAACAGAGATTTGAAACTGCTTTATGTTATTATACCAAATACGGCATTAGCCCAAGCAGAGCTATTTCAGTTCAGATCTCAAGGCAGGGGTCCAGAAAATCATGAGGTTGTTCACTGGTCAAGGTGTTAAAGCGCACTCAAGAGAAGTAGAAAGAGCAGAAACATTGTTTTAATATGGTATTTTGAAATGGTCTTATTTTGAGCTCAAATGTTTTTGATGGGGTTTTATGAGATGTTTTTGATGACAAAACTTGTGTGAAATTTATATTTGATGTCGACTTTAAATGTAAAAGCCCACTTTATGATGTAAAACACAATAATGAATGTAGAGTATAAGGAAAAAAAATAAGCATGACAAATTACTTTACTGTATGGTAAACTTCATTAACTCTTGTTTGTTCATACTCTAAACAAGCCTTGCACCCACCCCTGCACAACTGCTCAACTTGATTTCTTTTTTTTTTTACATTTTAACTTTCTATAAATCATTTCCTGATAGATTAGACTATAGCATTCTCTCTAGAAAGTAACTAACTACTAACTAGTTTTTTTAATGAAGCCATCATGAAACCCATCAGGAAGTCTAACACAGTCCTCCAGAATGCAAATCAATCTTATTTCGATTGAGCCATTCAGCCTAAACAGAGTGCGGTTTCCCTTTTGCGTAAGTGAATGTGGTGGGGGCCTCTATGACATGTTTATAATGGAAGATGTGCTCGCGGGCTCATCCAAATGGATCCACTCAGTGCTGGCGGCAAGCTTAGCCATGTGTCAAACAGTGACACTCTAGGGACATGAAGTGGCCAGCTGCACTCTGACAGAAGCACAAGCTCCAAATGTGAGGAATCTACTCATTGGGACAATACGATATCTTTAGCTCTTTACAAATTAATTCACACAGCATGCAAACAAACATACACTCAATCATACCTCAGGTCTTCAACAGTGAGCACGTAGAAAAAATACCCACACAAGTTGATAAAGAACATCTGCAGACCTGCACGCATGACCTCTAGTTTGTGACTTACATCCTGAGTAATGTGTGTTCTTCTGCATCAACATGTCTCTACTTATGAGTCAACAGATATACCACCAGTGCTCACACAACACAAATACCAAGAAAGTGTGAGAAAGGCACTTGTTTTCACAAACATATATTATCATGTATTTTATGAAAGAGTTTCCACCTAAGAGCACTGAATTTCTTGTTTCCTTTATTTTATTCTTGACATTTTGGTAAGAAGCTAGCAATAGGAACTCAATCAAATTGTCACTGAACTCAAACTTGAATCATAAACCTTGTCAGCCTTTCTTAAAAACTTGCACAGGAATCTTCACATACTCGGTTTTTAGGCATTCTCTGTTTGCATAGGTGCTCAAGGGCAGGCGGGCATGGTATTATGGTTCATGACATCATAAACAAAGTGATTAGAGAGTGGGTCTTTTTAAAGGGTACTAAACATCTTTACCCATTTGAGGGAACAACGGAATGGACATTTGAGCATTGTAGGAAGATTTTTTGTACGACAAAAAGTTACAATTCTGTTCAAGCACCTGTAAGTCTGATATTCATATGAGTTGCCAAAAGTATTTTACATAAACTCTTTCAGAAATTGTGCTTTAAACAAATTTTCTTTTAAAAATGTACTTCTAATTTGTATTCCAAATTACTTCTGCACAATTAAATTTTTACAATGTGGTTCTCTCTTTTTTAAACCACGTCAACATTGTTTCCAAAGTCAATGAAAAGAAAGCATGTTTTTGGATGTCTCGAACCCAAAGTGTATTTTGGCTAATCAAAACCAGGAAAAGGAATAAGGAAAAACCCAGGGAAAGGGAATGAGAATAAAACATAATTTGACCAAAAACCTGAAAATACTTCAAAATGCTTCAACAGATTTGTAATTTTATAGTAACACTAGAGATACAGAGGCAATTTGACACAAAAAGGTAGGCATTTAAGTGGTTTTATATATAGGCGTATGTACTGGATATCAAGAACAAACACCCTTTGAGGGTAAATATGTTTCAAAATGTATTACGGATAATCAAGCTCTATACAAAGCAATCTTCACTGAGACATTTATGAGACTGTGACAATTCATCGGCTTTGCAAACATTTTTGCCCCCCCCCCCCAAAAAAATTAACCAAAACCAGAAATAATTACTTTAGACACAAGGAAATTGTCAAACAGCAGTGGCATGAGAATGGTACAGTAAGATTTATTGGGGTTTCCTAAAAATATCAAAAATGCTATTTGCTCTTCTATCTTCTCTTATCTATGGCAATAATAATATCCCCTTGGACACAACCAAATAACTCCCATTACATCACATAAATGAGTCATGACTCCATGTCTCATTAAAAATGACAGAAAGCTCAATTTTCTTCACTCACTAAGATGTCATTTCAAATGCTATCCAGATGGGAATTCCACAATATCTAAAAAAAATAATAATAATAAAAAATGTAAGGAAAGAAATCGTGGTTATTTGATTAAATGGAACTCCAGTGCAGGGCAGTCCACCCATCCTCAATAGAGTGAGACTTAAAGTGAATTAGTCCAAACTCTGCTGGAGAATACATTGAGGGCAGCTGTCAGTTCCTTACACGCACCTCATTCAGTTCACTCACATCTCATCCCGATTACAAATATACTCTATCGCTCAGCTTAAACTCAAACCTGGACGAACACTGCTTTGCAGCACACACGAACTTCATTATTGACCATGTTAAAGGTCTTCAAGTTCACTAGCGTCGCTGTCCTGAAAGCGCCCACGCGGATCCTCTCAGACAGTGGCTTGTAAATGCATTTAAAACACATCTACTCCATGAACTTTTCCGCCACTAACGTCAATAACTAAAGCAAAAACAAAGTGTCAGCCTAACTTACCAGCAAATCTGAAGTGCTGAGGAAAACTTTGTCAGGGAGTTGACGGAGAGCTGTTTCCTCCAACTGAAACAAACGCCGAACCGCGCAAAATCTTCGCCAGGTTTCGTTTCAAGTCTTGCGACAAACTGAACTGTTTCTAGATGATAAAACCTGTGACAGATCTCAAAAAGTTTTAAATACCTCTCCCGCTTTCTCTGTGTGTATGTCTGAGCGTTTCAGTGGGCGGGACCAGAGCAAACTCCGCGGAGGAAGAGGTAGGCTCACAACCCTCTGGAGGAACAGCTCGAAGAGGGGATATGGGACGAGGAGCATTGGCCTCTCCTAGAAGCTTACTAGACCTCCTACACGACGCTGCTCAACGGTTCTTAAAAATATGACTTGCGTTTTGATCTAGAAGGAGGAATAGAGAGGATGGAGGAGCAGGGGAGGATGACGATAAGAAAGAGGAGCGAGGGTGGTGAGGAGGAGCAGAGGAGAATGATGATGATGGTGGTGGTGATGATGAAGATGAGTCTTGGGAGGATGATGATGCAGAGAAGAAGAGAGGATGAGGAGGAGGAGGGAGGGTGATGCGGAGAAGAATTAAATGATGATGATGATTGTAATGATGAAGAAGAGGAGCCGGGGAGGATGATGATGCAGAGAAGGAGAGAGGGTGATGAGGAGGAGCAGGGGAAGATGATGTTGAGGAGGAGGAGGGTGTGCGATGGGAAGAAGAACCAAATTATGATGATGGTGATGATGAAGATGAGGATGAAGATGAGAAAGATGAGGATGAGAAAGATGAAGATGAGGAGCATGGGGTCTGGGATGCAGGGGAGGATGAGGAGGAGGAGAGAGAATTATGAGGTGGAGAAGAACAGGAGGAGAGAGGTTATGATGAGAAGGAGCAGGGAGTAAGATGATGAGGAGAAGAACCAGATGTTGATGATAATTCGGGGGTGGGATGGGGGGTATAACAGCGATGAGGAGGTAAAAGAGGAAGATGAAGAGCAGCAGGAGAGGATGATTAGAGGAGGTCATAATGTTGAGGAGGAGGAGAAGGAGGAGGATGGCAATGATAATGATAGTGACTGATTTTTATTTATAATGATGATGATGGTTTATTAATTAATTAATAAAAGTAATACTTAGTATAGTAGTATTAAAATTAATTAGTAATAATAACAAGAAGTATTAACTAATCATTTGTGAGCGCAAGATAAAGACATAATTGAATAATTCTTCAAATGTGAGCAGATATAATGAATTAACAAAAGTGTCTCTATTGAACATCATTATGGAGGAAGCATTTTGTATGACGTTTTTTTTATACTAAAGTCATGATAAAATATAATTATAATTTCCTCTTTTATAATAATTAATTCATTACCTCACCTCATTAGATTATGAATCTGAGGAATTAGTTGCGGGAGTTAAAATATGAGCTTTTGAAAAAAATATGAGCTATTGCATGTGTAGCTTATGAGCACAGATCTCCACACAGTGCCTGCAATCACAAGAGTTTATGGTCACAAAGTTTTAGTGTTTTAAATCATAGTTTTTGGGCAGATATAATGAATCAGATTGCCTGCTAGGGTTTTACTCTTATCTCTGAAAAGTTTCAGTGATAGCCGTATCTTTCTGTCAATGCCATCTGATCTGATTCAAGGTAAAGAGTGTGTTGACCTGACTTCAGGCTGGTCTTTCTCAGCCAAAGCCTGCCTTTCATCACAATGAACTAACAAATGCGTAGTTTAAAAGCCACTGACCATCAAACTGAAGTGAATGAACCAAGTATTCCATTTGTATTGTATCTCCTACTAAAATCGTGCAGAATGTCCCCCCTTTTTAGATCTGTCTCCTACAGTACTTTTTTTTCAGGAATGGGATCATGTAGTCTGCAAGTGTAAAAAGCCTTAGCTCACACTAAAGCAAATGTCAACATTTTGATGTGTCACTAATGAGACAGCACTCTCACAAGATGGAAAACTTTGTTTCGGCGCTACTTGCTGCTGTCTCTGAAACATTGAAATGCTTCTTTTGAGTGTCAGTAAACGATATGACATGATTCATGCCATTTTTTACTTCTTTCACATCCATATGCATCTCAGAACCAAGAAGAAAACTTCTCAGATGCCCGGGATCATAAAGATTTGTTGTCCGTGAACTACTGACTTTCCGATGGGCATTCATTTTAATGGGATAGTTCATTAGACCCCTGTTGATCTGTTCATGGTAGACCTCTGCCTTCTGCTCAATGTGAAGAGAAGAACAGCTTCCTCATGAAGTTAATACAGAAGATAAATGGACAGATGAATTATTAATTGAACAAATGTATCTCACTTAGGGTGTTTATAAATACTGTTGAAAAATGTATGACTTGAATTTGATTGTATAGGGTTGTTTGGGGCATGGCCCAGGAAAAATGCAGGTTTGTCATAAAAAGTACTGTTTTCTTATACATGATTGTTATAATAATTATTATTATTATTGTTGTTGTTATTATTATTCTATTTTCCAGACACTCAAAGATGCTTTAGAATTTTTAGAGCATTAATCATTCACTCCACATTCCACTCCCTGTGCCTACTTTTTTATTTGACAGACTTTTACCATCTGGATTGTAACTACATAAAATTAAAGTGTGCTGACCTAACATCTTTTGTGAATTAGACATTTACTTTTTAATTATTGGATGTCAGAGGTTTGTAACTTTCTCTCTCAATTACTTTGCTTAGTTTAACAGTTTCTCATTTGATGAAGTTCAGGTGCTGAACTTTTCACTCTGGAGCCACAGGCTATGATGAAGTCTTTCATATGAAATGAGCAAATATGTGGGATATTAATACTTCTACTTAGAGATCCCCTTAAATCCTTTTTGACTTAAAGACAAGAATGAGAATAAAAAAGCTAATCAACTTTTTTGCAATATGTATGTCATGAGGCTCTGAAATTAGGCAATTTAACTTTTTTTAAGTATAGTTAAACAAGTCAACTGTTTGGGATCACCACTTTCATCCTACATCATAATAATAAATGATACATAAAAGCAAACTTTGAAGATAACATAATTTTATCATTGTTTGTATTTACACAGATTACACAATTAACACATGTGGACAAAAATAGGGCATGTAGCAATATTATTTCATTATCAATTACAATTGTTTTTTTATTATTATATATAAAATAATGTGAATGTAATAAAGTCAAGTGCGTACAGTGCTACGTTCACTTTTGAACTGGCTGCCTTGTAAAAACCTCACAATCATTTGCTGCCATCTAGTGAAAGTTTTCCTTTGAGGCGATCGACGTCAGTAAAAAATGTCATACATTGGAATGCACCATGCAGCATATATTATAAAAAGTCTATATCATACATAACATATGTACGTTAACTTCTCTTACCATACAAAGAAAAATAACAAACATTAAAGGTTGGAGAAGATATTTCTGATAGGTGTCTTTTAGAATTGAGGGCTACGTCAAATGAGTCTCAGTTGTGTGACCAATCCCTGTAGGAAGTATGCGCATGCGCTCAACTATGCGTTTACCTCCCCCTCTCCTTACTCGACGCTCTATCAAATCATAGTTGTCTTTGTGAGCATTTTCCAGCTGTAGAGAACTAGAGATGACCGATGTCCGTGGTTGAAAGAAGCAGACTACCTTAATCACGGAAAGAACCGAAATTGTAACAACTAATGACCACAAAGAGGGTATCTAAGCGTTTAGGATTGACTGAATGTTCTAGAATGATCATGTGATGTCGGCGGACCAGTTATGTCGCACTTAAAAAAATAGATTATATCGTTACATATCTGGTCCTTATGGGAGTTCTACCACCGTCGCGGAAACTCAATTGTAAAGCGCTGCTTTTGGTGTTATCCAGGTACTAAACTAACGAGGGTCTTCCAGATAGTCTTTAAACATATTTTACGGTCGATAGGGGACGAAAAGAGCACGTGAGGGCTGCGGTCCAATGGGATTGTGTGCTTTCAGCAGTAGGGTATAAATACCAGGCGGCGTTCGTGAGAGTCGGGCGCCATTGATGATTTTTTTTTTCTTCGACGAAATCGACGTAATTTCAAGCTTAATCTTGTTTGTTTTGTTAGTTTTTGTTTTCGTTAACATTGGAAACGAATCTTTAACTGGTTTGATACGATTTTTGGGCGTTAATCGTCGTCAACAGCCTTCGGTTGGAGAAGTTTTCCAGCTGAGATCCTCCTGCACTGCAGCGTCTGTCTCAGTTCGGCAGTTAAACGTTTCTTTGAATTGTGCCCGAGACGGAAAGGTAAATTTTGGGTCCAAGTTGAACTGGCTTCGTTTAGCTGGCGGAAAGGTTAGGGGAGGGACTGGGAAATGAGCACAATATCAGCCTCTGACGGGGCGGGGTAACATGTAAGGTTAGCTTTGCTAGCGTTAACCCGGCGCCATTTTGTGGCGTGGTGTTGCGTATCTCTTTTTGCGGAATTCACGAACTGTCTTCTGAATTTCGAGAACTGTTAAATGGTATGTATATTCCCAGGGATTTGGCGATTTCAACAGAACTGATATTGTTTCGGTGAATTAACACCAGAGGACATTCGGTTTGTTTCACTTCATCTTCAAGAAATCGTCGTGTTATGTAACGCATGGCAATGGATTGAAGAAACAACCTAGTTACACACGTCCTGTTAAACTAGTTACAGCTTATATTTGATCTCGTCAAACTGTAACGTTATAACTGATGAAAAAGAGGCCAATGTGTATCAAGTTGACGTCACTGTACTGTACATGTCTCACGTGGATCTCGAGAGGCTATTTTACACACACACACACAGTTACTTAACAGTATTATTATTTAATTAAACTTTTCAGATTTATCAGTGGCTATAATCAAAGCAAGAAGACACTATTCATAACTTTCCTTCTAAAAGAATTAATTCCCTTTCGGGTACGCCATTTTATTTTCAGTTCATATGAAATGTACTGTTTACAAACTTTGACATCAAAACTACAAATAGCTAATAAAATTTCCAAATATCTCTTTAAAATGTTTCATTTGTATCTTTCCCCCGACATCCATGGTTTTTTTTTTGTTTACAGATATTTAAATAAAGCACTCAATGATCAATTTACCTTGTATATTTTTTGAGTTTGAGCAAATTGTCATCAAACGGCAAAGGACCTTGTAATTTGGTAAGTGACAAGTAAATAAGTAGGGAACAAACAAATATTTAACATGTTGAAAGTAATTTATAATATTGGAAGGTAAGTCCATGCTGATTTTGGGTATTTTCATAGAGCCAATACATTTATGGGTTATAGTGAAATAAACCAATGTTTAACGCAATATTTCTCTTTTAATCTCTTATTTTTTGTACGTGGCATTTAAATTACGTTATCAAATGCCCATGTTGTTCATGATTCAAGAGTTCTAGTCTGGAGTGCAAATATTTCTCACAATTTCACCACTTGAGGCTTTTCAAATATCTGACGTCAGCTGTTAGCCCGGAGACTGCCTATTTAGTACATAAAGTTTCAATAGATAGCGTTTCAGGAGACATGCTTCACTAGAGGGCGGTGCACACAATCAACGAGCCTGTTTTCCACGTCCCCACACGGTACACTGCTTTACGAAGCGTTTTAAATAGCTGTGTTCCCTGTCGCAAGAATCTCTTGGTTATAAAAGAGCTCGTGCGATTCAGACAGCAGTGTTTGCGTTCGTCAACTTTTTTGTGACTTGTCTGAAGATAAACAGGAGCCAAGAGACACGAGGTTGTTGACACTGCTTTTCCTGTTTGCAGTGCGCAGGCAGTGGATGTGTAATGTTCGCTGGGCTGCCCAAGGTTATCTGGGAAATCCTGTTATACATTGATCACCCCTTGATCGTCAAGAGATGTCTGATGTGAAACACTCCCAGAAAGTCACCATGCAGGGGAACCCCCCTCCCCCTGTGTTCAAGAACCCTAAAAAGCCAGGACGCCTCACCAATCAGCTACAATTTCTTGAAAAAGTGGTGATTAAGTCCCTGTGGAGACATCACTTCTCTTGGCCTTTCCGGCAGCCGGTGGATGCTGTTAGACTCCATTTACCAGTAAGGTTTTAATTGCTTATTGCATAGCCTGTTTACAGTTGAGACGTTTACAGTAATATTTGCCTCATTTTAGGATTATTACGCAATCATCAAAAACCCAATGGACTTAACCACCATCAAAAAGCGCCTTGAGCACAATTACTACTGGAAGGCCATAGAGTGTGTTGAAGACTTTAACGCCATGTTTACAAACTGTTATGTCTACAACCGGGTTAGTATTTAATTTGTGTGACATTGTGTGATTTTTGCATTAACAAATTGCTGCATTTGTAGTCAAACCAACATTTCTTTTTGTGTTCCAGCCAGGGGACGATATTGTCCTAATGGCTCAAGTCCTTGAGAAGCTGTTTTTGGAGAAGCTGTCAGAGATGCCCCAGGATGAGTTTGAGATGACTACTCTAACGACCAAAGGTCCGGTGAAAGGAGGAAGGACGTCTCTGATGGGTAAACCAAGAAGATTGGCTGAATTGATTGAGGGTTGTTGTATACTTCTAGGTGACTAGAAGCTAAGTTTTTATGTTTGTTTTTTATTTTCAGGGTTAAAGAAGAGGCCTCATTCTCCTGTTTCGGAGGTTGTTTTCCAGCAAACCGTGACAGTCATCCCTCCTGAGGCACTCCACACAATTCCTCCTGCCCCGTTGTCTGCAAAGCTCACAGCAAAAGTCAGTTTCTGCAATCCACTATTAAAAATTCTATACAAAATTATTCCATACAAAATCTAGAGCTTATGTACTGATTACTTTTTAACTGCAAAATTATCTGACGGAGACAACAGGTTTGGAAGCTGAATTTGATGATTTGGTTTACTCTCAGCATAAGCAACACAAGTCAGACTTATCCAGAAATATATAAGTTTAAAACCCCCTCTACACCCTTTGAGGCTGTGGCTACTAAAGATTGTTAAGCAAACTTTCTATTAAAGGGTTCATATCTTGTGTGCCCCGTTTGATGATACTTATCTTCACACTTTAAGTGGTAGTAATGCACTAGGGGGAATTTTTTTAATGAAAAACTTTTGACAGGTACAAAAACAGGAACCTGATAATATTGCATTTGTTTAATTCTTCCACCTGTCTACCTATACTCATTTATATACACGTAAATTAGTTAGTGCGCATTCTAGGTCTGAACAGCTCTAATCCATTTTTGTCATTTATTTATTTATTTTTGTATCTATGTACATTAGATGTTTTGCAACAAGTCCTTAGTCTGAATAAACATGATGTATTCAGCTTTAAAATCAGTTAATGTCTGTTGCTATTTAAGTTAAAATATTCAGCGTTTTTGAGGTTTTTATTCTATGAATCACCTGAATGTAAAAAAAAATAAACTTTCAGTTAAGAAAACATTTAGATGTTCTATAATTACTTCCTTAAACTTTTTGGGGGCAAGAACAATCAGAAAGGTTTTCCAGTTCCAGAAGTGGAAGGAGGCAACATTAGTGAAATAGTTGGCCATATGGCAGGCCATTTCTTACCTTTAGAACTGCAAATTGTATACATATAGGAATAATTTTACTAAGTTTTACTAATAAGAATTTGAAATGGAGATCTCTAATTAGTTTATAAATTTAGACTCAGAACAAGCTTAGAATGCGTACAAGTTTCCTCTTGAAGTGAATAAAACACAGATTGTTGGATAGTATATTTTTGACAGCATTCCTTTAGTATATCCAACATTGGATTTTTGCTCCATTTGAATTAAGTCAGAAAAAAATCAAGCACAGATATTAGCCAAATATGGAGTGACCCATTTCAGTGTACACACTCAGCGGTGAACAACCATACCATGAGTACACACCCGGAGCAGTGGGCACCAATCAGGAAACTGGTGGCTTGCTCAAGGACACCACATATGTGGTTGTTAAATATGGGAGAACATTGTGTTCAGTGGTTGTTAAATAAGTGTTTCATCACTCACACCACCTTCAATTTTGGGGATCTGGGGATTGAACCAGCTACCGTATTCTCCAGACCACAACTGCCGGAATAAGCATAGGTTAATCAACATGGGTGGACCACAAACATCTTGATGATTTTGAACTACTGTAACAGGAATGTGTTCACACATGTCATGCACATATTTTTGAGCCAAACATTTTTTAATAGGTGCTATCATTACTAATGTTCTAGGTATATGTGTATACTGATCTTTTTTTTTTAATTTTTTTTTTAGTTGAAACATGGTGTGAAAAGAAAAGCAGATACGACTACCCCTTCTGCCTCTTCCATCCCAAGTTGCGAGTCATCTTGTGTAACAGAACCAAAAGTCCTTAAATTAGTCTCCCGCCGAGGCAGTGGCCGACCCATCAAGGCACCCTGCAAAGACCTTCCCGAATCCCCACCCCAGCATCAGGTGGCTCGGAGGACTAAACTCTCAGAGAGGCTCAAATACTGTAGTGTTATCCTGAAGGAGATGATGTCTAAAAAGCATTCAGGGTATGCCTGGCCCTTTTATAAGCCGGTTGATGCTGAGACGTTGGGGCTTCTTGACTATCATGAAATCATTCACCAGCCAATGGATCTCGGTACAATCAAAGTGAGTAACTCAGTTTTAATTTTTGTTAGATTTTGCTTGGTACTGTTTTGTATTCATGTTTTTTCCACACAGAAAAAAATTGAAACTCGTGAGTACACAGACGCATTACAGTTTGCAGCTGATGTACGGCTTATGTTCTCAAACTGCTACAAATATAATCCACCTGGACATGAGGTTGTGAACATGGCAAGGAAACTTCAGGTGTGTCTTCAGTGCGAATGATCTTTAATGACAGTTTATTCATAAATTATTTGTCTTAATTTTTCCCCGATTATTTCATAGTGTTTTCTTGATTTTTATTTATTTTTTTATTTTGTTTAGGATGTCTTTGAGTTTCGCTTCTCTAAGATTCCTGATGAAACGAGGAATCCAACCCCAGCTTTGAGTTACAACAGAGGAAAGAGAAAAGTGCGGAGTCCATCGAGCTCAGAGAGCAGTGACAGTGAAGCCTCGTCTCAGTCTGGAAACTCATCTGACACGGAGGAAGATGAAGAAGAGAGAGCACAGAGACTTGCCAACCTGGAGGAACAAGTAAGAACAGTCTCCAGTAGCCTCTTAACTGTTTCCGGACGGCATATGGTAGCTCTGGGTGAAATAAACAATAAATATCCTTTTGTGTTTAAGCATAGAGGAAACCTATAAAAAAAATATGCTTTACACAATAATAGAGACAAACCAACACTGAAAGCAATGTATATACAAGCCAGGATCCACAGGACAAATGTTAAAATATCTTTTTGGGAAGATAATGGCGTAAAAAAAAAAAAAAATATATACATATATATATATATATATATATATATATATATATATATATATATATATATATATATATATATATATATTCGCTATGGCTTTGTACCTGTAAACATTGCACAGATACAATACACATTGCTACTTTCTAAGTTGCTAAGTTTCTGGTGTAACAAAAGCAGAATGTTGTTTTCAGGATGACAACGGAGTATTTTCATATTATTAAACTATAATTAGTACACTTTTGATACCCTACAATAAAACATGTATGCAATTTTTTTTACTAAATCAATTTTGATTTCTTAAAGAAACACCCTACTTTTTTTTCTTAATGTTTGAACTCATTCATCAGCTATCAAGATAAGTACTCTTCCAAACCAACTAAGTTAACTAAAATTACTGTAACCACAATGACCATGTTCATGCTGTCTGCAAGAAACTAATCAGTAGCGTTAAAAAAAAACTGCGTTTTCAAAATAACACATTTAAGGTAAAACGCTGCTCTGAAAACGAGGACGCATAGCATAACCACGTTATAGTGCAGTTACAAAATAACCGGGCACATGTGGACAGGGCCTAAATAATAAAAATAGTCTAGCATCTTAGGTAATAAGATTGTGTAGATGTTTGTTTGCAAATTTGTTTGTTTAACGACCTGCCTTTTTATTTTAATGACACACTTGTTTGTTCTCATTAGCTGAAAGCAGTGCGGGACCAGTTGCAGTTGCTGACTCAGACACCACTTTTAAAAACAAAGAAAAGGGAAAAATCTAAAAAGAAGAGGAAGAAGGAGAAAGAGTCCAGTAAACAAAGATGTGAAGAAACAAGGAAAGCTCTTAAAGTACAGAGACGTTCAAACAGCATCAAGTCATCAGGGTAAGGAGACATCTTTTTTCTGTATTTGTCTGTGTGTTTAAAAAAAAACTAATTTACTGTCTTCTTAGGCGAAAAGAGAGCAAATCATATAACTCAGATGAAAACGTAAACCCTTTGGCCATGTCATATGAGGAGAAAAGACAACTGAGTCTAGACATCAACAAGCTTCCAGGGGACAAACTTGGGAAAGTAGTGAATATCATTAAAGCCAGGGAACCTTTGTTAAGGGACACAGACCCAGAGGAAGTAGAAATCGACTTTGAGACTCTCAAACCTTCTACTCTGCGAGCTCTTGAGAGCTATGTTGTTACATGTCTACGGAAGAAGCCAAAAGCAACTACGGGTGAGTTGTTTTTAGTCGTTATTTCATGTTTAATGACTTGGAGAAACACATTTAAAGCGCTCTTTGACAAATCTATTATAATAACAATCTATTGTTGTAGACCTGTTTAACAAATTTATATAAAATTGCCCAATGTTTTCTGTTTGAAAAGAACAGAAAAGAGTGTACACATTTTCTGTTGTTGTTTTGTCTTTGTCATGTTTTTCTATAACAATTAATGTAATAAAACTGATGAACTGTTAGTAATTTTGCATGAATCTGGTTGTCTTTAGAAAAAAAGCCAGAAAAGAAGCCTAAAATTCAAGAAAAGGATAAAGATCCACGCCAAACTGCGGATCAAAACTCCAGTAAAAAGTCCCAAAGTAAGTATCCAAATTATGCTGTTCCTGATCTCGCGGATCAGACCGTGCCTTTAACCCTTTAACCCTATAATGATACTGTAATTATAACATTTCCCCTGGTATTCTTGTGCATACTTTTTTTGCACATTTTTTTTTTCAGATGAAATAAAACTTTCAAAATCTGACAAAAAAATATATTATTTTGTTAGAAATGCACAGAACAGTGTGTAATAACAAGAACAGTAAAAAAAATATATATATATTTTTATTTTCATCAAATTTATTTTTATAAAGAACTCAAAATGTAGATCAACAAGACTTTTGAGATTACAGAAATGAACCTCAAATTATTTTACATCAAGTCAGTTTTGTTTGGATAGGGCTTTCCGTGTCCATTTCACAAGTTGTTTTATTTACATATGTACAGGCTTTTTTGGTGTCCCTACTACTTCATCCTCTGCCACAGACATCATTTCTACCCCTCAGGAGGATTCCCCTTCATCAAAAGAATCTCTTTAAATACAAAGACGTTACATAAGAATAGATAAAATTTGTCAAAAAAAAACTTTCTACACAAAAATTAGCAAAAGATAAAATAAAAAAATATAATTATTAAATGAAATTAAAATAATGAATGAAACAAAATGTTGTTGAATTCAAGAGCATGAACAATAATAAAGCAATATTATATAGTGTAAATTAGAAAAATAACATTTTATATTGGAAAACATTATTGTTAAAAAGCTGTGTATAAAAACTGTATAATTTACTGTGGTTGAGATGGTGAGACGACCTCCTGCCTGCAGCTGCTGTTTATCCTCTTCCACAAATCTCCCAGAGGCTCCCCTCATGATCATGAAAATATGAAGAAGACGCGCGTCAACATAAATATGACAGAATCACTTATGTGGCAGATTAATGGACGCAAACACAGTAAATAAACCAGTACAATCTACTGCTAATTAACCTATAACTACAGCGAAAAGCATGCCTATACTATTATATACAATAAAAATAAAATATATAAATTGAAACCACCTCTAAAGCGCAGCTATTGCTAAAGTCATTTAACAGTAAGCAAAAAAGTGAACAGTTTCAGATGTGTATTTTGAAGAAATTATTCAATCTTCATTTTATATAAATACTTTTTATTTATTATTATTTTCACTTAACCTGCCTGAATCAAGTGATACGAACTTTGTTGATTTACCAGTTTATTTTTGGAAAACTAGTCTTTTCTCTTTTTGTCATTACTGTTCATTTAGCCCTGGAAGTCTGCAAGCTAAACAAGCATTAGTTCTACTCATCCACAAATCTAAAGACAGCCACTCTTTTCCTTTTGAAGATGGTCCCGTTTCACATTTAATTTATTACTTTTCTGTTGACCACTTCACAAACAACTATCAAAAAAGATAATCTTATTCATCAGTAAATGTATTGTTGCTGATCATTGGTCCACTTTTGAGAGAAGTTCTTGTTTGGCAACATTGTAAAAGAAATTCCATGAATTAGCTTTAAATGTGTACACAGACTGTAAAAACAAATAAAGAAATCATAAATAATGAAAAATCATGCTTTGTGAGTCAAAAATCATCCTCTGCTTGTCTATTTGTTAAAAAAAATTCCTCTCTGTGTTCTCATTATCTTGTATTGTTGTTTACGCTTTGTGTGCAGTTGAAATGGACGATGTGCTAAAAGACTCAAGCTTTCCATCTCATCTGAGTGACAGCAGCAGCAGCAGCAGCAGCAGCTCGTCCAGTTCCAACAGCAGTAGTAGTGACTCTAGCTCTTCTGATAGCTGTGACTCTGATTCAGGTTAGCTGCTATATATACATACCCACCTAAAGTTTGAATTCACTCATTGTCTCAGGCCACTTTTGCTGCAATTTATGCAGCCGCCGTAGCGGGAACCAAATACTGTTAATCTTTTCTGAACTTTTAGTTATAGCCATTCTATTGATCTCTTGGACATTCACATTTAATTTTTCCCTACTTCAGCATGCTCTTTCCATCAAAAAAAGCTGGTGTTTGTTTTGTTATGTCACAAATTGTTCCTTTTTTATTTGCTTTTCTAATGTGAAAATGTATGCACTTTTGTAAATGAAAAATGTAGACTCATGCGTCACTCAATCTTTCTGTAGTTGGTGTGGGTATTATTTTTGACTGATTTCTCTCACTGTTAGCATTTGTATACTTTGGTACAGCAGTTTGATAGCAGCTGTTTTAAGTTTGTAGAAAGCAGTTAAATTATTTCCTTAAGGTTATCTTATTAAGTGTAGCACTGGTTAATTGCTTTAAGATTCTGTTGTTCCATTACTTTGTAATTTCCCTTTTTGTACTTTTCTTCCCATCTGAGCTGAATGTGTATAGATTTAATCTACACTAGATTATAAAAAAATATTTTGATGTGTTAGTAAGGTTCTTGGAATGTCAAGTATAGTTTTACATATGATGTATGATGAACCACATGTGAAGAGGCAGCTTTTTGTCCTACTTTTAAAATACTGGTGATAAGAAATAACATACCTGTGTATTTTGTTTTTGGGAAAAAGCCTTTCATAAAATTTTGGTTTTGGTGTGTGTTAAGATCAAGATCTATATGTTTAATATTTGTTTTGTGTTTTGATTTAAATCTTCAACTGAAATTACCAAAATAGTTTAGAAATGATCTATACTTTCTTGAAATAAAACTTCTATTTTAAATGTGATTGTCATGTCTGTTATATTGTGTGTACAGATTTTTGTGAATTTTTTTTTAAAGGAGTCTATTCAACAGAAATCCCCAAAGGCTTTTTTCGTTAGACAATCAAGTGAAATGACCTAAGTGTACAATGTGCATGTCTTGCAGAACAGAAAACTAAGAGGAAACAAACCAAAAGACCTCATCACACCAACAAAATTAACAAGGTAAAGCACTCAGGTGCATGGAATGGTTTAATATGTCACAAGAAATCATCAAAGTTGCTCAATTGTCCATTTCCAAAACAGGCATTGCGGAAGGCCAATGCTGAAGTGAAGGACCTCTCTGTCTCTACTTTGGCCTGGCCATTGTCTTTAGTCCAAGTGGCAGGCTCCAAAGACCTATTGGTGTCGCAACATGTAAAGAATCCTCTTGAGGACACCTTCACGGCAATGCCAGGTTAGGTTCAGTGCCACTATTCACACATTAATTCACATGATAGTGTTTGAATGTGTTATAGATTGAAAAGAAAGAATTTACCGTGTTGTTAGTCTGACATTTATTGTCCCAATTGAGGTTGGCAGCCTGTTAAAGTTGTATTTTTTTTAAATCCATCCAACAGCGTTACACAGTCGGTTGCCTCCTCAGCCATCAAGACCTAGTGACAAAGCTGCCCCTCTACCTCATAAAACCAAAACTACTCCCATTAACCTACCTTCAGAGCAATCAATCAACCCTTTACATACAGAAAACACACCCATCCCAATTAAGTTATTCACCGTAGCTCCATCCACCCCACCCCTTTCAGACCCCACTTGTAGTCTTTCGATCCATCCTCCTGACACACAGGGGTCTGGTTCTGCATCGCCTGCTGTTGCAGAGAAACCTTCTCTTAAGACAGACCAGGAAGGTAAGAGGTGTTTTGATGTATCGCCGTTCTCCGATCGCCGGTACTCACGCGCTCCCTTTCATTAACACTGCGCATAGTCAGCTCTTCCCTTCCATTGTCACTTTAACTGTGGATTTGTCATCATTTTCGCCATGTCGACACCAGATTTAAACATAGTCAAAGGTTTTTAAAGTCAAGGTTGACAGTTGAGTCTGGTGTAAACAAGGTTTTTTCCCTCCCAGCTGCATGTTGCCTTGCTCTAATAGGTCCGCTTGAATGAATATATAACAGAAGACGTTATTCAAGGTAAATTCAAACTTTATTTCTGAACTTTGCAGGTGTCCCTCCTCTTCTTTCACCTTTGACTTCACCTCCTGCAACTATGCCTGCCACAAGACTGCAATGCATCCCCAGCCCTCAGTTTGAGGTATTTCTTTAATCTGTTCATTGATTGATTTCAATGTGTATATATTTAAATGTAGATATATGTCTGTTGTAAATGGAGGGTTACCTTGAGATTGAGGTAAACTGGTGTTAACTACCAAGTGACATTCCGTTCTTGAATATAATGGTTAGTTGATTGCCGAGGTTGCGTTTTCAATGAGATTTATGTAAATGTCGATGAGGAATTTCAAACAATGTTCATCACCTCTTCAGTGTCAGTCATGATTACTTTTCCTATCTTTGTGTTTTGTCTGTAGTTTAAGGACAAACACCATTTCCAATAGTTCAATTTCCAATAATATTTCATTAAAAGCAAATCTCCAGAAGCAAGCAAGGCTTGACGGGGTTTTGAAACAAACTCTCAACAGGTCAAACTAGTGATTGTTTCTGTTCTTGCATTTCTCTAAACATTTGGTTGTTTTTTTTTTTTTTTTTTGAGTGGATAAAAATACAGATTGGTTACATTATTTTGGCAATGTCTGTAATGCATATGCAGACTCGCTCACAAATAATGTCACATGACAATTACGGTAGAACATTTATTGAGAAAGTTAAAGGCTCAAAAAAAGAATTTACTGTCATATCAAGTTTGAGCAAATGGCAGCACCTCAGCACTTCATAAATTCATTAAGCAATCCTGAATAGCTTTTGCACTTGCCAATGTAATGCATCGTAAGAATATCAAACATTAATGCAAAAACAAATAAGCATTCGAGAATGAAGCCTGGCCCAAGTCAAGGACAAGGCAAGACAAGTTTATTTATAGTGCACATTTCGTACACAGGGTAATTCAAAGTGCTTTACATTGGAAATAAAGAATAAAAGCAAAGTACATATTTAATAAAATCAAGCATCAAAAAGTCATATAAAATCAAAGTGATTAAAAACTGCAAATTTAAAAACATTGATTATAACAAAAATTAAGATGTAAAGTGCAGAGGTAAAATATTTGTTCGAACATTGGTGCTCAGTCGACAAAAGCCCAACTAAACAGATGAGTCTTTATCTTGGATTTAAACGTGACTAAAGTGTTGGTACCCTTGATCTCCTCTGGAAGCTGTTTCCATCTGTTGGCCGCATGGTAACTAAAGGAGTATCTAACCTGGGTAGATGACTGGCAGCCAGTGTGGAGACTGCAAAGCAATCTGGAGAAATGTGTTCTGACTTTCTAGTTTTGGTTTGAATTCGAGCCGCTGCATTCTGAACAAGCTATAGTTGTTTAATGGTCTTTTTGGGAAGACTAGTGAGAAGACTGTTACAGTAGTACAGCTACATAAACAGCTCTTTTGTCTGTAACTGGTCATTTTGTGATGTTAGGAAAAAAATTGTCCATCTAGTATTTATATATCAAACTTGTGTAAAAATGTATTGTTAACCCTTCAAAATCATTGAGTTTGTTCAGAAAACTATGGAGCCAATATTGACTTTACATTACAGTCGTAACAAATAAATATGGACTAAATATTTATAAGAAAGTTTCACCTGTGGTCAAGTCCATTTATCATTCATTTTATGAGTTATAACATTATAAATATCAGATATATAAAATGTCATGGTTATCAGGAGCTTCAGCTTTTTTTTTTTTTTCTCCAACAGTGCCAAATGTTATCACCCCTTCATGAAAGTCCACTTTTTAACTTGAGGAATGAGCAGGAATGTCCAGAGATCCCAGAAGATTCCTCCAATCAAATTCACAGAATGCAAGGTGAAATTTTATTCTATTATTTTACATTTTAAGAATAACTTTTTCCCTTGTGGTGATTGTTCTTATTTTTTTATAGCTCTAGGAGCTATATCCGATCCCAGTGAACTATGCAAGTCCATTCAGGATACCAAATCTAACCTGGTTAAAAAGGTATGCATATTATATTTGGCAGCCAAATTAAATGTAACTGTCATGTTGGTGGTCTGAACCCCTGTTTGTGTGAAAAGGATATTGTCCTAAAGCATGCTGACTCCTGGACAAGCCTGGGTAAGCTGGCATCTCAGATTCCTTGCCCAATCAAGTCATCCAAGGAAAGCTTCCAGCAGTTTCGTAAAGTTGCCATGGAGAAAGAGGAAAGGGAGAGGGCTCGTAAACTACAGATGGAGGCTAGTCGAGAGAAGAGTAGCACGGACAGAAGCAGGTATACATTCAGTACATCTGTTTTTTATTTTTAAAAAAATGTTTTGGTGGTTGTCTCAATAACCAAAACCTGTTTCGCTTCCATTGCTTGCGTTTTTTCAATAAAAATATGACTTGCACTGAATAATCCGAACATGTATTTTATTTCTAGCTTGCCACAGCAACCCCAAAAGATCAAACCGGACAGCCAGCCTTCAAAGCCAGAAGTGGAGTCTGCAGAACTGCCTCTGATGGCAGCCATCTTGGATACACCCAAAGCCCCTGAGCCATCTGTAGAACGAGAGATGGCCCGGAAGAGAGAGCAAGAGCGTCGCAGGAGACAGGCTGTAAGCACTTTGTATAATTGTTTATTTTAAATATTATCATTATAGTAATGTATGTTTTAGAGTTGGTTTCATACATATTGATTAAAACATATAAATGTTTATAAATAGGTATTTCAATTTGCTTCAGTAAAATATGGCGAGTGCATCGCTTAAATGTTATTAAAGATTTAGTTCAAATATTGTAATAAAAGATTCTTTCAACAAAACTTTTCTTTAAACTTCTCAACAACTAATAAAACATTAAGGCAAATGAAATGAGCGCTACAGAAATTAGTTTCTTGTTGATACATTTTATTGAAAAGCATAGTTATGTAGTAGAGGATTTGAACGTTTGAGTTGTATTTGGATGATCGTTAAACAGACTTTCTGCTTTAAATGCACAAAACATATTCTAGTTAAACTTGCTGTTAATACAGTTATAAAATCTTGTACTCAACTTGGGAGTTTTTTTTTACAACATTATATTTAATGTGTATCTGACCACTTATTTTTTTACTGTTATAACTTTAATTTTAAAAATATCACTAATATATATTTATGAATCCATGGGAGTAGTTAATTATAGCAATCACCAATTTTCCATTTTACAAGCATATATTTATCAAAATATCCACTTGAATGAGTGGCTTTAAATGTAATTGTGTTTTGTTCTCTCTTCTAGATGTCAGGAGTGATCGACATGACCATGCAAAGTGACATAATGTCAACCTTTGAGAAGAACTTAGACTGAGGTTAAAAAAAAGAAAATAAAAATTAAATGGCTTGTTTATGTTGCTCGCTGCTGTTCAGTGAACGATGTCTGCAGTGTTGTCGTTTTCCCTCTTGCTTCCACGAGTCTCGGTAACTGAAACGGGTGAATAACTGCAATATAGCTGCATCACTTAACAACTAATATCCTTAAACAACAATAGTAACGTTTGTGAAGGAGAAGTAGATACTGTATGATCTTGCAGCACCAATGTTTGCACCATTAACAGTGTTGTGTACTGAGTTAGTATTTTTTGATGATTTAATGTTTGGCTTGCAAAACATCTGCACTGAAATGCTGTCGATTGTGAGAACTTGGGGCTTTTTTGAAAAAAAATCTGTATCTAAATAGGGTTTTTTTTTGTTCCTGAACCTGTTTGTTATTCTATATTTGTTTTATACTGAAGAATGTTTACTTCTTAATTTATCTGATTGCAGTCTACATGTTTGAGACATTCCATCGACTGTGCTGTTAAAATATTGCAAAGCTAGTTGTCTTGCGCTAGCTGTTGTCAGAACTGTAAAGGATATTCCTGTACTGGACCTTGTGACTCTATCTTCTTAGCTACAGCACTTTAAACGATGCCGATTGTGTTGAGCTTGTCCTGTTTAAGTTATA
The DNA here is from genome assembly GCA_900490495.1 of Danionella dracula. Classification (NCBI taxonomy): domain Eukaryota; kingdom Metazoa; phylum Chordata; class Actinopteri; order Cypriniformes; family Danionidae; genus Danionella; species Danionella dracula. Next base: position 6,035,515 of record UELW01000996.1, read on the forward strand.
ATATATGCACATTTCTGTACACCCTAAATTTAAGCATGTGTTAATCTGTCTTTTTGTTTTTGGGGTAACCTCTGTCCCCCTTAGTGTCTGGCTTTATAGAATCAGACCAATTAAGAGGATTTATTGCACTTCCTGTATATTTGTATTTACTTGAATGTGAAGTGCCATACCCTTTCTCTCCTGGAGACGAATAGGCAGTTTGTTGTGCCTATAGACATTTGTTTTCTCCAAAGCCGTGTGGTTTCTGAGGTATGGTTTGGGAATTGTACTCCACTGAAGATGCTCAAAATCATTTCTCTGACTTAAATGGTTGTTGCAGTTTTCATCACATGCACTTTATTTAATAACCAACCATACTGAGGTGTTACATGCTGTTGAGGGAAAGGCTAATATATTATTTCACAAGTGAAAACAATAAAAAAAGTATTTTCATTACAGCTCTGTTGGTGTTGTTTACTAAATAAAATCATTTCACAGTGTTGATTCAAAATATATATATATTTTCTCTTGTATTTTAAGCCTTCAAAATTTAAATGCATTTTTGAAGTAATCGACTGTTTTGTCTTATTTTAATGTCTTATAATATACTAATATTAGACTATGCAATTCTAATTAACCCCTCCAGTGATAATGAACATAAAAATTGATAGTTTTGCTCTTAGTTTTATAAATTAATGTTTAAAATTTCATACTCTGTTTAAATAGAAATTTTCTATTTCAACACATAATCAAGTGAATGCAAATGAAGGAACTGGTGATGACATCGAAATCATCAAAACAAATACACCACTACAGCAATAATGGCTCATTCTCATTCCTATAGCACTTAATAGCTATATACAAAATAAGGACAAAATTAAAAATGTGCAGGATTGAAAATAGAATCTGAAATGTATTCCCAGTACAGGTCAGTGTAATGTAAGTAATGGCCATTTTGTCCATCAATTTATTATATCAGATACCAATCTGACTGCTGTGACATGCGATGAATCCCCAACTCCATCAGACTATGATATCAGGTGCACCTAAACACCCATATTAGTATTTTGTTATTTTGCAAATGATTGTCTTCAGCAACAACTTGCCCTACAACTTTAACTATTCCCACCTTCCCTTTAATAGCCAAGACTGTTGCACTTCCCCTAACACCCTACTCTGACATCCCACTTCGATGAGAAGGAGTTGGACGTTTTTGCCATAACATTATCTGACATTGATTTGGATCTCAATTTCTTCATGTAAATGCATGTCTGTGCATTTATATAGACATGTTGTATATGTTGTCAGTCCAAATCTAAAGAAAATTATGTTCTATGGTTTCAATTCAACCAAATATTTTTTATAGAGCTCTTATTTTAACAGCCAATTGTTTGTCACTAATTTCAGTTTTTATGCAGAATTTCCATTGTATTTTTTTATCAGAGTGTTAAAACGTTCCTTTTTCCATTTCCATTACATTTACGTTTATGCATTTGGCAGAAGCTTTTGTCCAAAGCAACTTACATTAGGGGAGAGACAATATGCAATCTGTTACACCGTCAAAGTCTATCTCAGCTTCTCATAATAGAAATTGTATCAACTGATCAATAAACCATAGCAGGGAGGAAATAAAGGAAGAAGATAAAGACAGAGGATGAAAAAAGAATTTTTTTTATATTGGGTCTTCCCTGAAGAGAAGAGTTTTCAGTTGTTTTTTTTTACTCTCAAAGGAGTTCAGAGCTTAACCTTTATCTAATCAAATTTTCAAATCTAATAGGCATCACTTTAACAGCAAGCATTGACAATAAAAAATCATGCTTACATGTTGATGTCATGTGTTATTTTGTGCGTGAGTTTATTTAGATTTCTGATCTCATTAGGTTTAATGGCTCAGCGTGCATGAGATCTGAAGTATCAGTTTTGTGAAGTCGCTACTTTGACTGAACGTTTTCGATCCTGTTCGTGATGCCATTAATGTCAGTAAAAATTTTGAGATTAAATGACTGAAATAATCACAGACAAGGTTTTCCGATTAAGTTTTCTGCTTTACTGAGCATTAAAAGTTGGAACAGCATTTGATACAGGAGCAAACCTGCATTTCTCGGCAGCATCACAAGATTACATATGTACTCCATCTTAACAGATTTAAAAGCCATGCACAGTACTTGTTTTCAATGCGTTTAGCCACATATTTGATGACTTCTGTTTACACTAATTTACAGTCAAAAACGACCTTATTTCAGGAACTTGCAATGAAAAGATTGTTACAGAGTGTATCATGAATCAAAGCATATCGTTACTACACTATATTGTTAAGTCATTTAACCACTAAACCCCACAAAGTAAAACAAATATGATTTGCATTCCCTTTTTTATATTATATTCATGCCTTTTAATTTGGTAATTTCGTGATTTGATGATACATTTTTTACTATTTGTATCGTTTTTATTCTCATCTTCGGTTGGAACCTCATACTTGATTGGTTTGCCTTTAGTTAGCTCGAGCAGAAAACTCGGGTTTATCAGAGACAAGAGTCCAAACAGGACAACTCTTTCTTTGCTTTATCTGTCTGGACTGTAATGGTTCAGTCCGAAGTGAGAACGCCTCCGGGGCTGCTCGCCTCGTCTCTGCTGCCTGTGGACGCGAGCGTGACTCCAGCGTCTCTCCTCACACGGGCTTCAGGTTCCACCCCGCTCAGGATGCGTTCGTGACGGAGTATGAACACACGAGTGGCGGAGTGAGTAAACGGATCAATACTGCAGCCGCGATCAACAAGCGGGGATGTAAAGATGGCGAGACTGCTGGATAACCTGCTGCTGCTGACAGTAGGGCTGGCGCTGAGGATCAGACTGCTGGGATACTGGTCTCTTGTCTACGGATACTGCGCCCTGTGCTCTAGCGTCGCGCTGCTCAAACTCGGCTGGAGCATCCTCCTGCGGCCGTCAGCGACCTTCCGGTGGACGGTGCGAGAGATACCCCCCGCCTGCCTCAATGACACGTCCTTGGGAACTCACTGCTATGTCAGAATTAAGGTAGGAGACTGTGGAAAGAAGATGAGAGTGAGTCTGGAAGCATTACCTGTCATGTGCCCTTGGATGCTCTCCAGGGGAGGTGTTTTTTTTAGCTTTATCAAGACTCGGGAGAACTTTCTTATTTGTGAATTTTGAACCTTTATGCCAGAACAATGTTGAAAAATAAACCTTTAAATAAAAACAAACATGAACACATTTGAAAAGCCAAAGTAAATAAAATAAGAATAAAAAATCGTATTCAATTGATTAAATTAATAATGACATTATATAGTGCAATGAAATGTAAACACACTTTTTTACTTTGGTAACTCATGGGATATCGTAAGATAGTAGCTTTAAACGTTAAAAACATGTTTGATTTGCTTTTTTTAATTCATGGATTGTTTTTCTTGGAGTGCATGACAGTGAGCAAAAAGTAAAACAATCTCGTTGAGAGAAAAATGATCAGCAGCATGCGAGTGTGTTTGGTATCTAGAGAAAAGCAACAAAGATGAGAAATTTCCAGATTTCCAGACTAAGTTTTCCAAATAATACATTATATAATAGTATTTTCTCTCACGTTATTTCTCGTTCATTCTATGTATACACCATCATTTGCACACTTGTCTGATCCACCTGTAACTATGCAACAAGCAGTGATCATTGGGGTTAATTCAACTTAAAGGCAGATTCATTCAGAGACAAATGGACTCAATTGCCAGTTGTCCATGTCATGTTTCAATGTTATTGTTTTCACATTTTCCACATGACTCTTGTAACTCTGATTCACCTGCATGTTTACTTTTCTGTAATTTCATCATCACCTGTCTTTCTCCTAATATGCACTGATTTCATTCCTTTATATTCTCCATATAGTGTTCATTACTTTGCAGGCTCCTTGTGCATAGTGTCTGTATGGGATTTAAGTGTATTTTCTGCATGGATCATCTGTAATTTGTTTTTATGTTCATCTAGTTTGCTCCTTTGTTGAATGCATCTGCACATTTGAAGCCTGTCTTCTTCTCCTGATCTGCATAGCCTGAAGAAAACAGTGACTTCGACCATTGATGTTTTTTGACCATAAATTTAGAAAAGTTTAAAGACTAGCAATATTTTCATGAAACATCACAGCTGAGAAAAGTCTTGAAATCTAAAAAGAAACTAAAAATTACAAAGTGATTTTACAATAGATTGAGTTTGAAATCGACATTTCTGCAACATGTCATCTAACTTACATTTAAAATATGAAATGATTAAGGGTACTAGTAAGGTTTCCATCTTTATGAATACATTGTGAGAAGATTAATGGAGGACTGTTTAGAATTAGCATATACTAACTGTTTTTGAACCATGTTGTCATTGAGCTTGAGTGGACACACACGAGAGGGCTTAGGTACGGAATGATGTTCCTTCAAACTTTAAACATAGAGAAAGCAGTGAGCAGTGTTCTGAAACAGCCAGACAGCCAGAGGATGCCATTAGACACATTTCAAGGAACTGCACATGAATTTACCATAAACGTCAATCGAAGATATTGCTTTAATATCGGATGAAGTCTACAGACAGACCCTCTGGGTGCAGTTTATAGCATCATCAAACAGAGTGACGAGGGAGGTTTGTCCCTGGGATGGAAAGGCCTGCTTGATTAAATGGACTGGTTTGCATTCATCATAAAATTCAGCATTTTTAGTGAGAAGTAACTGTCTCAGGTTTTTTTTTTTCAGGAGTCCGGACTCAGATTTCACTATGTTGCTGCTGGAGAGAGAGGAAAACCACTCATGCTGTTTCTGCATGGATTCCCTGAGTTCTGGTGAGATTCAAACACACTCAGCACACAGAGTGGAAACACTTCTCTACTGGGACTCATCGAGGCACAGAGAACAATTATGCTGTTGTGGCATCATTCCACCTAGCTTACAGAGTCACATACAATTTCAGAAACAAACCATTTACTTTGGACCAAAAGAAAAAGCAAAAAAATAACTTTAGAATTTCTAAACACATTTCCACCAACACATTTAAATAATTTTTTTTTTTAACAAAAGTGATGTTGCCAAAAAACTTTTGTTTTTGTTCAGTTGTTTTTATTATGTTTTATTAAAATCTCTCATTGGGTTCTACAAAGCAAGCTTTACAACTGACAACCAAATTTATCTCTGTCTTTAAGACATTAGGCCAGGGGTCGGCTCTTTAGCGCTGCCCTAGTGGCTCCTTGGAGCTTTTTCAAAAATGAAAAAAATAAAAGGAAAAAGGTAAATATGATTTTTGTTTAATATGGTTTCTATAGGAGGACAAACATTCTTAACGTTTTCCAATGCTGTAAAAGAGTGTAGAATAAATATTTAATTTCAACATTTCTGTCAGCGACGATTTGCGTCATCACCCGCGACACAAGTTTCTATCAGCGGGGTGGGATGCCAGGCAGGTGGCTGCTGTAAACAAACCAGCGGCTGTGTGGTGGGCCCTGGATCCCAAAGAGAAAAAGAGAAACATAACTGAGGAGAACAGAGGGTTCAACGGTTCTTGGACCGAATCGTTTGCATTCATTGCCGATGCGGAAGGATCTCCTGAATGTTTGCTCTGTATTGGGAAGTTGTCTGATAACAAGAGTAAAGTGGAAAGACATTTCCAGGGAAGGCATGCACGTATTTAGTAACAAAGTGGCTGTGATTTTATATACTTCTTTTCAAAAGGCTGCTGTTTTATTTTTATAAATGTATGCTGCGTTTTTTTCGCATTGTTTGTTGCCCAGTTGTGCACGTTCCATTTTGATGTTGTTTTTGTGATTCCTCAAAATAAAAATGACATCAAAAATTCGATTTCTTTATTGCATTTCTCTAATTTCATCAAAGCAATGAAACATAATTCATTAATATTGTAATCGTACAACAGAGTAGTCACGTGGTGCGTCGTTCTCTACAGGATTCACTGCAGGGAAAATAAACATTTAATCATGAAGGCTCATTATGTATTCGTAGCAAACTTAGTCATTTTTATAGTAGGCTAATATAGATACATAAAGCATGTGTTGCCTTCATTATAAGGCTTATACAAGGCTTTTAATTTTTTGCGGCTCCGGACCTATTTGTTTTTTGTTTTTTTGGTCCAATATGGCTCTTTCAACATTTTGGGTTGCCGACCCCTGCATTAGGCTATTCATACAGCAGGGTTATTGTTATATTCTACTAAACAGTTGTTTCCTGGAATGTGACATGGAGTGTTCTGCCATTCTGTCTGTCCCGGGACCATTGCAGCTGTGGTTTGAGGGAGCTGCCAGACTGCAAGGCTGCCAACGGGACAGGCCTGTGCCTAATGAATGTGGCATGACTTCTTCTGCTTCACCGGCCAATTCATTGCTCCAGAATCCGAGATGGAGGAGAGCTGGAGGACATCTTATCCTGACTTAACCACTTTAGTTTGCTGCAGTCCAAAAGTGCAAGCCAGTGATTTCTGCTTCCACAAGTAATAGAGTGGTCAAATAGGTTGTACTGCATATGAGCTCATTTAAAGCTCATTTATATTCAAACATTTTGGGTAGGAGTCCAAAGAGAGTGTGCTGCAGCTGAGTCATGAGAAAAGGATATCTGCAGGTTTTGCTCAACTTTCTCCTGCTTTCCACTCTGTAACCCTGTAATTTATCAAATGCTTCGATACTGTCACTCAAGCTGCTTTAATTCATAACTTCTAATCTTCCTCTGATATGTTAATGGGTTTTTTTTTATAAAACCAGAGTATCTATCTAAATGTGTGAATTATCAAAAGTGGAACTTTAGATTTAGGACTTGACTTTTGATACAGTTAAAACTTTAGAGAAAACGCACTCTGAATTATCAATAGGTTTTAAACAAGATCAGCTTAATTTGTAACGCTTAATGGTTCAATCTCTGGAATAAATTCAATTATTTATGCATTATGTGCAAGATAATGTAAAGCATTATTGCCTCATTTGCATTGAATTGGCCTCAGATGAATGAAGCAAAGCATTCTAAACTAAACTGGTCGGTCGATGCTTCAGGTCTCGCAACTCAGAATGCGTGTGATGATGCCTGTCGCTTTGTTTAATAATTTACATATTCATGAAGTGAATGCAAAGTTACTGCCTGACGGTCAACATGGATTAGAGGAATATTAGAGGGATTAATTACGAGCAAATTCAACACAGAAACACAGAGCTAGCAATATTGATAGACACTATAATGGCTTTTGGAAGTAACACTATAATACAACATTACCTTTATGAGCCAGAGTCATATATATGTTTGGATTCTGTAAACCCTGGAATTGAGCATCTTCTTTTAATCCTTATTGCCATCTTAGAAAACACAAGTCCAAGTTGTTTGCTCCTCATTCTGTCTTTCACTGTGTTTAATTTGCGTGCGTTTGTTTCCGAATACCACAAGAGAAGGTATGGATAGTGCATCACTTCCCAAAAGGGAAATCGGCCCTTTCATGTCTGGCCGTGACGTTACAATGGGACTCGCCAATGGTGCAAATAAAACCCAGTTTTAAAAGAAACAAATTTGTTTTTTGTTTGGGAATGTCAGTGGTTCGATTCTTTGATTCAATCTACTCTAATAAATCACTATAAAAGCCACAAAAAGACTTGGCATGGCATGAGCCCTTTAACAGTGTGGATACAAAATGGCCATAGACCATCTGGACACTTGCCTTTTATCTGCAAATTAGCTAGGAGACACTTTCAAAGAGGAAATAGAAAACACTTATACCAACTTTTTGCTGGAAAAATGTCACTTCAGAAGCCAACAGGTGACATCAAGGACTATACGTTCTAAGGAAGGAAATGACAGTAACCCAGTTACTGTACTATTTCTGAAAAATATTTGGAGAAATGCAATGTAATTGTGTAACATCTACAATGCCCATTATTGGTTGAGGATGCAAGCACAACTGGTTTGTGTTTGGTTTGGAAAAAGGCCCTCATGTGCTGAATTGTTAGAGTATATTTAAACATCTGCATATAAATAAAAAAATGTTTAGGTCTTTCAGAAGTTGAGATTATAATTAACAATTATAGCAAATTATGATTTTTTTCTAAAACTATAGAAATAGTCACAACTCGTTTTTGTCTTTGCTAGGTTCTCATGGCGTCACCAGCTCCGGGAGTTTAAAAGTGACTTTCGTGTTGTAGCAGTGGATATGCGAGGCTACGGTGAGTCTGACCTGCCCTCATCCACTGAGAGCTACCGGCTGGACTGCCTGGTTACTGATGTCAAGGACATTGTGGAATATCTGGGTGAGAACAGACCTGAACAAACTACCACCATTATCTCAGCCCCATTTTCATTTCACTCTGCAACCCGTCTAGAGGTTTTGATAAGGCTGCTCGGGACCTGAATAATAATGGGCCGTTCTTACAAACACGTATGTGAAGGTGACCCATTCAAACATGTCCTTGGCTTTTTAGATTCATCTAGTCAGTTGGTGGCTCTGAAACATCTAATTAACTGTGGCTTGATTGTAGATACAGTCATGAGTTATGTTTCAGTGTGACTCAAGGACAAAAGAAAATAGCAGCTCTGGATGCAATAGTGTTTCCTCTGACATGTTTTTTTATACATGCTTGGTGGTGTGTGGAGACGGGCATCAATGACATGTAGCTAGGATTCTTGATGATGTGTGGCCCCAGGCTTTTGGCTGCTTGACATTGGAAGTAATCAACTGAAGACAGTGGAAACTCCCCCAAATGCACTATTAATTCGTAGCCATATAATGAACTGCAAATTAATATTATTGTAAAAAGGAAAAAAGTTGATGAGTGTTTAAAATATTCCATAGATATCAACATGAAATGTTGTTAGATACAATGAGCTACTGGTATTGCTTAGCAACAAGCACCATTTCAGAACAGAGATGATAGATACATTCAATAACACATTCACACAAAAAAAAAACTTGGGCCACAATTTAAAAAGTCATTAGAATTGTGTTGTAACCGAGTTCTAAATCCAAATTGAGACAGAAATGTTGACACTTTTGGGGAATATAATGGGAATATAAGATAGATAAGATATAAGATAAGAATGTTTCGTTCAAGAATATGACCTTTTTTGTAAAAAAAAAACTAAACAAAACCAACCTAACGAGAACAGAACAGATGGTATCTAACTAGTTGTGGGATGATAACAACAGAAGTTTGTGGGTGCGATCCAATCGTTTGTGACATCACAAAGAAAGCAGTCTTTCACTAGGTTGTATTTATACGAGTAAAGATTTTTATTTAGTGTAGTTACTGCTTTTCGATCATTATCGGGCAGTTGTGTGCAAACACTGAGTGTGTTTACATGCACTTCAATAAACAAGTTATCCTCAATAAACTGACTTCTTCTCTATGACTTCTCGTTTTTTCATCTGCATATGTCTGTTTGTAGTCTGGTTTGCGCATGTCCAAAGTGGGCAAGAAGTATGCCTCACAAACAGAAGCAAGAGTAGAATAGTAGAAAGACTAGTCAAATAGTAGAAAGACTAACATGGATTTGTTGAGTTAAAAACTCATGAAATCTGGGCCTCGATTCACATAGTTTATGCACAACCATCAAAAGAAAGAAAGATTATTATGTTGTAGGCAAAGTATTAGGTAAAACAACACATCTTCATGCATATTGTTCACCACCGTTTTTGGATATGACGCTGTTTTGATTATCTCGTGGTGTGAATTCCTATGAGAAACTCAACCTTTCACCGTTCCTTTATAATAATCATTCAACAAAGGTTGAATGATTATTATAAATGAAAGGGGAAAGGTTGAGTCTCATGCAATGGTGTGTTTTTTTATTGAACATAAACCGTTTATTGAAGTGCATGTAAACACAAAGATACAAGGTTCAGACTGCTCAAGGACAAAACCTGACAAAACATAGGTAAAAAAAAAAATTCCACAGTAGTCAACAAAATACCATATATGCATCTTTAAAGCAGTGGAACAGACAAATAGACAGACAGGCAGGTCACAAGGCTCAGTGCAGATTTGTTCGTTGTGTAGTGATTATGATTTCAGGTTACAGCACAATGTGCTCATTTAAAAAGTATGTTTCACCATTGTGTCAATTTTTCATTCTCTCTCACTTGACGATTTGACTTTCCCCATTAATTTTAAGCCAAGCATACACACCAAGTCAGCACACACAAACATGTCAGCCACTTCTATTGATCTTCTCAGGATACAACAGATGTTTCCTTGTGGGCCATGACTGGGGAGGCACCATTGCTTGGCTCTGTGCAATTCACTACCCTGAAATGGTGACAAAACTCATTGTGCTGAACAGCCCTCATCCATGTGTGTTCACTGGTAAGTGCTCACAACGTGTCCAACATCAGCCATCATGCACTAGAATGCCAGACCCTTCGGCTCTGTTTTGAGTTTTGAGCTCATTAGTATGACCTGCATCATTCAGAGTGAAATATTGTGGCTAGGCCCAGGGATTCATTGTTTTTTGCCCTCCATCTGTCTGGAGAAGCAGGTAATTATAGCCAAGCTCCTTTTATTTCAGGGACACAGGGAGTTCTCTCTCTCTCTCTCTCTCTCTCTCTCTCTCTCTCTCTCTCTCTCTCTCTCTCTCTCTCTCTCTCTCTCTCTCTCTCTCTCTCATATGATAACACTGTCAATGATGACAATTACAAGATTACACCTTGTGCTTTTAGAAATTATCTCTACTAAATTAGGTGTCACCAGAGTTAAAAGACTAATGCATGTTTTATGAACCATTTTGTTTCAATGTTCTTTCGTAAATTGGATGTCATTACTCAATGATTCATTGCCTGGGGACATTGTGGAAAGAAAAGCGATATAGAAAACGAAACATAGTACAATGTAATTGTGATAAACCAACATCCTTTAAACATGTAGACATCAAATATTAATATGTAAAAAAAATGTAAATGCAATATAAAACAAAATTAATGTAAATAAGTTTTCCTTGTTAGTAGGATACAACGATTATAGATTTTGGTTCTGAGAAATAATCATGGCTTCACGATTTTTTTTCATTCTTCAATTTCACAACAAGTTTTAGTTACTAAAATCACATGAAAATTCAGTTAACAAATAATACAGCACAAAATAATTATAATTTAAAATGTATATATATATATTTCTTTTTAGACCAGAGTAGAAAAATATTAAATGAAAAAAACTCTAACTGGTTTCTGATTCACCATATACCTTCTTTTTGAGAATAAATAATGCAGTTTACTGAAAATAAAAAGAAATCACATATCTGGTATTGAATATTAGCAAATGATAAATAAAAAGGTAGCAATTAGGGGGAAAATTTCAAAAGACACTCAATTGATGGGGATCCACTTCCAGAGCTAAAACAAATGTTGATAAAGAATCAATGTTATATGTTAAAAGAAACTGAAAATCCAGCTATATAAGTATTTACTTTCAGATTTATGTTTTTTTCTTTTTCTTCGATCAGATTATGCCCTTCATCACCCCAGTCAGATGCTGAAGTCCAGTTTCTACTTTTTCTTCCAGTTACCACATTTCCCCGAGCTCATGCTCTCCATCAATGATTTTAAGGTGAGATTGTATACGTTTTTTAAGTGAAATAAATGTTCATAAAAAGTTTATAATCTGAACTTTGCTTATCTTGCTTAACTTCTGTTTGGTCCCAGGCATTGAAGAGTCTGTTGACCAGCCGAAGCACAGGCATCAGCTGCAAGGGCCGCTGGCTCACCTCAGAAGAACTTGAAGCGTACTTGTATGCCCTCTCACAACCAGGAGCCCTCAACGGGGCCCTCAACTACTTCAGGAATGTCTTCAGGTATTTCCTCATCTACATTTAATAACAGAGATTTTTATTTGTGGTAATATTAACTTTAATATAAATTAAAAATGACTGCTGGTTGCTGTCATTGCCTTCTGCTGTCTCACTGTTCTCAATCTCAGATAGATCTACTTTCATCTTCATTAAACTATTTCAAAATGCTTTAAAAAAAATCAGTAATCACATTAGGCTAATGACTAATAATAACTCTTATTATAATCAGCTCTGTCTGTTATAGAAAATAACTATTGTTTGACCTTTAAATATTTTAAAAGTTTATCTAAAGTTTATATATATATATATATATATATATATATATATATATATATATATATATATATATATATATATATATATATATATATATATATATATATATATATATAGTTATTGTGTAATATTCTTTTAAATATTGGTGTTTCAATATCCCAGTTGACTGCCATTATAAAGTTGCAATAAGCCATCAGTGAATGATTTAAAAAAGAAACAACATTATATAATTATATAGATACTTGCAGTGGTGTGTTATATCACATCAGAGAGGACAGATACACACCAGTCTTATCCTCTAAGACTGCAGGATAATCTTTAACTCACAGACGATCAAGAAATAAGAAACTGGTTAGTAACAGCTACGTATTCTTTGGATGTGTGCTGATCTATGTGTAGTAAATCTGTTTTTCTATCGGTTTTAATGTTCCTAATTGATTGTAGGCAAGATAATAATAACCATCCTTATTGTGTTTGGAGCATGTGAGATGCGCATGCATGACTGTGTCCTCCATCTGCTCCTGTAGCTCACTTTGCTGATGTCTCAGGGCAGAGCTGCCCTGCCATGTGTGTTTCTGTGTGTGCGTGTGTTTTTCTTTGTGTGTAGGCTGGCAGGTGGGTGGGTGTAGGAAGGCGCTGACATAACACTTTCTACTGAAACACGCTGAAGTCCTTAAATCACCACACTTCCAAACTAAGCTTTTCCAGTTATTGGGCTGTATTTAAAAGTCTAAAACAGCTGAACTAACACTTTGTTATTTATGATACATTTGGGTTCTGGGGCCACAATTTCTCCACCTTATCTGTAGGACAAGAACTAAAAGCTGCAGTAATTTAATGAATGGGAATTTATTTTTTAAATTTAAGCAAACAGCAGAATAAACAAACAGCTCAAATCACCTGTTCAAGGGAAAATCCTGTATTTAGAAGATTGAACACCATTAGAACCTGAAACAGTTAAGCTGCAGAGAGGCTTGCTTTGTATATATATTTTTTTATTATTAATTATTCATTTTTATTCATTTGTATTTATCATGGTCCATTTCAGGAATCACCTAAACCAATACCTATAAATAATAGAGCAAGTTAACCACATTTCCACATTTAACCACATTTTTATCTCAGTTTTATCTCAGATTCCAGACATTCTCAGATTGCTTTTTTTTTAAACAAAGAATCCAGTGACTCATTGTGGGATTAATGCATTTTTTTTGCCACAATGTGTTATTCTTGGCCGCAGAAACAAAGAAAGTTGAAGAGCAGGCTCAACTGCTCTGTTATTAGTAAGCAACAATACATTTCAATAAATATTTTGATTAAATATTCAGGAGAGGCACACTTAAGAAAAGGTTAAAAAAGAAAAGAAAGCTACATTTTTGCCAACATATTCAGTATTATAGGAATTTATTTCATACATACGTTATGTTCCCTGCACAGACCAAATGTTTAATAGTTACAAAGTAAAGCACATAAACATACAATTACTTGTTGCTGTAAAGATAATTGCAATCTGAACTATTTCTGCTTGGACATTTACTTTTCCATGGTTTCAAAATCGAAGAGAAAATTTTAAATCCATTCAAGCACACTATTGAAAGAAATCTTGTTTAAAGATTTAATTAATCTACTTGCATTCAGAATCTCGATGAACGTAATGGGTTTTCCAGGTTCTTTAAATAGTGTAATATTTGTTCCCCATCAGTCGGTCACTATGACTTATGTCTTCATACAATTTCAAAATGGCAATCAGCGAACGAGTTGATGGTCATGTGATCAAGTTGTCCCACATAAAGCGGATGCAAGCACGACATTCTTTCTGTTATTTTGCTGGAGCCTACTCTCGACACGCGAGCGACTCAGTGAGAAACAACCACAGAAGGCTGGAACTGCCTTCTTTACAGCACATACTTCTAGTTTTCAAACGCACAGGCGACTTGCGTCCAATCCTCGACCTGCGTCATCTGAACGCTTATCTTCTGAGACTTCCGTTCAGGATGATATCTCTCAGATGCACGGTCCACTCAGTCCGGATGTGTATGAGGAAGCCAGCGCTCCTGGTCGCATTAGCCTCGGTTAAGAGGGTGGGGGATCTGCAAGCACTCTCTGTCGACGAGACCTGCTTAAATTTTGGACCTAGTGATACTACTGTAGCCCAGGCCTGGATATGTGCTCAAGGTTCCTACCATCCCCTTCAAAACTCAGGTAGTGAACCTCTAAGCTCTGCCCAGAGAGGAGGCAGCATCAGCCCCTGGTCCCGATTGTTTAGTTTGAGCACTGTAGAAAGGACCTGGAACCTTAGAAGTTCTGATCAGCTCTTGTATGCTTTGGAGGACAGCAAACGATAGGGAAGGTTGTCTACAAACAGAGGTTGACCCACTGGCTAATGGAGGCCATCTCTGCCACATACACAGCGTCCAATGTCCCTTGCCCCCTGCAGATGAGAGCCCACTCTATTAGGGGTGTCGCGGCCTCCTGGGCGCTGGCAAAGAGGTACTCCGCTGGTAGAGATCTGCAAGGCTGCGGGTTGGTCAACACCCAACACCTTCGCCAGGTACTATAACCTGAGCGCTGAATCCGTCTCTTCAGCCGTGGTAGGGGGTGGTAGCATTGTCTGAGATGTACGAAGGGATGTCCAGCTTGGGTTGTGCCATTCTTAGTGATACGTGAGCTATGTTTGCCCTTGAAGATAACCTCCAGCTTTTTGGCTCCTCTTGCCCCATCAGACATGGAAGAGTATGGAGAGTATTTCTACGTTCTGTCCACGTGTGTGCCCTCTATGAGGGACTACCGGCTGAATTTTTTATGACCTTGGGCACGGAGGGCCGAGCAGTTCCCTAAAAGGCTAACTCTCGAAAATTATTGCTCTAGCTAGCTCCGTCTATGCTATCTTCCCTCTAAAAGACCTTTCCCTAGTAGCTCAAGGCACATTTTTTGTAGGTCCTTCAATGAAACCTTAACCTGTAGTAAACTGCTGGACGTTCTAAGTCCAGCCTTCGAGGTGGCGAGTACGGTCTGCGCGTCTCTCTTCAGCTCTGGGATTGATGCTCCCTCCTCTGATATGAGTCGGAATGAGAGTATTTTGCCCGATTGCCCATTAAAAAGTACGTCTATACTAAAGGCCAGGGCAGAGGAGGGCCCATTCGGTGCCGGACTACTGATGTGCCCGGCTTGCCTGGACGTCGGTCGATGCGAAAGGACCTAGGTTGTGGCGTTTTGCAGGGTGTTCCCATAGTCGTCACCGACGTAATTCATAGTGACCGATTAATGGGGAACATAATGGTTAGTTTCGTAACCCCCCGTTCCCAAAATAGCCACAACCGTACGGTTGTGAGTAAGTCTGTTTGCCTAGGGGTGAATATGGCTCCAGTGTCACAAGAGGAAGAGTATCATGGTGTGACCATCAGCGCGTTCGCTGATTGGCATTTTGAAACAGTGTGAAATGAGTAGAGCGCCCCTAGCGAAGCTTCCCATAGTCGTCACTGACATAAGTCTCTGTTCCCTATTCGGGGAACGGGGGTTACGAAAGTAAGCCATACAAGGTTTTATTTCAACCAAATCAGAATGTGAATTTAATTGAAATTATTTGTATTAAGAAAGTGCAAATAATAATTTCTACTGTTGACCTTTGTGTGTAAAACCCTTTAAAAACCCTAAAGTTTGTTTATCTGCTTCATATGTGTGTTATGAAACACATATTCCAGTGCAGACAAACATGATACACATACAGCAAAAATACACAAGCTAATCAGAAAATCATCATATAAAATGTATTTTGTATGCAAGCAAAAATATATAACAAGAAGATTTTTTACAATTCTTTTTAGAAAAGAATGAGGAAATTTTTACTTTGTGTTATTTCTAAGCAACAGAGACAACACTTTAGAATTAAATTTATCCTCTGCCTTTTCTTTGTCCCCATTTCTGAATTGATTGCATTTTTATTTAAAATGTATTTACTTGGTGGTCATAATAAATTAATTCTGAAAGATGTTCTTCACAAGAGTCAGATTTAAAAAAAAGGGTACAACAGTTACAACAGACCCAAACAAAATACAAACAATAGGTTCGAAGAGGGTTAAGAATCTGTAGCGAATGAAATTGAGGAGAAGCGAAGAGTTCAATGTAAAATGAAAATCTAATATGTCTAAAGTCTGTTGAAATGATTATTTACAAATTCTTTTCATTTAACTGTTTTTAATCATTTTTTTTTTATATTTCATAGTGTCCTACCACTAAGTCAGAATGAGGTCAAAGCTCCTGTTTTGCTGTTATGGGGTGAAAGAGATGCTTTCTTGGAGCAGGACATGGCGGAAGTATGTCGTCTGTACATCAGAAACCTCTTCCGGCTCAACATCATCTCTGGAGCCAGCCACTGGCTGCAACAGGACCAGCCAGACATTGTCAATAAGCTCATATGGACATTCATAAAAGAGGGAGAAGGCCGCAAAACCTACAGGAACTTATGATAGTCTTTGTCTCCGTCTCAGCTTGTTTAAGGAGAGGAGCAGTTCAACCCCCTGCGAGCAAAAACAGGTCAACCTGAAGAAGAACAGAACAAAAGCACATTATATCAGGTGTTGCATAGAAAGTAGTATGTTTAATGAGTCATTTTTTTCTCAAGTTTGCACATGATATTCGCCTTAAGGTTTATTGGTGACCGTGTTTGAAAGTTTGTTGCAAAATATCTGTAAATTTGTGTGGTGCCTTCGACATCTTTGATCATTTTGCAACATAAAAGTTGTGCTATGTTTTGTGAGGGTCTCAGACGTTTGTAACATTTTGATGCAACACTCAATCTTATTGGGGTTCTAAACCACTCTGCTGTTCTATCAGGTAACGTTGTCTTATGGTGGAAGGTGTTCTTCTTTTTTGTATCATTGAGAATATATGTCTCAAAGAAACGAGAATTTATTTTGTGTGATAAATAGTAATGTTTCGATATTGTATACTTGTTTTGTATCTCTTCCTAAATGCTGCATCTAGAACCAGCACTGCAACATTTTCATTTTTTATGCAAATAAATGATGTTAGAACTCACTGAATGGAACTCTATCATTTGGGTGGTTGCTCATTTTGGTGCAAAAGTATCTGCAGGAACTTCACCCACGTCAAGCGTTTATTTTAACATCTGATTGAGAATTCCATAACTTATATAAATAGACCACTATTAGAACCTAAAACAGATAAACTGCAGAGAGGCTTGTCTAATTTTCTTTTGCATCAGACCATGAAATAGCACACATTTTATGAATAATATAAACAAAGAAGAGGCTATTAATAAAAAAGTAAGTTAGGCCTGGCTGAACCATCTTTTTATCTCTATGGTAACAACTTGGTTAAATTATTTTTCCAATTATATTTTTTACCAATTTGGAGTGACTACATGGAAGACAGACAAAACATTTCAATAAATAATTTCTAATATTAGGACAGGCACGATTGAATAACCAGTCAAACAATGATATGTTTGTCTAAAGTCAAAACTAAAACTATATATGCCAAAATATACAGTTATTGATTAATAATAAATTAATGAATAATTAATGTAAAGTATTTGCTAGACGTTATAGTACTTGTAGAATTTTAGTATTTCAATAGTACTGTATTTGCTAGAAAGTATATGAACAAATCATTTATAGAATTAATGAATATAGAACACAACAAAAATAAATTAATGTATGCTTAAAAAAACAACACATTTAGTATTTAATAAATGTACACATAAAAAATCTTATAAAAAATATCTAATGTTTTTCTTCATTTCAAAACACTCATATTCATTAAATAAACTATTGTCACTTTTATTAGTTAATTAATTAATTAATTAAGTAATTAATTAAAATGCAATTAAATGTCTGTAATGAATCGATGGACCAAAATGTCACGATAATAAAAATAAGCTATTCGCTTGCTCCTGCTGTATGTTTTGCGCTGAATATTTGGTTGAGGGCGCTCTCTGCTGGTAAAAGAGGGTTATCAAGGAAAAAGCAAACATGCTCGTCGAAAAAGAAATGTCGTACATTAATGTCGTAATTCGTAAATTTACGCCAACATCTGATTCAAGGATCATGTCGCCAGGGACCAGGATGTATAATCCCCTCATCTACGTTTTTCCTCGTTAAAAATATTTTTGAAAAAAGTAGAAAAAATACAGGGGTTATGCCAGGGTTTACTGTCTTATATTTGCTTTAAATTAACTAGAAAGTAATCAAGTTCCAAGGTAAGGCACAATAGTGACTTTAAGGATAAATAGAAAACCTGCTGCTCCTTTAAATTGACTCTAATCATGTAAAGTTCCAAACTTCACCGCCAGAGGGCACCAGAACAACACCCCAAATTAAACACTCCCACTGTCGCTCTGCCTTTCCCCATGTGAACCGAGAGGGTGGTTTTCTTTGATCTAGAGGGCATTTTTTACGATTACAGGCAAAATTATTTCAGTATTGGACTAATTTGCTTGCTTTTAAATACTGCGGTTAAAGTTTAATTTTGAAGATGGAACGCTTTTCGAAGTAATGGAGAGCGAGGTGAGTCTCATCATCCAGTTGTCATTGACAACACGAACCTTTCTCTGATGCTTGTGTCCCGCGCCTCCTCGCAGGTCTGTCACCGCTGTTTTTCTGGATTAATAGGGTTCTTGTACTCAAGTAAATGTACGGAATATTTCTAATAAACGCTTGAATCTATTTAGTTGCGTTAGGTGGCAGTTTAGAGGCTAATGGTTTGCCCCTGAAAGCATCATACCTTTGTGTTTAAAACCTCGATACAGGGCATTTACATTAAAAGTGTTAAAATATAAAAACCCATTACGTAATAAATAACGTTAGTTTCACATATACATCTTGGTTTTGAATGGATAAACGTGTTTGCTAACTGAAATGTGTGGATGCTAATTATGCTAACGTTACCACTAACAGTTGAAAGATAAGATTTTGTGTGCTCGAAGCCATGAAAATTGTGCTACTTGGCTCTTGAAGGGAAACTGGGAATTCAAATTTTAAAAATAGTAAATATTTTTTAAATATAAATTTATACAATTGTTGACCCATGTTTGACTTGGTTACCCTGTTCAGAAAAGACCTTACTGGGCTTTGAATGTCCCTTTAAACTAAACTTTTACATTTATCTATGCTTTGTAACACATTTACTCAAAAGTTTCAAGTTGATTAATGTTATGTCTTTTTTTAAGTTTAAGCTTCAAGATTAAGTACTATAGATTCGTTTAACTATTCTAGAAAAAGTAAACACTCCTCTAAATGATTTTAAATAAAGTGATCGGGTCAGTAGTGTCAAATCTGTCAACTGAGAAACTGAGACTTTCATGTTTATTTTCATATTTAGCGCTCATATGTCCGACATGCGACACTTTGCTGAATAATACTTTGTGAGCTTTTGTTCTGTTTGTCTGAGTTAAAACCCAACCAAATGTATTCAGGCCTAATGTTTAAAGAGCAAACCTTGGACAATTCAATCTCATTTTCTTATTACCCATTCCTCATTTCATAATTTATTAGATTATATTTACATGCATATTTAATCCATCACTACGCTTTGTGTGAATATATATACCGAGTTAATAAAAAATAGTGTTATAATGTTTTGTTTTTTTTTGCCAAATGAATTCAGTAATCGTTGATGAGTGTCTGTTTTCTCTCTTTTCAGATGCTGATCATCAAAGAGATGTGCTGAGATTGGCAATATGTCATTCACAGAGGCTGCCCGGGAGTTCCAAGCTAAAGAGCGCAAGTGTAGAAACCAGCTGAAGAAGCGTCTTGCAAATGCTCTGTCAGGAGATCTTAGCCGGTAATTCTATTTATGACACAAAGGAGTCAAATTCTTCATTAAAGGTCCATGAAACCTCTGTGCTTCAGTTCCAAATGATGTATTCAAATATACCTGATTAATGGCATTGGAGCACAGAGAAGGGATGACCAAGGCAAGTCATTGTGATGTCATGGGGAAACCAGAGTAACTCTACCAGGCATCTACTCCTTGGAAGATGCTGGCAACCAATAACGTAATTCCTAACCACAAACTCACCTTTAAAAGTGTTATGTGCAGCCATTAATATAAGAAGAGGCTGCATCTTGAATAGTTATGAGATACTGATGTGTCATCTAGAATAGTGATTTTGAGTGACTTGCTTTCCAAACTTTAAAATCTAGTTTAAACATATTTTGGGAAAGTAATAAGGTCTCCACTTATTACAGGACATGACAGCTAAAGAAAATAGATGGGTGGACATTAATTGAATGTTGGTTTTGCAAACAAATAGAGGTTTACCAATATTTTTGTTTTCTCTGGCAGATACCAAAACCTAAATTGCACAATATGGTCAGCTGATGGCCCATATTTCCGTTGCATTTAATAAATAGTTTTGCCAGAATTAGTTTGTTCTTTTGTTAATCCAGAACATGGAGATGAAATTCTATTTTCCAAAGTTGAAATGCTGACTAACATTACCCAAAATGATAAACCCACCTCGTCTAACAATGTTTACCTCCAGGATTTTGTGAGCTCATTCAGTTGCTGAAGGCATAGAGTTGTTATATGATCCGTCCCTTGGAACCAGTGTTACATGGTGCAGCTCAAGCAATCAGTGTAGGCAAATGAGCCCAACCTGCGTCAGTGTTTGCACAACTCACTGCGGTGATTTCACATGCAAACCATGTACCATTCAGGCTACGATAACTCAGATATTCGTAAGGGTTTTTGGACAAAATCAGTGGATTTTAATTTACTGTTATAAGGAAAATGTAATGAATAGACATTGCACACTTTTCACAAATAAAACAACAGATTTTAACAAACGTTTAGATTTAGCTAATGTGAATTGGTGAATTGTTTGAATTTAAAGGTGACAAAAACGTGTAAAATATATGAATGGCAGGGTTTTGCTTTTGACGGCTTTTGAGGGGTCAAATGGCACCTCAAACTTAACACTGACATTAAAAATGAAAAGGAAAGGAGTTTCACAATATTTTAATGACAAAACAAGCTAGAGACGTAGGGGTTAGATGTGTGTCAGTGTAGAATTATGTCACCAATCTTTCTATAGCAACCAGACTGTGTACCCTAGTAAACGTTGTCAAATATCTATATCTCCCCTTAGGGAAATTGCTAAGACATGGGTGCCAGTTTATATTGCTCATATTGACAAGGGGAACGTTGTTTAAAGCCACTGACCCCTGCATAGCAACCAGACTGTTTACCCTAGCAACTATCTTGTCAGTACACTATCTCTTGCTAAGAACATGATGGTTTGGGTCTTCTTTAAGCATTAAACGGTGCCTTTTCACTTTAAACAGCTTCAAGCTTTGAAGATTTCCCAACTGGCTAAAGATTAACAAAACTTTTAAGTTTCTCAACCCAACATAAAGTTTGCTTTCCAAACTTTAAATTCTTTGGTTAATCTGTAGCAGTTATTTGTGTCTTAAACATTTACATGACATTATTTGATGCACACTACAATTTTGGTGTTTGGGTAGAAAGTCCCGTTTTCTTCAGTTTTAGGGTTTTGTTTAAACAGATTTTCAGTGTTTTATATTTTTTTTTGTTTTGCTTTTAATGCCAGTGTATACTATTTAATGTCAAATGTCAGTGCATTAATAATCAGTAAGATTTCCCCATCAATCGGCAAAGCCTGTTTATCTAAAAAAAAAAAAAAAATATATATATATATATATAGAAGCAAATTATTTGTTTTATTATGTGGTTTAATTCCATCATCCCAAGTGTAGTGAACGTTTCTGCACTCTTTGGTATCAAGCGCAGCGCTGCACTGAGTACTGATGATCCACAGATCAGTTTGAGTTAAGGAAGGGATGCAGCATCCTCTGCTTCCTCTTCTTGAACTGTCTGTGAGCTTAATGAGAAGAGAGAGGATGACTGTTACAGTCACTCCAGTTCCTAACTTCAAGGCCTTAGGCATCACTGGATTCTGGGTCACCCTGATTTTGCACAGAAGTAAAAGGAGAAGAATGATGAGGGTGATGTTAGCTGTGATGGTAATGTGGAAGAAGAACATGTAAACGAAGGCTCAATTGATTTAGAATGTGTCACTTGTGTGTGGTTTAAGAATGTCAGTTGTTTAGCATTTTATGTTGTTCTATTATTTATTTGTCATATCACACATTTTATGCTTTATTAAAACTGAGACTTTGACAAGAAACAAACCGCTTTGATATATATATATATATATATATATATATATATATATATATATATATATATATATATATATAATTAAAATTAAATATATATTAATAGCTTTTTAGCGTAGCTTGTTTTTGTGATCATAAGTTTGACAAATTTGCATGCCGTTTTGCTTAGCAACATAAAAAAATATTGTTAATGATTGAATTAATGACGGTTAATAATGATAATATATAAAAGCATGCAATAAACTTTAACTTAATAAACAATTATCTTAAAAAATACTTTGATATTTCTGCGAGCCATTGTTATTTGTCTTGTTTAATGTTTTAAAACTTGGTAGAAATATATTTTAAAATACTATTATACTAAAACTAAAATAATAATATAAATTTAAACTAACATTTAATACAAAAGTTTAATTTTGGCTTCTTAATTTTTGGCTTCTTAATTTTTGGCTTATTAGTCACTGACCTGTGTGCTGGTGGTAAATAACATGTGACTTTGAACAGAGTGCGAAGCATTAATATTGATTTTGTCAAATAAATTGCTGCACGAGTTTGCCTTTGTTCTTGCTTCAATAGCTCTTTTGGTCTCTCTCAGGCTTCTGCTGGAGGAGCAGGAATGTGACGTGACTCTGCTGTGCGTGGGCTCTGCTGTACGGCTGAAGGCTCACAGAGCAGTGCTGCTGGCTAGAGCCGCGCATCTCCTGCGAGGAGCTGAACCCACAGCAGCTGTTGTCCACCTGCAGGACACGCAGCCTGCTGCCCTCAGAGAGCTCTTACTGTAACTAACTCTTCTGCTCTTATCCTTGTGATGTGATGAGTTAGCATTTTATCCATTGCAGTTTGACATCTGATTGACAATTGTTTTTCCTCCTCCTTATAATCTATAACAGAAATGTCTATACAGAAGACAAGTACCCGGAGAAAGAAAACAATGCCTTAATTGTCCAGAATGGTCACTCGCTGGCTGTGAACGGCAGTGCTGAAGATGATCATGATGGTGTCTCTCAGGGCACCTCCAACACAGGTAATAGAATATTTCTCCATGATATCCACTGAGTGCAGTTGCATTTTTTATTCATACATTTTAAAAGCATACGTTATTATGTTTGTTAAATGTACATAGGTCTTTGTATCCTGAACAATTTCTTTTCACCATGAAAAAGTTGGATTGTCTCTGCATGATTTAAATTTACCTGCAATTCCTCTGTGTAGTTGTTACGAGACAAAAGTACTGGTTTTGTTATCATTGTTTCCCACGCGATGTGATCCTCTCATGGCTATGGGCACAGGAAGATTGTTAACACTCTCACTTTTATTGTGAATGACACAGGTAAAAAAAAATGTATTTCTTGAAATCATGAGATAGATCTGCCCTGCCTACCTTCGTTAGCTCATACAATTCTACAAGTCCTCCAGAAGCTTTCTCATTTTCAGTGATGGTGTAATAGTTGTCCAAAAACTATACAGAAAGGCATCAACACTCATAACCTTTAAAAAGCAATTAGAGTCTTGTGTGAGCACTGAAAACATAATAAGAGCAAGTCTATACTTTTCTTTATGATTATTTCTATCCTGAATTCACTTATTTGTTCAGATGATCACCTGTGACAACCTCTATGTGAACTACTTGATTGAAACTTTGCCGGTGAAACACATTTTATATTGTTTCTCTCTAGTATAAGTCACTTTGGATAAAAGCGTTTGCTAAATTGGTAAATGTAAATGTATGACCACCCTTCAGATTTTCTCTGCCATTTTCAAAACTGAGGCTTGAATGCCTCTTTCTGTTTCAGAATCTGATGCTTTAACAGATGTTCCTGCATCATGGAGATCTTTCACTAATTAAATATAGATTTTTATTGATTTATTTGATCAGATTCATTGCAAATGGAGCCAGCATCAGGGCTCGGTGCAGATCTGCTGGCTCTTTATCAGCGGGGGGAAATGTCTGACATCAGCATCCAGGTGGCAGACAGAGTCTTTTCAGCACACAGGTAAAAAAAAAAAGGTTTACTGCAGTTTCTGCATAAATGTAAATATGCTTGTGTTCTGCCTGTCATGAAATTGTGTTTAAATTCTGGATTTCATTGTGAACTTATAGACAATTTAAATATTAGGTTGTTTGTGGTGGTGCTAATATGAAAAAGGAGTAGATCGGCATGTATATAGCTTTTAGGAAGATCTGTTGCTCAACACAACAGGAAGCTTGAGCCCCATTACTCTGCCAAGGCCAGGGATCTGCCAAAAAAAGGCTTCTTTCTGACTGCACATCAAGGAACTAGATGTTTAATGTAGATTAGACGAGAGCCCCTCATGTTTTAGCTATTCGAGTAATTTATGTTGAAAGAACGAGAAGATTAGTTTTGGATTTTGCGGCAGATACATTACTATCTGTTACATTAGCAAACATTAACTTAGGTATTCTGTATGTGAACGCTGATAATGTGTTGATGTATTGAATTATTAATGTATATGTAATTGTACTTTCATAAAAATAACATAGAATGGTTAAATAATATAATTGTGATTAATTAAACGAAACAATGTTTTAATCGTTTGTACCACACAACTTTTAGAGTTTACATTTATCTATACATTAATACAATAAAAACACATTTAATATGATTGTTTAAGATAAAAAAAAAGCTAAATTAATTTGTAAATCTGAATCCTTTTGATCATTAACCTGTGACTGAAATTAAATCCAAAATCAAGGTCTAATCAGTTAGATTAAGCATTGTTAAAAACAGAATGTCATGGTCACTTGTTTTTGTATTAAGAAAGTATTTTACTTGGGTGTAACATTAAAAGTAAATGTTAATTGAAAAGCTAGTTTATGGTGTGTCTGTTGGTGTACAAGTGAAACTTGTCGGAAAGAGTCATGATAGTCAGTCAACAGTGAAATCAGACTTTGCGGCAGTATCACAAGTGGCCAGCAGGTGGCAGAACTATCGTTTAATTTTACAAAAAGAAAGCTGATCGGAGAGAAACTGCTCTCCTAACCAAATGCGATCTAGCTTCAAAAACACAAATACAGAATCTAGAGCATTAACAGCAGGGGACTGCTGTTGATTGGCAACATGGGTAAGAACTTTAACACCATTGGTGTCGCATAGGTTAGTATAGTTGCCATGACGGTTACCATAGCAACAGGCTCTTCTTCATCTCTTAGGGTTTGGTTTGAGCTATATGGATAAGAAAGACATCTGCAGTCCTGATCAGTATTTCAGGCTTGAGGTGAATGCTGCAGATCTGAAGTAGGCATGATCCTTCTCTCATCCCAAATTCACCTTCATCATTCTTCCCTCATCTGTTCGAGAGATGAGAACAAACCTTCATCAAACACGCATGAACACTTGTACATAAACTCATGTACACTAACCACTGAATCCTCACCTGTACTGCAATGCTGGTGAACACAAAACATTTATTTAAAAAATATATAGAATCAACGTAATAGAATCAAACTAGTCATACCATATGTAAGTAAATTATTGAACAATATAGTTTTCTATTTTGAAAATGGAGTGCAAATATTAAAGACTTAATTTAATTGATGTCTCAATCAAGCATGACTTTACAGTAATGGAGTTTGTTTGAGTGGAGTTTTACAGTAGCTAGTTCTGTTGAGATGAATAGCACTGTGTAGTGAGGAACAAGCAGTTTTTATTTCATAATAAACCGTTGTATGATAGCTGATATAATACTATGTTAAGAAAAACAATGTTAAACATGTTTGTATTTCCCATGCGGTAATTTGAAATGACTATAAACTGGTTAAAAAATATACCAGTTATAATATAAATGTACTGGTGCAATAGTTTTCCTTTCACCCACAACAAATAACTTCTTTATGCCTAAACTTGCCTTGTTTCTGCTTCTCGAACACGTCAGTATAACTATAAAATGGTCGTTATGTCAAAATGTAGGTCAAAATCAGGGTAGTTTTAATTTCACAACACTAAATAAAACATACGGAAAAACTGGAAGCAGTTTCAAAATGTAAAAGAGTCTCTCAGTGTTGTTTCACTTGCTTTTATTTTTAAAATATTTTTGTTCAACCAGCTGTCTCTTTTAGAGCAGCAGTTTATTACCTGAGGAAACTTGAGTGGCTGACTCGCTTTATAAGAGTTTATTTATAGCGAATGTGTATGCAGGATGAGGAATAAAGTGTTTGTTGATCTAAAGCAAGTTAGAGAAAGACTGTAACAGGAGAAGAAGAGGAATGTGCAGAGCATGTGAAGCAGAACCAGAGGTTAATGCTGCCTTCAGGGGACCTCCTCTTAAAGCTTTGCAACAAATGAGTCACATTGTGTAACTTGAATGTCATGTTTGCATTTTATCAGCCTGTAAAAAGGAACAAACTGTAGTTTGATCTTCTGAAAATGTGAAATATTCTCCCAGGTGCTTTGTGTATCAGTCCTGTTCATTTAATTTGAATCTATTAATATTCTAATCTATTTAATATTTATCTATTTAAGCTTAAATTTACATTAGTATCATGAAAAAAGCTAAATGTTACATTTTTGTAATATATTTGGACAATTTTGTTAAAATATTAAACATTGCTTTTATTATTACGCTACATTTTTAACATCTGTGATTTGCAAACACTATCAAAACAAGCTGATGAATAACACTTATATAAACACACATACTTCTCGTCTAGGGCCAGTTAACAAACCTGGTGTAGAGTTATATGTAGAATTACGTTATCTAGTTTGAAATGGGTTTATGTGGATGTGTTGTTTTCCTTCAACAGGGCCATTCTGTGTGCGCGCTCGCAGTATTTCCGGGCGATGCTGTGCGGCAGTTGGATGGAGAGTTCGCGTCAGTGTATCACTTTGCAGGGGTAGGTTAAGCAGAAAAAAAGAAGAATCACTGAAAACTTTTCACATTGTTGCATCAGATGCTTTGTCATGTTTCTTCAATTGTTCTGTGTGCTCTTTATGATATCTTAATGAATGGAGTCCCGGCAATCTAGTGTCTATTTAAAGTATTAAAATCTATATCAAAAACATCTGGGTCAGTTCCGGCAGAGATGAGGCACTACCATTGTCACAAAAACAGATCCCTCTTTTTTTAATATTAGCTAAGAAGTTTTTGTTTAATTTGAAAGGACAGTAAGGAAATAGCTCAAATAATGGAATAGATCATTTGTGTTATAATAATGTGTGTTATGTAAAAAGCCTCTGACACTGACTTTAGAAGGAATCTTTTGGTGTTTATACTTCTGGATTTGACAAATCTTGCCCCAAATAGTCTCAAAATTATGTTAATTTAAGGACATGGGATTCTTTTTTCATATATATTTTTTTTATTTTCCCTCTCTGAGTCTGTGATGCTTCTTCAATTCTCTCTTAAATAAATGTTATTGTCATTTGTTTTAAACAATAACTTAATTGACATTAATATGTGAGATAAAAATATGAATCCTTTCAGATAATAACAATTTCGTAGTCAGGATAAGGAACACCATAAACAGCGGAATTTATTAAAGGTACCTAAACAATGACACAATCTTTAACTAGTAACAGATGATATTTGTGTTACTAAGCTTACATGATTAAAATGTTCCTATCAGATAAGTTAACCATGGTATAAATATATAAATTGTCACCTTTAACATGTTGTCAAAAGGATTTGTGTAGAGCTGATATTGTATCAAAATAATTTTAAATATTTATTCATTAATCAGACTTGGGCCAGACGAGATGGATATTCTGCTTCATTTCATGTATGGTGCCATCCTCGACTTCCCACCAGGAACAAATGTTAGGTAAGCAAGCTTAAACATTTCTTTATTATAATGTGAGGAAAAAGTGCAATGGCTTTTTTTTCGAATGTGTTAAAATATGTTTTCTGTGTTTGACCTCAGTCAAGTTGTCCTGGCAGCAGACATGTTAGGGTTGGAGGGACTGAAAGATGTGGCTGAGCTGGTTCTTACTCGGGACTACTGCCGCTTTTTCCCCAAGGTAAGGCAGAAGCGTGCACGTCGTACACACATGTAATGCTCGAGGCATTTACTTGGTTGACACTAGAGGGCACATAGACCTGTTGTATTTTGCAGGTGTTCAGTTGTTAGTGAGCTTTTCTCGTTTGCATATCAAGGTGCTGATTAGACAGCATGAAAATTGTGCAGGTGTGCAATTGATTACATTTACTTAATATCTGCTGAAAGTTATCTACTTACGCATGTTGTTCTGCAGCCAGTTGATGGGGTACAGAGATCAATCCTGGAGTGTCTAGCCATCACTCACTCCATTTGCCTGCAGGACCTCCATTCCTCCTGCGTGAGGTGAGACTCTTCTCTTTTCTTTAGATTCTGCAACTGCAAACAATTCCTGCCCTTCCTGCTTTTTGATTGTTCTGTTAAGATTTTCCTTTAGTGTACTGCTTTTTCAATTTGAATCTCGAAAAAAATTGTTTTTAGAGACAGCAGCTATGTAGTTCCAAGGGCAGCTTAATATCTCTTTTTTTACCCTTGTTTCTATTTGCTACACATAAATAAGATATAACAAATATAAAAATAGCATTTTCACATTTTATATTTATTTGTAATGGGGTTTGTTTTTACCTTTTGTGATAACAGAACAGGTTGTTACTAATCGTTAAAAAAAAGGTTTGACTTTTGTTACAGTTAGTAAGGAAAGACAAACATGGATGGTAATAATTGGTTCATTGGCTCATTTAAAACAAGAACAAAGAAACTGGATTTCCTGGGTTGCTTTTTAACTTGTCTGTAGTTTTCGTTTTCAGAGTTTCCTCAGTATACATTTGGATTATTTTGAATTCTCTGCATTTTAAGTTTTCCAACTGTAGATTAGTTCAGACAGCATTAGCAGTCTGAACATTTTTAGGGACATCTTACCTATTTAGTATTGAACTGACCTTACAAAAAGAGATCAGTAAATTGTCCTGCATCTTTTATTTCTCCAGCAGAGCTAATTTGACAATTGGATGGAAGACCTGTCAGCCTTGATGCAGTCAAATTGAAAGACAATGACTTGGTCCGATTATTTTTATTTGTTTTTGTAACGTCATGCACATTAATACTTGGAATAAAGATCTTTAGAAAATGGGGGTTCTTTGTTTTAGTTAAATTAACTTCTCTAATTTGTCAATGGAAAAAAGCACATTGAAGAGTTATCTTTATTTTGCAAAAGAAAAAAAGGAAAAAATCTGTTCATTTATTAGATAATTCATTAAGTTATTTAAAAAGTTTGAAATGTCTTTGCGGTCAGCTTAAGCAGCACACTGCGGTAAAGCAGTTCAGTGATGTGTGAAAATGTAGGTCAGGATTTTTACTGCTCCTCTGTTCGCGAGCATGAGTGAAATGTGTGTTGTGTGTTGTTCCTCTGGTTTTCTGCCATGTCCTTTGCTTTGGCTGGAGGATGGATGACGAGAGGTTGAGTGTAGCATGAGCGATCTGTATGAAGAGAACTTAGTTCAGAGCAGCACCAGCTCATTTCGCCAGTATGTGTTAGTCACTGAGTGAGCTGACCCAGAAACATTGTCAGTTTTATTTCTTCACAGTCAATCTCAGAAGATTTTAAATATATGACTATGAATATATGCAAAGTCGGATAGATCATGCATGGATGAATTTTGTGTTTTAAATCACAGATGGGTTGCAGATAATTTTGTGAAGTGCTGGTCGGAGAGAAATTTTGCCCTACTTCCTCCCGAACTACAGAGAGAGTGCCTTAATACTGTCACCAAAAGCATGGTATGTAGCTTTCAATGATGCATATGTTTGTACATTGGTCAGAATTTGATTGGTCATTTTTGATTTTAGGTTAGAAAAAGTATAAAGTGAATCACTGAATCCTCTCTGAATCCGTTTTTTCGGGCCAGCCTGCTTACATTTTACTCTTTACAACAGTGTTTCACCCTCTGTTCTTCTGTTTTTATTCAGTAGTATAAACACACCCAAATGATCCTCCGTACTGTGAAGGCCTATTGACTAAAGAGTAATTAGCAAGCTTGATTGAATGCCTGTGTTTGTGTGTCTTTGTCTGAAGCCAGAAACCACTTATTCTCTCTCACTCTTACAAACACAGAGCAGAATTTAAGCTACTGTAGTTCACTAAGTGTTATTATATAACATGGGGTTTCCCTCTCTTGAAATCCATCCATGTTGTTAACCAGTTTAGAAGCATATTGGATTATGCTTGTAAATCTGCAGTCAACCAACAGAGCAGTCTGTCTGTGTCATAGGAACTGAGGAGGATGTGTTTGTATTCGTCGTGTTGTTTTCCGATTTTATGAGTCTGTTTTAGTGCACTGGTTCGATACATTTTAAGAAGACATCAACTTTTTTTCTTGATCCATATTTAATATAAATTATACTTTTGCAGGGTTACATTCAGTGTTTATGTTTTCAGCAACTTTATGTGTTTTCAGCAAGTGGATAAAAGTGCTGTTTTTAAACACATGAAGGGTGACCTTAAAGACTATAAGATTGAAGTCCAAAATAACTAGGCAGTAAAACCAGCTAAAAAGAAAAGCACTCTTAGTATTTTAGAGGCCAATTACAACAATGTTTTCATTCTCACATACTCTGAGTTACTGGAGATGTGTATAGCTTTTCTTTTGAATCTAGTAGTTTATATTGTGATTTAAAGAAGGATTTAAAAAATGAGGCAAGACATGTCCCCATTTATAATTAGGTTAGAGCTACCATTAACACATTTCTGAGCATCCACATTTTTGATTTGTGCAAAAGGCTTCTCCTGTATTATTGTTGTGCAGCAGTTGTGTTATCCTCCATGCAAGAAACATGGATGGCATATGCACATTTTTTTTTTCTGTGACACATCAGGGCAAAGTGGAAAAATGTAAAAAAAACAGCAAACCTGTCTAAGTGAGGCTTTGCATGTTTACTGGGGGTCTCCACCTCATCTACTGCTCCCTTTCATTTGGTGTACCCCAGGGATATAGCTCTCCATTATGCAGATTTTCAATTTCCCAGACAGCTTTTATACTGCAAAAAAAAATTTATATGGAATTTAATAAAGTGGCAGGAGCACCCTAGCATGAAAGTTAGACTGTTTGAGATCAAGGCTTGGTTTCTCACAATTTGCTAAGGTTGTATTGTTTGGTGGATAAGCTCCCACAGAGACCTAGCTCCACTTATAAAATGTGTCACCAACTTTGACACCACTATTGATGATTATCTGTTGACAAACAGATTGACACGGTTTTAGGGTTTACACTTTTTCATTCCGCTCTTTTATCTAAAACGAAGCCTGTGTTCCCAAAGTTTTATAGATATTTTTTTTAATCTAAACCTGTCTGGACTGCTGTAATGCACTGCCACTAACTACAGAACACGTTATCGTCTACAATTATTCTATTTTTGATGGGTGCTAAATTACAATACCCTATTATAGCAGTTCTCATAAACATAGGCTACATTCAGACTGCAGCCAAAAGTGACCAATTTTACCCATATTTGACCTGTATCTGATATTTTCTGTACAGTCCGAAGAGCTCAATTCTGATTATTGTTAACCAACCCAGGTCCCTTTCATATGTGGCATCCGATACATATATTAGTCATTAGGGAAGATGTTCTTTTACTGAAATAGTTACAGGAAGAGCCCAAAGACGCATTTTTTGCATACTTCTGCTTACAGGAGTATACATGGTAAGTTTGCTCTGGTTAGATATTTACTCCCACAAAGCCTCAGAGCGCACCATGCCTAAGAGCAGGGCCTTTGGTGTTTATGTGTTATCAGTGCATTCTGGAGGACAAAGTTTTTTCTTCTGTATGTGCGTAATACATTGGAGCCGCATTTTCTTCATAAAGAAAATGGATATCAGGCACATGTTATTTGTAATGTGGATTTCACAAAAAAAACCCCATCAGAATTGGGCATTAAGAGCTCTAGTCTGAACATAACTTTACACTCTCCCTGCTCCAGCGCAATAGGAAGTGAATGAACTGCAATAGCTCGATAGGCCACAAAGGGGGTGTGGCCAGAAGTGAGCAAGTTCTCATTCACTCCAATGCCGTTATCAATTAGTTGGCCTGGTTACGTGACACCACGTGCATGACACCAAGACGCAAAGATCAAACATAGATACACAGCTGCCAGCATAATGGAGGAACTGTCACCTTCAGGAAAAAGCATGGTCCCAAAAAAAAAGTGTGTAATAATTTCTCATTAAATGCTCCTTACAAGACGGTGAGCTCCAAGCTATGCTGGCTATCTTCTATAGCGGCAAATCCATATCTTAAATGTAGCATGTATTTTTGATAATAACGCACGTGCCTAATTAAGATTTGCGTGAGCAGGAACAGATTAAGTTAAATTAAGTTTGAGAATTACAGTTTGAAGTCTGAGAAAAGCCTGAGAGCATCAGTTAAAGATAAAGAAGTCTGTGGTGTTTAGAAAAAAGTAGAGGGAACAGTCTTGTAATGATGGCTGTATGAACATGTTTGTTTATGTGATTGATGTGTTCTGTTTCAGACGGTTCAGAGTGTAGTATCTGTGCTGTGTGGTAGCGAGCAGCTTATTGGCTGCCTGCCGGAGGTAAAATGGGCCAAGCAGGCGTTGAATCTGGCCAGCGAACTGCAAGATGACTGTCTGCAGATGATTGTTACACACCTGCCCCAGGTCACACACACGGTTGCCTTTCACGATCTGCGGCGGGTACGAGCAGTCCGTGGTGTTTAGACATGTAACTTGATGTTTTGTTTGTGATAATGGTCTGGCGTGCCCTGTTCCAGAGAGAGGAGTTGACACGTGACCCCACTCTGCTAAGGAAGGTCTGCATAGCCATTCGAGAGGGAGTCACAGTAGAGAACTGCTGTGACCTTTTTACTGCTGTCAACCGGCTGAGTGGTGACCCAACTGAGGTAGACGTTATCAAAGATGAACACCCGCCTCAAGACGACGTGGAGGTAAACAAAGAGATAGAAGGCTGCTTAACAGGAAATTTAGGAAATTAAATACTTACTTCAAATGTTCTGAACAGAGTCCATAAATCTGGTAGTGCCATAATTTCCTTGTAAAGTTAGAGAGATTAGATTTTTTAATTACACAAAATGGTTTAATTGGTTATGAAAACATGAATGATTTGGACTGTTAAGAAGAGTTGGCCCTAGCTTTGGGTGAATAGGAGAGGTGAAGTAGATTTTATAAGTTGACAACGTGAGACCAACACGGGTCAATGCATTGAAGACACAAACATGTAAAGTAATTAGATCCAACTGAACTCATCAGTAACTAAAGACACAAATGCGCCCATGTGAGGGAAATTGGATAAGAGGCACAATTAATTTTCCATGAAAGAGACACAACACTTGTATTTTTTCTTTGTGTTGTGGTGTCCTTGAGGCAAATGAAAGGGGCCAACAAATAAAATGTGTTATTATTATTATTTTATTGCTTTAGTTGATTAAACTATGATGCATTTTGTATTTTTTTACTGTGATTAATCATTTTAATTAGAAGCGTTTTTTGAAAGATGAGAGGCTTGGGTTAAGTTCCAAATGAATCCTGGTCAAAATGTGAGTTTGCTTTAAAAGTGAATGACACTTCAGACTTTTATTCTGTTCCTCCTTTGCACAATAGAAATGAGAGCGTATTGCTAAACTAGTTTCACTGGGTGTTAAAAACTATTATGTTTGCTTTAGAATTTTTTTGTATAAAAAACAAATATATATATATATATATATATATATATATATATATATATATATATATATATATATATATATATATATGTGTGTATATATATATATATGTGTGTATATGTGTGTGTATATATATATAAGTTCACACTTAGCGACAAAAAAGCATACAGGGCACATTTCCTGTGCCAATCTGAGCACTTTCAAACCCGGTATTCACTCGTGTGACGACACCCGCTCCATTCATTTACAAGATCTCTGCGGATTTAATTCCGAGCTTATTAGGGGAGGAGCGGGAATGACAGGACTGCTGTCCCACTCTTTCTTTCCAATTCCTTTCTCCTTTCTTACAAAAACATGTCCTTCCACTTTTTCCATTTCTTCCTGCACATACATTAACTATTCTGCTTAGCTTTAACTAACGTCGCAACAATACAAATACATATAGCTCAAGTTGATCAATAAAACAAATTTCGTCAAGTCATACACAAATGTTTGTGTAAAGATTATAGCCTTATGCAAACTACATCGATACAAGAGCAAGCCCCTGACCCCAACGTGGGCGTTCAGTCCGGTTTACGACGCCTCGTCACTCTCGTCAAACGCTCTGCAGCATTCTAATTCCTCGCACAACACGGCCCGAACAGTTTGCATTGCAGAGTGCATTGGTACGTCTTTATGAAGACTTTACATACAAATCATATCCTCTTACCGGATCATCTGCACTTGTCTAGGCATCATGAGATCTTTTGAATGCTTCTGTAAAAAATAATATAACATTATTATTGTTCCATCAACTGTTTGGAACATAGTTGTGACTTCAAAATTTATGAGCCCCAAAAAAATCTCAGCAGTCCTGCCAGCTGGGTGTGGAAAAAAAATTACCTGGTGAAGAGGTTAACAGCATAAATATAATATAATAATGTCTTTAACCTTGAACCTTTCTTTATATGTAAGGTCTCTTTAAATATATGTGCATAAAAGCTTTTTCAATTACAAGGCAATGGAAAAAAATATTGAAAAAAAACAGCGTTAAAGAACAATGAATTGAGTCACAGATATGTGGTTTATCCATCTCACTGTTTTTGTGCTGTACAACAGGAATAATTTAGATTAGATTCTGTGCGTTTCATCAAGCTTTGCATCCCTGTTTCAATGGAGCGTGCACAGGGCACTTGATTTGATCCCTGGATTTAAACTTGCTTATATTGTGCAGCGCCAGGCCTGGGCCGGATTACAGTAAAGTGACACTGCAAATAGAAAATGTCATAGTAAACAATCCTGCTCCTCCCACTCATACTCTGTCATTTGCAGTTTTTCTTCCTCTCTGGCCATCCCTGTCACTCTCAGTCTCTTTGTGAGTTAATTCACAAATCTCAGGGGAGATGGCTGAGCAGATTACGCAGCGGAAGACCTCGTCGTGGGTGTGACCATGTCTAATCTGCTTCTGCATCCATTACACAGGAAAGCAGGGAGCGAGAAGAGAAGAAATGAAAATGCTGAGGCACAATCTGCTTCTTTTTAATGAACATTCAGTGAAGATGGAGGGAACACAAACCTCTGCTAGTGACATCATTCATTTACCTAGAGAGGATCCTGTTATGGGTAGAAGGAGGCAATGGCGATCGGTTGCCAAGACAACCACTCTTTGAGGCAGCTGCTGATTGGCTTGTGCTCTCCTGCTGTTGTACCCACCCTCCCTCTCTCTCTCTCTCTTTCTCTGACTCGCTCACCCTCTTACTCATTCTCTCCCTTCGGTAGCCATTCAGGCATGAGCTATGCTTGCTGCGTACCAGGCTCTGGACATTCCTGCTTCAATCCTTCTTTGCTGTTAAACACACACAAGGATGGGACTCTATGCAACCCAGATATCGAGAAAAAGTACTTGCAGGTAAGAACTGGAATGGGAGTTGTTTGGAATGCAACATGAAGAAATTGGATTGGATGTTAAATTGATGCTACATTATAAATAATGAGGAAAGATGACACATTTTAAGCACATAAACAAAATATGCAAAGCTTTCTTTTTGATGGATGCTTTTGAAGGAATGGTTAGTCTCTTGTGATGAGTAGATGATAATTTTTTTTCTTTGGTTGTCCAGTGCCTTTTGAAATCTTACATTTCTCGTTGCTGCTTTGAACATTAATGTTTAGAGGATTTGATGCATATCTCAATAGTGACCGTTTCCAGCTGGTTCATGAAGAATGGGGTCTGCGGTTAAACGCGATAGGTCTTGTGTTCTTGTTTTTGGCATGTGGAAAAAATGAGTTGTTCATGCATAAATTATTCAGCACATAGAGTGTCAAGATTGTGGTTACCTTCTGCTTTTTCAATGTGGATGTCGAATCATGCTAAACAGGTGTTTTGTATTAGCGTGTAAACACAAATAGTCTGTGCATTCCTTCACATGCGATTTGCATAAAATCCACATTGATTATGACTACAATGCAATCAGACCCTGGAATAAAGGGATGAAGACTAAATAAAAAACCAAGACTGTGAGGATAAACTAGGAGATGATCAAAGGCATGATCTTAAATGTCTGAGCTGGAAATCAGTCGCTCTTTGCAGAATTGCACCGCCACTTTTCTCTGATGGTTCTTGTGGCTGATTGTGTGTATGATTGGAGAGATGTTGGCAAATGTTGATTATGCTGGAGTGTTGTAATTAAACTGAAGCCTTCTGGAATCTTAAATTAGTCTTTATGTTCCTTCTCCCTCCATTAACCAAGCTGCTCTTGATAAAGGAGACTGTAGGCGGCTGGGGAAAAAACCTGTGCTCACCAGCTCTCAGGTAAGCTTTTAGTTTGTTCTGTTGTAAATCTTTGGATTTAGAAATGCTGGCCCTGATCATCCAATCATCTTTGTTATCAGCTGTAAAATGTATATCATATTAAAGTGTTTGAAGTATAATTCGCAGTAAGTAAACTGAAGTCTGTTTTGGTGGCACTGAACAAAGTTACCCAACCGACAGTATATGTATATTGTGATGCATATAATAAACAGGTTTTTTTTTTTACCAAAAATGCTGGTAAAGTGTAATACTGTGGAAAAGGCGGGACCGCATTTGATTGTGAATGATATTCGTTTGCTGAAGCTGAGCTTTCATTAAAAAGCTGCATCACCATTGGCAAGGTAGGCTGTCTTCACATGGGCAGGGTTTTGTCACGATAAATGGTAATGGAAAAATTGAAAAAAGAAAAACTTTAGGCATCGTATGCAGTTGTTTTTGGTATGGCTTTCTAATAGTATATTCAGTTCAGTTTTAGAGGTAATTAGATCCGTTTTAGAGGTAATTATATCAATAGAAGTCTTGCAAGTGTAAACAGGAGACCTGTTATAGAGGAGATTTTTCTGAAGTAGGGGTCAAAAACAAAAACTTGTGTTCTTGATGCATGAATAACATATTTTAGGGGTTTATATTCAAGAGTGTTGAAATGTGATTGAATACAGTTTGATATTGAAGCATTTACTAAGAAATAATTCATTTAGTTTATTAATAAAAATTTAGTAATAAATAAATGAAATAAAGCAAATGGGAATAAAATTCACCCTGCTAATTGTTCCTTTTGCATGTGATGATTATGTTCTGACCAATTTGGCCCCTGCAGAAAACATAAAAAGTAAAAACCCTCAAAGTAAAAACTTTAGGAACCATTCAATGCCATTAGGCATTTATCTACACATCATTACAAGAGTATGTTGTAATAAAGCTTCATTTTCAGAAGTCATGAAGCATAAATGATAGGTTTTATTGGTAATTTTGCATTTGTCCACACATTTCTCTGGGATTTTCCCCTTATTCTAAAGCTATAGGGAAAAATCCATTTGAAATGTGTATATTTATGTTGTTGAATACTGTTTTGAGTTTCTCCAAAGATTATTGTTATATTTTTAAAATATAAATTAGAATGTCATGTGTTTCTCACCTAATAAGTAATTCCAAGAAGTCATCGTTGCCTACATTTTGTTTTCTCTGCCACAACAGAAACCAACAAAATGCCTCTCCGGTCCTTCATCTCCATGTGAAAGCCCTTCTCGGCGTCCTGTCAAGGTTTTACAGGGTCCACGTGCTTCTTCTGCAAGATTGTCATCTGCAGCATCGAGCACCATGAAGTCTGATGCTCTAGGGCCAGCAGCTCCCACAAAACCTGGAAAAACTAAAGCTAGTAACAACACATCACTTAAAAGTAAAAATGACAAGGTTAAGCAGAGTCCAATGCAAACTAAAGGCAAGAGTTCCTCTACTGCTAAACCAGTGATGAATGGCACTGCTGGCAGCACAACAAGGCAAAATGTTTCCACTTCTGGTGCCGTCGGTGCACCTACAGGGAAAACAGTGGTGGATAGGAAGCCAAATCCAGGAGCAAGGCCAAAGTCATCTGTTGGCGCTGACGGTTCAGCAGTACAGAGTAAAGGAGGAAAAGGGGAGAAGAGCTCAATGCCAGGAAAAGATCTGACTCAGGAATCAGCTGCTAATGCTATCAGCGCAAACTCTTCCAGCACTTCACCAGACAACAGCACTGGAGCCTCTCGCAAAAATGACAGCAGTGCTCCAACGGGTGCGTTTCAACATTACTTTTGTTAATTTCGATTACGTTAATCATATCATGTTTGGAAAGGGGAAATCAAGTTGCATAGGGAAAAGATGTGGAAAAAGCTAAATCAACACTCCTTGTGTTGATGATTGGACTTATTCAAACATTGTCATTGTGTTAAATAGAACACCAGGAGAGATGAATGAACACTATAGGATGTTAATAAAGACCCCTGTGTCAGTTTAACAGAAGTCAAGTTCTTTAAACTTAGTTAAACTTTCCTATTATTAATTCACTTTTCAAATGTTAAATTTAATCACTTGTGTCATGTTTTTATCGGTCCAACTATTCATCGAACACTTAATTTTTGCTGTTTGGTCATCAGCTTGTATTCCCCTGTTCTTTGTGAGTCAGAGTCTACTCTCAGCAGAGTGGGTTTTAACACGCCGTGGTAGTGTTTGCTTGTCATTAAGCTGCTTAGCGCTGCTAAAATTGTACATCCCTGTTGTTTTGCTCACAGTTCACAAGGGTTCTAGGTTTGGATAGCGTAAAGGTGCTGCCTAATGTGGCAGTTTACTATGAGGTAAAAAACATCACTCGACATTCAAATAAAATGTTTTAGGTATCGGATTGTAATAGGTTATGCTTGTTTAAATAGGTGGTGTGTGTGATCTTTTCAATATATTTATTTACAAAAAGGCAACTGAAACTGTTCAAAAGTAACAGAAAAAATAAAAGTGTCTCTTCAAAAGGAAAACTAGTCGAGAGACTGGCATGTCTCGTTAACAGGAAAACAAATGGGGAAAAACTGAGGTAGGCAGAGGCACAGCTTAGAGGCGCATGGTCTGCTGCCAGGCGACCTACAGGACAGAAGTGAGATACAATCCTTCACTCCAGCATGTGACTAGACAAGGGGTAATCTAGATGGCACAAGGCACACTGAGTAGATGGGTAGACACAGTTGAGTGTAAATGACTGATGAGAGCGAGACTGAAAGGCAGAGACTCATGCGCCTAATCAGAATGTAAGCTGTAGCGCCTGAGAATAATGAGGGTAACACAGACAGGTGACTAGAGGGAAAAACAGTTAATGAGAAAACAAGTCTATCACATGGTGTTTCTATACTATTCATAAACGTTTCTATCTTTGAATGTTTGAGGGTGTGTAAAAAATGGTTGCTTCTAAATTAATACTGTCAGATCTATTAGCATTTTCTACTAGCGTGTACACACAATTACCTTAAACTAGGACAAAATTCAATCTTGCGTTAAAGTGAAATGTTGTAGTTATAAAAGATGTTTCAGTAAAGCTCAGAAATGTTAAAGTAGGTGTGTAAAAAAAATGCACATTTCTTATAAACAAGGGAGGAACTCAATCTTAAATTACTCAATTGTAAATGCCTTTCATGTAGTTTGTGTCTTTCTTTTGACTCATTTAGTTTTAAATGTGCAGTCAGAGTGTTGAAGAATTGTTTAATTAAAAATCAGGTATAATTGCATTCAATAATGTTTTTACTCTAGGTCTCAGGTCAAAACATCTATCCAAGGCATCAACAAAATCTCTGTCGAAACCTCCTCAGAAAGCAGAGGCGAGGTGACTTGTAATGAAATTAAGTAATGTTAATGTATTTGAAGTTAATGGTTAATCAAATCTTGATTTTTATTTAATTCAGCACAGCTAATAAGCAAAGCAAGACTAAAACTACTACAACTAGCCGAGCCGGACCAGGAACTTCTGCATCTCACTCTGATCCAAAGATCAAAGCCGCAGTCTCAGATAACCAAGGTACCAGAGGCGCCGGAAATAAATGATTTAACATTATTGTAATTACTATAACATAAAGGTTAATTATACATTTTGTGTGATTTGTCTTAAAACAGCCTCAATCAGACCTATCTCATCCCTTACTACAAGAAAGCCCTCCTCCCCCAAAAAGGAAGTAGAGAAAGATGTATCGAAACCACCTTCAACTTTCAAGAAGATAACAAAAGCTGCATCTGAGTCACGGTCAAGCAAAGCTTCCACTGCTTCCACATCTTCCACCAAACATACACCAACTGCTCCAACCAAAACAGGACCTAAACTGAAGCCCACAGAAGCTCTTCTAACAAAATCATCTGTTAAATCAGTGGGACCAAGCTCTAAAAGGCCAGCCACTACTGTAAAAGATTCAGTACCTAACCCCAAACTCTCAGACTCAAAAAAGGTAGCCTCAACTGAAGCAAAGAACAGAAGCAAAGAACTTGATCCTTCTGTAAATGCTTCCAAAGTTTTGGAGATCAAGGAGCAGCAATCTCTTTTCACCTCGGAAGGTGGAGCCCAGCCTGAAGTAGGATCTAAAAATGCTTCATCAACGTCCAGTATGATTGTTGAATTGAAGCAAAGCAGTGATCCTGCGAGTAAAACAAAACTGAAATCTCAAGTAGCACCTCTGGACAAGAGAGAAGGGAGCAGTAAATTAGCGAAAGGCATTGCCTCTCCACTTGGTGTCACTCGATCAGTTCAGGCCCTTAGTTCTACCTATTCCTCAAGGGACTCAGACTTCCCTCCTGATACACCTTGCAGTTTGGGTAGCATTGAAACACCGCTAGAGGACTCATGGAATGGGCTTCATCCACAAGTCAGCCCGCAATCTGAAACAGGCAGTGCCACCACATCCTCTGATGACATAAAGCCACAGTCAGAAGATTATGATGCTGGTGGCTCACAGGATGACGACTACTGCTCTAATGAGGGCGGTGTTTCCAAATGTGGAACCATGCGTTGCCCTGACTTCCTGGGCCGTAGTAGCAGTGACACCAGCACTCCTGAAGAGCACAAGATGTACGAGACCGGTGCTGGACTACGCGTGGAAGTACGTCTCCGTGGACGGGAACCTGAGACTACAAGCGATGAAGAGGTCGGGCGTCAAAGACCACGGTCCTGGATTAGAAAAGAAGATGCACCAGTAGAGAAGGAAGATAACCAGATGAATGCTGCATTAGCAGATTTTAAGGGTGCACAAGATCCCCAACTTTTCTCATCCGATGAAGAAGAGGAGGAAACCGAAGATGATCGATCTGAAGTTGAGGTGCTACAAGGAGGAGTTGATCCACCGCTTGCCGAATCTCCTCCTCAATTTCAAGGCATCATCAACCTTGCCTTTGAGGATGCAGCGGACCAAGAAAACGGACAGCCGGAGTACCAGTCTGCTTCAAACTTCCGCCGCTCTATTTTATTGTCTGTGGATGAGTGTGAAGAGCTAGGCTGTGAAGAAGGAGGTGGTCAGACTCCCACGCACGAGGCAGGTGATCCTTTTCCACAAGGTGATGTTTTTGACAGCGAACCTCACAATTCCTTGTCAGACTCCTGCTCCCAGCGATCCACAAGCACAGTGAAGGGAAATCATATCTCTAATCCCGAGGAGGACAAAGCTGCAGTGTTCTTGACAGAGGTGCAGGCATCTCAACTAAAGGACAGCCCAAATAATCAGTCAGATACACTTTTGTTGGACAAAGGGACTGGTGACATCCCTACTCATGAGCGCCCAAATCACCTGGACCTGCGACTGGCAGAAACACATGGCAGTCTCCAGGCCAAACATATAGACACCAGAAAAGCAGACATGCGGCTAGACTTACCTGAGCCGCAGCTGACTGCGAGCTTACCCGCAAACTCTCCAGCAGGTAAAGTATAACATTAGAGCTCCCACCACCACCTCTCAGCTCCAGAAGCATCAGCTCACAGTCTTTCATCCTGACCCATTTGAACTCCTTTGATATGCACTCGCCTTCTGTTGTGTAAACCTCTAATAGTGGATTGGTTTAGCTGGTAGCACTTTTCTTCCATTTTATTTTTATTTTTCATTTCTTTTTATTAAACATCCATTTTTTGCAAAGATTTCTGTAAGAAACACAAATAACTTATCAGCCTTTTTGAGCCTTTGGTATCTTTATCAGCATTTCTCATGGAATGCAGAGTCAGACCATCTGTTATGTCATATGGCTGACCGGTCACAGTTTTCTCTGTGCCCGCAACTTTAATATTTTCATCTATAGCAAGCACGAAGCTTCTTCGTAATTGGCTGAGTCAACTGTACGTTGACTTTTCCTTATGAAATCTTTATGCAAAAGACAATAGCCTTGTAACATGATCAGTAAAAAACATAATTTTTGCACAACTTTCCAGTGAGCTAAGCTTCCTTTTACCATAACAGAGATCACCCTCTATAGGGGCCTCTGAACTGCTCAGTGTCAATGTTGTCTAATGTTTTATTACTGTTCATTCAGCCATCCACATTGTTAAGTGTTGCATGCTGTCATTAGGTTTAATTATAAATTCCCCTCAGTTTTTTTTGTTGTCACATTTTTTTCTTCATTTTGTGTGTTTGTATAGAATTAGAAATGTTTCCACTGTGTAGTCTTTCTAGAAAATATGTACAAAAATTTTGTTTTGTTTCGCAATCCCAGTCACTGTTAATATTTTTGTTTGAGACATGTATTTACAAGACACATACTGTGAGGGTTTGGTGGCATGCTCTTCATGTCCTTAGTGAATATAAGATGTGTGATCAACACAAGAAATAAAAGAAAAGTATCTTGTGACTGTGAATGTTGAATTTACAAGAAAATAAATTGAGTAAGGAAACAAACTGTTTCTCACATAAGAATAGTTCATCTCAAGTACTGCTCATGGAAGTGATACATTTTGTTTTTTATAAAGTCGATACATGTTAAGCTCTTAACTTAAAAAAAAACTATTTTTCTGTGGGCACTAAAATTGAAACGCTGACAGAAATCTTCCATCTCCTGTCAGAAATTGTGAACTAATTTATCTTTAGATTGTAATCAATATGATTAGGTTTGGATTTATAAGTACACCATAAATCATCAAATCAATAGTGTAACAAAACCATTCACACACCACTTGTCCATACTCATCTAGCGCTTTTCTGCCCTTAAAACAAATGAAGACCTTTAAGAATGCTGCGTTCTGGTAGCCATTGATGTCCATATT
This sequence comes from Danionella dracula, assembly GCA_900490495.1. Classification (NCBI taxonomy): domain Eukaryota; kingdom Metazoa; phylum Chordata; class Actinopteri; order Cypriniformes; family Danionidae; genus Danionella; species Danionella dracula. The sequence goes on from UELW01000996.1 coordinate 6,078,905, forward strand.
TGAGGAGACAAGCTTATATGGTCAATGATTATCATTTTTCAACATTCTATAAACATTCTTCTTTTGTGTTTAAGTGAAGAAATAAACTAAATCAGGTTTGAACCAAGTGTGTGGTGAGTAGATGATCTCTGTATCCCATCTATCAGTTAATAGAGGTGATTCTGTGCAAGTGTGGAGTTAAAAACAATGCATGCCTTTAAGAAAAGTTGTCTTTTTTTTAAATATCAAAGCCCACAAGAGAAGAACTACTTGGTCACTGTGCAGTATTGTTAATTATTTTTAGGAGAGTTTGATGCTTGTGACTCAATGGATCAAACCTGCGTACGTGAGCGGCGGCCGTCTAAAGCCTTGTCCCCCATTTATGAGCTGGATGTGGGAGAAGCTCTTGAGCAAGGCATGGACGTGGAGAGAAGCAGTGTTGGCCGACAGCTGGATTTACATCAGGATAATGAATCCGTAGAAACAATGGTTAACGGAGAGAGTAAATTTGCAGAGAGAGACTGGAGTCTGCTTCGTCAACTCCTTTCTGAGAAGGAGTCCAATCTGGGGGTGATAAACCCCGTCCCAGAGGAATTAAACCTAGCTCAGTATCTGATCAAGCAGACACTGTCTCTGTCTCGAGACTGCCTCAATGAACAGGACTTCCTGTACCATGAGAAGGAGACATTCAAGCGCTGGGCTGAGCTCATCTCTCCTCTGGAGGACTCCAGCACCAGTATCACTGTGACCAGCTTCTCCCCGGAGGATGCTGCTTCTCCTCAGGGTGAGTGGACCATTGTTGAGCTGGAGACACACCATTGATACTAATCAGACAGATTTATGACAAGTGATGGAACAAAGTGAGATTATTGTTTTTTTCCCCGCTCACCTCACTTGAGAATTGTTTGGGGAGAACGTCTAGATGATCAATTTTGGCACATCAGTGTTCTGTCAGAAGGACTACTGTAATAAGAGCACAGTGCATTTGTTTTATTTGTGGGTGGTTTTCTAAATTCTGTCGTTTAATTGTATGGGTAATGCTTGACTCTTTGTAGAAAACCAAAATGAAAGTTTCTCATCACACTTTGTGTTTGAACATTTTTTGAAGTGTGTAGATATTATTCAAGTTGATCCGGTTAGCATTATTTGTTGGATTTGAAACAATAAAAGATGTGTTGAAACTGGGTTGCTTTTTTGTCATCGTGTATTCTATCTAAAGAAAACTTTAGTTTTTATTTTCAGCTACATGTTTTGTCACATTTCAGAAAATTTACCGAATAAGTCTAATTCCAATAATTATTTACAAATTGAGTGATACAGTTTCATCTGTATCATTGTTTGTAGCTTACACTCTTTGTAGAGGTAGTCCATGTCAGTCTACAAATTGTCAACTCAGTGAAGCAGTCGCAATTAAATTTAGATACTAATATATAATTGTGTTTTCTGTAAATATATAATAAAATTATTTCACTTTAAGTAACTTTCCACATTTTAGCCTATTCTCAAAGTTATAATCGGGGAATTATTCTGAGTATGTAATAGCAATTCAGCTTAGCATAGATTGTCTATGAGACCAGTAGCATGTTGGTAATTGTGATTAGCATATTTTAATCTGCAGTATTTAATCAGTTACTGGAAGTTAGTAACTTCATTATTTTCCCAAATTGAGAATTATACCCCAGAAAGTGCCTTTTTTAGTGTCTGGCCTTAGTACCAATACACTTTAATATTCACAGTTCAAACACAGAATATATTAAAATGAAAGGTTTTTCTAAATATTCTAAAGAGATAATTCATCCAAAACCTTTAATAAAAAAAGAATATATAATGATTAAAATGTAAAATAAGCATTTATACCATGTCTTAGATTTTGATAGCTTAAGTCATTGGCTATAATTATTTTAGCACTTTAGGGATTTTTTTGTGCATTCTTACCCCATGAACCATGAAAAATAAAATCTGTATTAAATTGTCCAGTTTTTTCGTATTGTCTCAATACGAAAGAATTCCATATATTTTTGAATGTGGACATTTTATATATTTATCAAGACCAAAAATTGCAGCTTGTAAACTGTTAAATAAGGATTTTAGCACACAAGAACGAGATCATTCTAGAATAAAGATCCTTATTTAGTGACTGTGAAGGGAAGCAACAAAAAGAGAATCAATCATTTGGGTCTTGAAAATGGAACACAGTAAACATAGAATATAGTGAATAAAACATGTAATAAATCACAACAGTCCAAAAGATATTACTGACTTCCTCCTTCAGCTGTGTCTTGTAGCTTGTACAAGAGGATCAGTCAAGCCATTTTTAATATGTTCCTGATTTTAAATGGTAAATGTTTTTTTCTGTTAATGTATACTCGTGTTCCAACATAGAGCGATGTATGTGTCAAACAATAGCTAAAAATCCAGGCAGGGAGAAACAAACCAAACATTGAAAAGATCTTTTTCAATGGCTAATTAATCTAAACATAATCAGGTCACAGCGAGGAGGAGAGAAAAACTTCCTGGAATAGCTTCCATCGACTCTGTGTTGATTCGATTTAGTGTGGAGCTGCACACACAGCAAGGATCAAGGCCGCTTCATTGCTTCTCCTCATGCGCACAAACTAAACCTTTAAAAACGAAGATGCTGCAATACAGATATTTCTGAATTAAAGACATGATCAATCTTAGATGGCTAAATGAATAATGCTAAACATGCAGGAGGACAAACATTCTTAATGTGAGTTAGTGTGATACGATTACTTTTATAGGTAATCTTTGACATGAGTCAGACAGGGAATGAAAAAAGTGGTACATACTATATTTCATAGTGGTCTGTCAATAGGTAAACCAGAGGAGACTGGGCAAAAGCCAGATAAAGCCTTCATTGTTTCTTGCGTGTCTCTGATCTGACAGGGCCAGGCCACACTTGTTTTTGGGACTCTACAAGCTTCTCTATCAGTGTAAGCAGTGTTAAGCTGCTGTTCTACCCATACAACATTTTAGATATTATTCCATGACCTAAATGTTTTGACATGATAGTTCTTGATCTGTTCAGTCTTTGTCTCCATCTGGTGGAGGATAGTCCTGACAGTTAAAGAGTGACTTAGCATACATAGAAAAGTAATGACTAAGAGACTAAAAATGCAAAGTCATTGTTTAAGTTAAAATCAAAACCATTGATTGAAGAACACAGACTTAACACTGTGAGATTGCATGCAGTCCTTTACATAGTGAATCATTTTTTATCAGAAGAAGCATATCTTTTTCTGGAATGTTCTTGGTGAGAAATCCAACCCTTCCTTTGGTTCCCTTGTTCTAATATCACACACTTGACTCTTTGCTAAAGCTTCATGTCCTTGACATTGTTGTGGGTCACTTTACTAATATAGTTCAGTCCAAGTAATAAACTGTGTCGTCTGATAATAAGTTACATAATCTCCAGCTCATCTGTCCTCTTACAAAACTCAGTAATCCTCTTCCCATCTGAGAAACCTGCTGCCGTTTGCCTCAACTCATCCGTCTTGTTAATTGCAAGTGAAGTTTCAGGAGCCTGCATTGTGTTGCTGTCAGGAGGAATTGAGCGTCTGAAGCAGATGGAAAGACGATGTGCAGCTGCAATTTACAGCTGAGTGTGCAATGTGGACATACAGACACAACTGTGATTCAGAATCTTCAGAAATGTGTTGTTTTAATACAAATTATTTGCCAGTGGTGCTTTAAACTTTACATTTTGTTATTAACTGAGATACAAAAGTATTAAAGTAAATGAGGGATAAAGTGGGAACATGAGGGCCTAATATAGAATAAGCTAGTTTTAGAAAATTCCATTTGAGGGAAGATGACTTAGTGCTCAGCTTATGAGCATGACTTAGTAATTATTTTTTCCAAGAAAAAGGTTTTTTTTGGTCAGACACGGACCTTGCACGATTGTTGATTTTAAAAAGTTAGCTACAAACTGCTTTGTGAATGTACCAAGGCCCCAAAAACTTTTGAAGAAAGTAAAGTGATATATATTATTGAGGCATGTGTGCCAGCATGGGAGACATCTGATGAGTCATCACGCAGCTTCATTTTGTCTAAATAATCATCCTTGGCTAAAAATCCCAGGGCCTCTCTTTGTTCTCAGTCCTGCCCTGATTTTGGTGGTAGCCAAGTTCAGGATCATGGTACAACTGCAGCCTTTTGTTTTGAAGGTGGCTGCAGGTTAACCCAGGCCCTTTGTGGTGCACGATGTCACTTTGTTTACATGAACTTGATATTCTGACTTGCGATCAGCAGAACTCTGACACTATTCAGATCTTAACAAACAAACAGAAAATGGATAGAGAAAATGGATAAAGCAGGGTGCAATTCTCCAACCCAAACCCACGTATACATAATGTGTTTCTCATAATGATCATTTACTTATTAAAATCTAATTAATTATATGCAATTTACTCAATGTCGATGCTAATATCCATATTTCAAAATAAAAGAATCTGATATTACTTGAAGCTGACATGAATTCTCATAATTAGTGCATAAAACAACCATTAATGTACAGTGACTTAATGATGAGTTAAGATATGTATTAATCAAGATTTCTTTAACCCTTTCAGTCCCTTCGTCCATTCTAGTCGACACACGTCATCTGTCATGAACTACTTTTTGAAAAATGTCCTTCAAAATTAAATTCATTTATTCCTGACAGTTATATGAATATGAATATGACTTCACTACAGAGGCGCGTCATTGTTAACTCATCAGTATTTCATTATTGATTACATTTCAAGAGTGCCATTTCTAATTTAGTTTAACTCAATTAATTAATAAATAAACAATAAGAAATTAATTATCAATAAAGACAGAAATTCGTGTAATAAATTTTTAATATATATGTTAACTCATTATTAATGCACCATTAACTCATAATGTAATGGCTAATTTATGCATACGTACCAATTTCAATTTAAACCAATTTCAAAATAACATCATTTCAAAGTATAATTTGAATTTAACAGTACATTATATCAAGAGTTACTATATTAAAACGACCAGATATTAACACCTCAGAAGCACATGCAGATTCTTGATGACCAGACTTTCCTCAATATCACAAGACTGGCTCTTTTCAAGTGACTTAGAAGAGAACCGGGAACATTCTTCCCCAATCTTTTGTGATAAATAGCCTATGGATATGAGTTTATTTTTATTCTTATTGAAAAGAAGCGCTTCTGTGCCTTCTGGTAAATGAATAAGACTGTGTTCACATCTTTAAGTCATGTGAGAGACAGAAACCTGCAATGTTTTTAGTGTTTGTATTATCTTTTGGGGAGAAACACTGCTAACGTTATAAGAAGTAAAAATATTATATAAATGAAACATGCCGCTAGAACAATGCTTAGTCATTACTTCTTGCTAAAGTGCGTTCATACATTCATGTCCCAAATTGTGTATCGGGGGCTTCTAACGGCCTTACACAATCCCACTATAGGACTAATATTTACTTTAATATACTGCTGTGTACAGAGGCAGTGCTGGAACTTGAAGGTTGTCTGAAGACAGCTTTAGCTATCCCTGGGCAAATGAAAGTATGGCTAATTAAATCTTAATGTGAGACAATATCCTGTACATAAAAGAGTGATGTAAGATAGGTACTCTATCTTACTTGTTGTGGTGTTGGTGAATGACATACTGAAGCCACAACTTTAAAAGCCCCAAAGAATTGAAACACTTTTATGACGTCAAGGTGCAAGACCATACTATTATTTAGTTAAGCGATGGCAAAGCTTACCCAATAATTACAGGTGCGCAAGATCCTTAAATGGTCCATGGCTGCTGAACAAAGCAGATGGACGTTCTTGTAATCGTTGTATCTATATTAAGGTTGAAGAGCTATAGTCTTCCATGAATGGAGTATATCACAATGCTATGCAAAGGCTGTTTACACCATCATGTGAGAACAGCTGTACAGGTTAGCAAGTCACTTCAGAATGCACTGAGCATTGACGGTTAGTTACTACACTATCGTTTAAGGTGTGCTGATTAAAAAAAACGTCAGTATCTAATGTTTATGTTCTGTATTTTTAATTGTTGACACAGTTGGTGAGGACACGCCATCTAATTGTCTAAATCATCTAAGGAAGTATTTACTCCAAGTTTACTCCAATTTACTCCATTTATTTACATATATTTACTAAATATATTGTTATACTGCAGTTGTTTGGCTAATTAACTCAACACACATGTGCATATTTTACATACACTCACATAAAGCAAAAACAATTAAGATATACATTAATTACACATACCTCGTTGGCCTTTCTAACTCCAGAGGAAAACTTGAAGGGTCTTGTACTTTCTTCTTAAATCCAAAACTAAAGTTCTGTTCCCACTTCTCGTGCACTGAATTGTAACAATTCAAGAATCCACAGAAGAATTATAAGAAAAATTGTTTCCACCTTCTTTTATTGGTTTGACATGTATTAGCAAAAACATACTTCTTATTTATTCTAATCTTGAGAAGTGTGTAACTATTCATTAACAGTTTGACAAGTACACATTAAGATTGAAATATATAACAGTTGCCCCTGACAGCTACACTCTCGTCGTCACTCTTGGTTTGGGCCCATGTGCTTCCAGACATTACGTAACATGTTCTCTTGGACAGCTCAGTTAGTGAGTTTTACTCTATTTGCAAAACCTGTTTGTTTTACTATGGCTAATTATTTGTGGGAACTTATGAAATGTTAAGAGAACTACTTGTTTATTGTCATAGAATGAATTTACAGAATAGTGAAGCGTTGAGATGAAATCTGAATTTCAAGTACATTTGGCAAAACAAAAATTCTCTGTGACGGTCATGAGCATGTTTTTAGTTCCACTTCAGGAATAACGTTTCTGTTTTGTTTTAAACTGATTGTTTTTTTAAGAATGAATCTATCTATCTCTATCTATCCATACAGTTAATACAATCATATTTCATCTTTTACATACTACGTACACAACTTATATCATACATACTCATAGATATTGGCAACAAAAGAAATATTTATTGTTTCTGTTTATTGTTATATATGTAACCTATTATTTTTTTTAAAGAGAAACATCTATTCAAGTTTCTTGTCTGTGCATTTATTTTGAGTTATGTTTCTATTTAGTTCTGTGTGACAGCATCTCTAATAAGACGATATTATTCATTCATTCATTCATTCATCTTCATGTCGGCTTTCTTCGCTTTCGGGGTCACCACAATGGAATGAACCGTCAACTCTCTGGCATATGTTTTACGCAGTGGATGCCCTTCCAGCCGCAACCCATCGCTGGGAAAAGACGATATTAAAAACCTTAAAATCTATATAGATTTTTAACAGGAAAAGTTTTCGAAAATCTGATAGTTCTAGGATCGAGCAGGTAAACATCTGTAAACATCTTCCTAAAATCAGCCAAATGTTTCTTCGGGACCCCTGCAGTCACTGACTGAACATAAGGCATGATAAATAAACAATTTTTTTTCTTCTAAGGAGAAAGGTAAAGTGTAGAGCCAACGTCTTCTTGAGCTTTGTGAAAAATTTTAAGGTTTATTGCTCAGAGTGCCTGGCTGTTTTGCTCATAAGAGTGTGGTTTAGTGTTAAATGCTGAAGGCTGTGAATCAGGCAGGTCTCATGACTGCCACCACTCTCTATTCACTCTTTGTTTAGCTGCCTGCTGGCTGAATTCACTTTCAATAGCAGGTATAAAAAGATGAGCATCTTCTCATTTTAGCAAAGAGACATCTAATGGTTACAGAACTGCTGCGGATGATACAGAAGTCTTTATCTAATCTTAAAGACATTAGTGGAAATACCATGGGAGAATATACCAGAAGACAGAATTACAGGATAGGCTTTTGCTGAACAGCTCAGCTTTGTTTTCATACAATATTTAACTCAAAGTTACTTCAGTTAATAACAAGTTTGAAGAGGTTTCTTCATAGTGTTTTACACACTGGCTGCTGACCAGAGAAGATGAGTAGCCACAAGTCAGATCTGAGTGAGAGAGAGAGAGAACGGCTGCTCATCCGCAGAGCAAGTGGAGCAAACGCCTCTCAGCTGGCCCATATGGAGAAGATGTTGCAGGAAACCAAAGGCCTGCTGGAAAAGAAAAGCCAGAGCGAGATTGAGGCTGAGCCAGAAAGCAGCGCCTGTGGGGACACTATGGGTCTGTATTTCTTTTCAAATTTCGATAATAGCTTTGTGCTGGATGTCAAGTGTACAAAGTAACATGAGGAGTTATCCATACATTTCAATGGGGATTTTGCAACTGTAGAATATCTAAATAGATAGTGGAAACTTTAACACAGAACATAGGCAAATAGTTTTGAGGCAGAAGAAAGGTTGAGGGACATTATTGTACAACCTTAAAGGATTGTCTCATGATGTTGCAAAAATCCCCAAATAATTATTTAATGACCATCTGAGGATAATATTTTTTTTTTCAGGTGTTCAAATGACATTCATGTAAAGTTTGTATGTGACCAGAAAGAATCAACAGGAAACAGCCAAAAAAGTTATGCAAGGACTTTTTAGCTGCATAATTTTCTGAACTATTTAACTATCCTTAGATTATGCATATTAGGTCTAAATGTTAAGAACTGTTTGAATTGTTTCCTTTCCAATATAAAGTATTTATTCCAAATCTTTGAATGTAGTAGGCTGTAGCCAATTCTTTATATCTTGTAATTCTGAGCTTGAACCTGGAGTGTGTTCTTCTACTGCTTGACTCTCAGTGGTGGAGTTGGAGCAGAAGCTGCAGCGCAGCAAGAGAGAGCGGAGGAACTCTCTGCACCGCACCCAGATCCTGGAGAGTCAGATGAAAACGGTACGAGGAGAGCTCGAGGGCAAAAGAGACCATTTGCAGGAGCTGCGCAACATCCTGCGCCGCTCACAGCAGAGGTCAGAGGAGCGTGAGGCTGCCATGCAGAAACTTGCTGCTGGGCTCAGGTGAAGTCCAACGGAGGACAACTTATCTCAAGAATCCACAACACGGATCTCTTTCTTTTTGTGATCGAACATGTTGTTTAGAAAGTGACCCATTCCATACACTCCGAGGCTGTGCTATCCTAGGAATTTTGAAGTGATGGAAAAAGTAATCTCCTTGTATTTGTCTTTACATAGGGTTTCATAAAAAAACACAGGAGTAAATCTTTATGGTTACTTCAAACCTTATCATAATATAAATCTTTTTTAAGCAATAATTGTTTTAAGCAGTCAAGAGAGTGCAAAAAGGAATGGAAGCCTCTTCGTGTTTAGTTTAAATTAATAATTTATTTTGTGTCTGAAGATATGGTTTGATTGAATAATTGTTTTCACTTTACACTTCATAAGTTAACACATTTGTCCCAGTTCAAAGTAAAGCCAAAACAACTTCATGACCATGTGTTTTAATGTGAATGTTTCAAATGTGTATCTATCTTAATGTTTAATGTCATTAAATGTTCAGTAACTTTAAGCAGAAGACAATAAATATCCACATCAAACTGTTGTTTAGATATAATTAATAAATGCACAGTGTACCAATTAATTACAAGATCTGATTTCACTGTGCCCCTGTGTTTGATAGTTTTTTTCTTATATTTTACTTGTTTTTTTTAGAAAATGAAATTAAGTCCTTTCTTTCTTGATTTGGAGAAAATCCATTTTCATTCTATTGATCATGACTGTGAACTTCATGAACTGTTTTAATAATAAACACTTTAGTCAAACATATTGGAGTCTTATAGTTTGTGAGTTTGTTCATCAAAATGGTGACATCTCCTTCAGCTCATGCTTTATTAAAAGAAAACAGCCATCTTATAACAATTCACTCATGGATTTCCTACCGATAACTTGAAGATCACTTTCTCATGCTGCTTTGTTCTTGGGATTCAGTCGTAAATCTTCTTTTCAGATCCACCGCTCCACTTGTAGATATCTCTTTTGCTCCCTCGTTACTCCCATGATGCAACACAATGAACTATGCTTGCCTCAGCTGTGTTAAGCAATAAAATACATGTACATGTACATGTCACAAGTATAAACAAAGATGCATTAAAATACCTGTTAGTTTACAGACAAATTTAAAAGCTTTTAATGTAATTACATCAAATAACTGTTTTCTTCAGTACATTATGGGAATACGTGATTGATTCAATTTGAGCAGTTGCGCAACAACAGCGTAAGCTCTGTAACTTAACAGTTTATACTATTTTTATTTTAGTTCACAAGACATGATTTTCAATACAACACTAACCCTACTCATATTGTTGCATCAGTTCACTAATTGCCTTGAAGTTAGTGTTTTATTATTTAAATTGTGGCTAACTTTGTATGGAATTGTTGCCGCGTTCTTTAGCTTTACATTTACTTGCAAAAATTACAGACTGGTTTTGTATTATTGAATTTTTTTTACTTGACCGGGAGTTCAAGTTTGTACTTGCATGTGTGAGTATAATCCATGCAAAATATTTGGTGTTGATGACCGTTAACAGTTTGTTTATATATCTCCTCATTTTAGGATAACTAACATAACTTTATCTTTTAAATTATGTTGTCTGACATAATATGTTTGTTAATAACTTAACATTATTTAAAAGGTTTATGCTTTTATTTAATTGTATGCGGTGGATAACTAAAACAGTACCATGCTGTTCATTCAAAAACAGTAGAGGGCTGCATTTTTACAGTATGAAGTTTGCAACCACAGCTACCAGTAGATTACTGTTTTCAATGAGGTTTTTAGGTTGTACAAGTGGTATTTGGAAACAGAAACTGAAACAGAAACTCTTCTGTATTATGGTGTTCAAAATCTTCTGTGCTTTAAATACATGTTGATAAATAAGGTAGTGTCACAGTGCATGTCCTGACAATGACTCATTAAACCCATCTTTAGAAAACAAAAATAAACAAAAAAAATAGATAAAATTATTATTACATTTTAAAAAAAAAATGTAGGTAAAAAAAGCAAGGTATTAGCAATAAAATGTGGACATGATCTATGAAATAATTTCTCCTCTCCAAATGATTATATTACAAATGTTCGTATCGTTTTTGTTCTGTCTGTCCATCTGTGGGTCACCTTTCGGGCACAGAAAACAATCAGTTGGTGAAACAGAAACTGTAATCTTCTGGTTTACTGAAAATGAGGCCACTAGATATATTCTAACAATAATTACATTTTGAATAAACACTGCAATCAGGTCTCTTCCTCCAGGCTAGTTATTATGGTTCTCAGAATATCAAAATATCTATTAACTGATAGCAATCAAGCAAACATGACACAGGGTGACCTTTTCGTGACTCATCAAATATTATTTCATTAAGCGCTAAAATCTCAGCTGCTTTCTCAAAGTCATTTTCTCTAATGAAAGCTTTCTGGGATAGAACATTACAGCAGATAGAAATCATCTGAGGCAGATCTAGATCTATTTTTAAAATTCGAGCTTGACCTTAACAAGAAATCTTACCTGTAATTTCACTTGTGTGTTTTAGCATCACAAATGTGTTGACTCAACTTTTGTAGATAATCGTCTGTTTTGAGGGGAAATTTATAAAAAGTGTGTTATTGGGGGATCATTTAAACTGTATAAAGACAATATAGGACAAAAGACATTGTGCTTTTAAGAAAATCAATGTACTTGCGCACATGGTAGAATGTTCAGTGGTGGAAAATTTCCTGAACCTTGCAGTATTTAATTTTACGGTTTAAAGTCAAACAAACAAATGAGCCTGGCACTGAGATTTGCCACAGACAAATACATTTAAATAATTAAAACACAAGCAAAAAAAGTTGTCTTTTGTACTAGTTTTAACAAGTATATTTAAAGTTTATTTGCATCACGCTTTCAAATAATTGAACTACATTACACTTCATAGAAATATATAAGAAAATAATAGAAAATATACTTTAAGTGAAAGATAGGTGCACTTTCTAAAGTAAATTTTATATTTGTTATTCAAATTATTAATGCTCAATAAAAGCCATATATTATATATACTTTAAGTTGTACAATTATTAAAAACAATCCTACAATTTATTTACAATAAAAAAGAATTATTTACGTACACTTTTTTTACTTTTTTACCACCTCACTAGCCCATTATCATTTCTGAATACAGGTTATTGGAATTTGTTCGACAAAATTCAATTTAAATCTGCACAACCAAGGTCAAGGTACAGCGATGCATTGATAGCTGCCATCTGGTTGAAACGTGGCACAGTGTTGTTGTCCTGCCATGAACTCTGGTGGCATTAGTATGGCTGTGCCGTTAGATCCCAGAGGTGGAGAAGTCAGCAACAGGAAATGAAAGCACTGGAGCATCTGCTGCTTAAACTCCACACACATGTTGCATCCAATTCTCTCCATGAGCCACTCTACCAAGAATACAGTGACCTTCAAAACTTTTTAGGTTAACCACTTTATAATTGGACTGACAACAGGAGGGTCCTTTTTAATTTTAACATGAGATGGAGAGTATATCTGAAATCTAACATGGGCTGCTTGAAATATGCGTAAGGGATTTCTTGGATTGATGTAAACCGAGGTTTGGGAAAGGGAGCCAGGGTAAGTTTCCACTGGTCCGGGAAAAAAAATCTAGAGCTGCAGAAGGAATAAGCACACTCTTCTGATTTTCTCTTCTACTTTTCAAGACTTTATGCCAAGACGTTTTTCCCTTCACAGACCTTGTGCTGTAAAGATCTGAAGTTGAGTGTTTACCAAGATTTTACAGCAGCACTGATTGGTTTTAGTTTAAATTATTAATTAAAAAGAATTCCTCCACATTCCTGACGGCACACTTTGCACACACTCCTCCAGTCTGAAGACAAAAGCATTTTATCCCAGTCTTTTGTGGCGAATAAACACCGGAGCTTAGTTTTGTACTTGTGAATTTGTCCGTAAAAATGGTTTATATTAGTTTTGACAACTGGAGTGTGTTACTGATAACTTCAGCAGGTGTTTGAGCATGTGTGTGCATTCATGTGTCAAACGTTCATGTGTGTGTTTCTATAGGCATGTGTATGGTTTTGTATGAAGTATGCGGGTGTTGTTAGACAATAAAACAGAAAGTGCTGAGGTTGCGGTCAGGGGTTTAGACATTCTGCTGCTCTCCCTGATGCAGACACGTGGGGTCCAGTCACAGGTTCACTCCGTCCTCTGCCAAACAGTCACAAATGATGAGCAGTTTACTTCGTATCACAGTTGAGTGATCTGTTTGCTTTTTATTTGTTACTTTATTTACCACTACAAGAGCCATGCATAACCTTTCTGTCCATCAACAAATATATTTTCTAATAATGTACTGTTCATAGAACGTAGTAAGTACTATTTAGTGTAAATAAGATAATTTCCAGGTTGCCACATGAACAGTTCAATGGCAGCGAGTTTGATTTTGCTTTTTTATATAATAGCAGGAAACTGAATTTATCAAGGTCAAGTGTGAGGTGGACAGAACAAGACAGAGACAATCAGTTCATTTACACCATTACAAAATACAACAAATAAACAAAGCAATACCCAAACTATGCAGAGATGAAGACAAAAGTACATTAAAATATACTTGACTAAAGTAATAACTTATATTCTGGCTACCCTACGACATAACTCACACACACACATACACACGCACACACACGCACACACGCACGCACACACTCATACACCAGAAAACAAAATGAAAGGACAGAGCACAGAGGGAGGTTTAAGGATATGTAATAAATAAGGACAGTTGGGACAAAAAACACACCAGAAATAGTAAAAATATTTTTGCTATTGTTTAAATGATTTGTTAAAAGTGTGATGCTGGTTATACCTGTAGATTACATTTTCTTTAGTGTGAGTTATTTTTTGTGTGTATTGTTAGTCAAAAAACTTAACAATAGTTAGATAAAAAAAAATTTATCATTGCATTTCCCCCTTTAAGAGACATTTGATGAGACTGTGATAGGATATCAATTGAGACAGAAAACTATTTGATTTATTTCCTTCTTTAGCATAGTTTTGACTTTCATCTTGCAATAATTGTATTTAATGTATAACGTTAACTGCCTTTTCTTCAGATGTCTACCCCCTCTTAAACGAAAACAAACAATGCACTAGAGTGGAATATATATATATATTCATATAATATGAACTTAATATGAAATGAAGTGCTCTTAAGATGAAATGAAGTGATTCATACAGTGCATTCAAATATGGCGCATATGAAAAAATAATAAACTACAGGTTCTTGGATGGTGCATTACTTCGTACGAGTGTTCACAGTTTTCAATGACGCAAAGAGCAAAATTGTAAATGTTAGAAATGAGATGCAGCTGAAGAAAGTTAAGTTCCATTATCAGGACAATGTGGCAGATACAGTGCATGTGTCCAGCTCACGCTGCCCAGAATTCATACTGTAGATTACCGAAGCATTGCACCTTATGTGAGAAACAAAGCTTAAAAGGGGGAATTGCAATCAAACGTTTGTGCGCATCAAATCAGGATAAAGACCTAATGATAACACTACTCCAAAATTAAACCATGAGGTCTGCAACAGACAAGCCAGTCACCAGCCAATCACAAATTGGAAACAATGAGGAATAAAGTGTTGGAATTGAAAACAAAATCTAGTTTCAGAGGACTAAGTTCAGAATTAAGTCACATGGGATCACTGCACATTTCAGTCCTCCGGTCAGACCTTCATGTCTGAAATCCACAGACTCTTTCTGAACAAATCTTTTGGCAGGTTTTGCAGATGTACCAGTGATACCTCTCATTTTGTGGAAATGCCCGAGAAATCCATCTTTGATGCTTCATGGCCTTAAGACATATTCAGACTAAGCGGTGCACTCAAGGCATTACACAGGGATCTGAAGAGAAAATTAAACAGAAAGCTGGCATCCTCATTTTATGTTGGTGGAATATTTCAGGTTTTCTGAAATCTTACAGTAAATCTCACAGGATCTGTGCTTCTGCCAGGGATCTTTCTGGGCATTGATCTAGATGCAGGAGGGTAGGCAAACATGCTGGCAGCTTGGGCAGGCATTTCCAGCTAGAGAGAATGTTATGAAGAAAATGACTGACATATAGAAGATATGTGTGAATGCTGAATGCGTTTTTGTGTTTACTGTGCATGAAGCACATAGAAATTGAGATGACGAGATGTAATTAGCTGAAAAGTGTGACCACCTTACAGAATATGTGTTTGTTTCTATGTCCTTGAGCTGAGTTTATGTGGGACATTATCATACTTAAACTGCTGTCAGTACTAATGATTAACATTTTTGTCATTACTACTAATTATAATATTTCTGCATCAACCGTCTTATTTATGGTTGAGAAACATTTCTTGCAGAAATGTTTAAGTAAGATTTAACCTTTTTCTATGTGCTGTAAACAGTGCTGAGAAGTTCATTCTAACTAAAATGTGCTGAAATTAAAATGTATGAAGACTGGCGTGCAACACGTAAAAGTATAAATTACTCTACAACAAATCCACTTCAGTTCAACATTGGATATAGTCTGCAAGTTCAAATATGATACGTTACCAGCAACCTCTAAATTTTTGATCAACAAGAAACAATTGCCCGCACACACATTAAGTTTAAAGCAATTAAAAGGGGACCAAAAATAACATTAATTTGCTTTCACTCTTTTTTTCCATTTAATCTTTCGTTTACAAGAAAATGTAACTTTTCATTGCAAGAGTTAAATCATTTAAGGCACATTTAATTTGTCACATTTGATCTTAAAAACTGCACATATATAAAATTGTGGTTGGCCTACCTTTTAAGCATTTAATATCCATTATCTCAAACAAAAAATATTGATGGACAGTTGGAAAATTATTTTTTATGTAAATCTTTAACTTTTAAGCAGTGACATCATCTAAACGTAGAGTAATATACAATTGAGTTTTTCCACTCAGCAGCGAATTTAAAAACAACACATTTGATTAAAAAACATGAATTGCATTAACATGAATTTCACAAATCTAAATTCACATCTACATCCATTTCAATGTCATGCAGAAAAACGAAGTTAAACCGCTGCAACTCGTTTTTATGTCGATGAGTTTATTTAAAAAGAAACAATAAAGGACAGTGCTGGTTCATGATGTGATTTGGTTTGGAGGAGTGGAGAGCAGTGCCATGAAGTTGCATAAGATGACTTTGGAGAGGAGCCTGGGGGAAGAGAAGCAGCGAGCGTGATTGGCTGAGCTCTCACATCTGCCTCCCTTCACTAAACCGGGCAGAACATTTAAACCGGCTCTCTTCCTCTCTCTCAACTGTCTGCACCTGAATCTGGACTAGATCCGGAGCAGCTTCTCCAGCCACAACTGCCTTCATCACCGTCTGCGCCTTTCCCTGACAGAAGGAGGGTAAGGACTCAAGCTGGTCTCGTTTAAACCTGAACGTGTCTGTTATTCGTATTATGTTAACTCGTGTTTTCGCTATTCTGTGCCGTTAAATCTATGTTATAACATTCCTCGGTTCTTTAAAGGGTGTATCCCGGTAGTGGGTTTATTTCTTTGTTTCCGTTTATAGCAGGCGTAGCAGATTCTGATTGTGGTCGAAAGCGGAGGACAGGAAATAACGCTTTCATTAGAATTAAAGCTGTAGCTGCAACGTCAAAGTTAACATTTTTGCAAACATTATTCACCATGCTTGTCATAACATTGGTTACATTTTCCTATTTAAATTTGACGTGTGATTTTAGAAGTTATGTTATCATTATTGCTAATAGTAAGATTGGTTTGTTTAAAGTTTGAAGCCAGAGATGCTAGCGTGTGGGTGTGTCCATTCAAGCTGACTTGAGAATAACGTATTTAAAATTGCAAAAAGGCAATTAAAAAACCTATCAAGGATAAGTGTATGATTCAATCCCACCCAATGGGGTTCAGATTAAAGTTTGTCCAAAACGTGCAATTTAGTTTTTTTTAAATAGTAGAAAACGTATGTATAGAAACAAACCTATTTTAAGTCCAACTGAAGCAATTAATTTATATTTTTGCCGCTCAATTTTGTTGTAAACTTCTTACCTTCTTTCAGCAAAAACATTACATTTTAGTTGCATTTTAGGGCTGGGAAGTGTGAGGGATAAGTGGTCTCCTGTGGAATTATTCCAATTATTTAATCATTTAAAACTTTTCTAAGTTGCTTTATCAGAGATCCCAATACAACCAATCTCCAACGTTCCAATTTTAATGGTCACTCAAAGCACATGCAAATGCTTTTAAAAGTCCTTCGTGAACTCAATGGAAACTGGGCTCTTGAGCCCCTATCCACTGCCGTAATAATGCAGCATGACTCATGTATTTGGTGACACGCTCTCCCCTAGCTGCACTGCCTTCGAATCCAGTAAAACCAACATAAAGTTCAGCAGATCTGCACAAGTTTTTTTTTTTTTTTTTTTACTTTTTTTTTTATCCAACAGAATTAACTGATCAAATTGACATAATTGAGGAAAGCAACAAGATGTTTCACACCTCCTGAATGCGTTCACATGAATTAAAATGGGTTTAAGATGTGAACATTGAGCCTTATTTGTGGTGAATAAGAGTTAAATAAACAAAACAGATGTGTGCAGTAGATTAAGCTTTTAAATACCATTATTAAACAGCTGGTATATGTGCTGCAGAAATCATGGTTTTGCACAAGGAGTTCCAAAATGCAGGAAAGGAGGCTGGTCTGCAGATATGGAGAATAGAGAAGATGGACCTCAAACCAGTCCCTAAACAGCTCCAAGGAAACTTCTTCACTGGGGATGCTTATGTTGTCCTTCACACAACTTCTGCTCCATCGTATAAAATTCACATGTGGCTGGGTGAGTGGAAGAAATCCCCAAATTTAATAGTCCCAAACAAAATTGAATTAGGTCTCTAGCTGCCAAATGCACTAACAGAAAAACATGTTTAATAGTGCAAATTCTCTGTATGTCTGGCCACAGGGAATGAATGCTCTCAGGATGAAGCTGGTGCTGCTGCCATCTTTACCATGCAACTGGATGATCATCTTGGTGGCGCACCTGTCCAATTTCGAGAGGTGCAGAACAACGAATCAATAACCTTCCTTGGCTACTTCAAAACCGGGATTAAGTACAAGGTAATATTTTTTTATGTGAAGAGGCATTGGGCACATTTATTTGAAACAGTAATTTCAAATCCATGAAGGCACTCCCAATAATTTGAGTGAAGTCTGAGATTCAGCTACCTCTCTCTAAAAGCTGCTTTAATGTAAACCCTTGAAACAAATCTAACAGAAAATAATAATCACAGCAATTACACGAATGTTTCTAGACGTTTATAGTTAAAATAACTGTTTTAACTAAATCTATGTGTTGATGCCTGAATGGATCTCATGGAAGGAAGTGCAGGGAATTGGAATGCTATTTGTATGATCATTTCAGTGTCCATGCATGATAATACCCTCTGTATTATCCCTCAGGAATAATCTATAGGAATCAGATAGTTAAAGTTTAAAGCAGGCATCATCTCAATGTGGATTCATGGATTGCATAATGTTGCTTAAACCCTAATGCAACCCACCTGACACCTAACGCAACACACCACAGGAGGGGCCTTCCAGGAACCCATGGTTTTAAACTTGCCTTAATTTGCTTTGCTATCTGCCTTCGACAGCAAGGGGGTGTGGCCTCAGGGTTCCAACATGTGGTGACTAATGAAATGAAATCTAAGCGCCTGCTCCACATTAAAGGACGACGTGCTATTCGTGCAACTGAGGTCAACCTGTCCTGGAACAGCTTCAACCGTGGAGACTGCTTCATCCTCGATCTGGGCAAGGTCAGAAACAGAGACAAATCTATGAAGTGTAGTTATTTTGAGACATTTAGAATTTACAACGTCATATAATACTGTGCTTTTCTTAGGACATCTATCAATGGTGTGGGAGTGAATGCAACCGGTTTGAGCGGATAAAAGCCACAGAGGTGTCCATCGGCATTCGGGATAACGAGAGAAATGGGCGTGCCACTCTGCACATCATTGAGGACGGTTCTGAACCAGAGGCTTTTCTTAATGTGAGTCTTTTGTTGAGAGCAAAACAGACTAAATGCAATGTGGGTACAAGTTGTAGCATGCCGTGAGTAAGTGAGGAATGAGGTTGTCTTTCCATCTGCTGTGGCAAGAAGGGAAGCATTGAGTAATTTGGTTAGTGGTGACACACCCAAGAGACCGTTTAAAAAAACTTTTGAGTGCTGCTGTTTTAAGTTAACAATGAATTAGTCTCTACTGTACAGTTTAACTACTAATTGTGGCTAGAGACTGTGTGGGATTAGCATAAATAAATAAGTACATATTTAAATACTTACATATATATCTATATTTGTGCATTGATCTAAATTATTTGCTTAATTTTTTGTACATTTCCTAGATATGACTTAAAAACATTCTTGATTATACTTTTTATTTCAATTACTTCATCAGTTTTATTTGTCAGAAAACTCTTTAATAAATTATAATGTGTTAAAGACTTTATCATGTTATTGCCTGATATATAAGTCAGTGCATTTAATATATGGCTTTATTTTACAAGATGAAGTCGCTTTTGCCTCAACAATTTAATTAAAAAATATTTTTTTTCGATGCAGCATTGATTGAATAATTGGTCACATAAATAAGTAGTGTTCAGATAAAGAAAAATGCTGCTATCAGCAAACAACTTCAACTTGCATAGAGTTCTTTGTCTTGAACAGCATGTACATGGTTTTTTGTTTTGTTGATCAATTATTACATTTAGTGGAACAATTATTTTATGTTTATTGTTAGGCTCTTGGACCAAGACCCAACATCCCAGCTGGAAGTCCAGATGATGAGACTACTGATCGAGGCAATCAGAAAAAAGCTTCACTCTACATGGTATTGTCATAAACAGTGCCTACATCAGTAGTACCAGAAGGGCTTTATTTTGTGGTTTTGTAGTAGTCAATGCCTATGTGTGTTTGTTGGGGAATAGGTATCAGATGCTGCAGGCTCAATGAAGACTTCTCTGGTGGCCCAGAGCAGTCCATTCAAACAGGAGATGCTCAATATCTCTGAGTGTTACATCCTGGACAACGGGCTGGACAGCAAGATCTTTCTCTGGAAGGGTACTGTTAGACTTTACTTATCTTTAAATACCTGTTTAGTTTCCGAATCAAAACATAGATTCCGATTATGATGATGAATATAAATTACAGGTTCAAATGCTAACTCTGAAGAACGTAGGACAGCCATGAAGGTAGCTGAGCAGTTCATCAAAGAGAAGAACTACCCCAACAATACACAGGTATGTATGAGGGGAAGATCTAGCATGAAAATTAAACTGAACCAAGTGACTCTTAAAGCTTGAACGGTCAACTTGTTATTTCCTTGTTAGATCCAAGTGATGCCTGCAGGAGGTGAGACGACTCTCTTCAAGCAGTTTTTCAGTAACTGGAAGGAAAAGGATCAGAGCAGCGGACCGGGTCAGGCATTTAGCATTGGACGCATCGCTCGTGTTTCGCAAGTTCCCTTTGACGCCTCAAGTCTACATTCTAACAAAACGATGGCAGCACAGCATGGGATGGTGGATGATGGTTCTGGGAAGGTCCAGGTAAATAAGAGATTTTTTAGAAACAGTTTTTTAAGAACGAGAACAATTAAAATGAAGGCCATTAAAAACAACTTTTGTTTACAGGGGGAGTTAAATAAAAATTGCACAGGGTACTTAATTATGAGACTGCATCTAAGACAGTAAGATACCAATTTTGGTTAACATTTTTTAGCAAGTTTTTTTAAGGACAATGGACAGTGAGAAATTTCCTGGTTCTAATTTTGGGAAGGGGCATTTGTAGTCTCATGTAGCCAGACCCCAGGGAAGCTCTGGGAGTTTGGCTGCTTTCCTTGGTCAAGACTCGTCCATGAGGCCTTTTGACTGACTTGCCAAACAACTAATCTCATGTTGTTCGCATAGAGGCATCTTTCAGAGAGTGAAAATGTCACCACATCAACCAACCAACATGCAACAAGTTAGCCATGGAAAAAAGTCACAAGAGACAAGAGTTGCAAAAATACAAGAATAGAACGACATTAAAACTGAAATAGAAGTAAAATCAAATGGACAAACAGTCTATGAAATCATCGTTTCTAGATTGTACAGCTGAACTTAGTTTCCAAGTGGAACAAAACAATTGCGACACTCGAAAATCCTACCAGTTCAGGGGCTGTGTATGTACTCCTGTCTTTTTCTCCTCAGTGGCTATCTCAAAATATTTTGTGAAGTTAAATAAGAATAGTTGCTACATGAAGACGAGTAAAATTTTTTGATATCTTAGAATCAGAAAGATCTTTATTGAATGACAGAATGTGACATTCACAGATTATGAAGCGACTGGAAGTGTGCAGAGTCCAAATCAGAGTCGTGTTGGTTAGTGCTCAGCGCAGACAGAGACAGTGAGCTCGTCCAGGTTTGAGGCAGCAGGTTCAAAACACTTTGGTCCGTACAGTCGAAGGTCTAGAATTCAAAGTAGCAAGTTGATACTACCTTTTGATGTATTTATAATATGGTTTATAAAATAAATCAGTGAAGCTGTTATTGAAATGAGATAAAGAGATATTGTTCTGAACAGGTGTGGCGTGTGGAGGGCGGTGACAGGGTTCCTGTAGATTCATCCACCTATGGTCAGTTCTATGGTGGAGACTGCTACCTGATTCTCTACAGCTATCACCAAGGAAGCCGAGAGCAACACATCATCTACACCTGGTGAGTCAGCTGCTGAAACACTCCGTTGGTCAATATTTATCTTGGAAAGTTAACATTTAACTCTGGTTATAACACAGGCAAGGACTGAAGTGTACGCAAGATGAGCTGGCAGCCTCAGCTTTCCTAACAGTCAAGCTTGATGATTCAATGGGAGGTTCACCTGTCCAGGTATTACATGCTGGTATTGCTTCATTCATTTTCATAAGGAGCTGTGGGTCTAGGATTTTACCCTTGACAAATGAGACACTACTGCTCAAGATAGTCACACAAGCTAATGGAAGTAGAGAAGGAGAATCTGAGAACAGACAAAAACTCATACAGTTTAAAAGTCAACCAGGATGTGGTGAAGGCTAACGAGTTCATTGGAGTTCCTTCTGTGGGCTAATGAGAAGGAAACAGCTGTTTTCATAGAGGTACATTCGAGCAAGGGTTATGGGATATGGAGTCCAGATGTGAACAGCTGCATTATTTGAATCAATCACTACTCAATCAGTCAGCTGTAGTGTTTATAAAGTTTATACATAATTTAGTTTACATTTATATTATATTGTTTAGAAATGCACCAGTCAGTTTTAGGTGTCATTTACAAAGCTGTAGATATTCATTAGTTATTTTTATTTTTGGAATATTTATAAATTAGGTTTTAGTTAAAGTTTCATTTATTTAATTAGAAAATTTATAAATTAGGTTAAAGTGGCTAAAAGAAAGTTCAGAAGGTGGAAATATTTTTTTATTTTGGGAAGGAGTTGTATTGTTTTTTGGGACATGGCAAGATGACGCTTCATGAATTCATTTTGTCATTTAAGCTATTTTGGCAGCATATTGATTGTCTTTTTAAAGATCTTGTTTAGTTAAGTTATAATCACAGTAACACAAACAAACATCAAAATAATAAATTTTATTTTCTCTAGTAAAATAATGTGTATTCATATTGAGGGCATCACGGTGGTGCAGTGGGTAAGCATGGTCGTCTCACAGCAAGAAGATCACTAGTTCGAGTTGGCATTTCTGTGTGGATTTTCTTCTCCCTGTGATCGCGAGGGTTTACTCCGTGTGCTCCAGATTCCCCACAAGTCCAAAGACATGTGGTATAAGTCAATTGAGTAGAAACAATTGTCCATAGTGTTTGAGTGTGTGTGGATGTTTCCCAGCAATGGGTTGCGGCCGGAAGGGCATCCGCCGCATAAAACATATGCCAGAGTTGGTGGTTCATTACGCTGTGGTGTCCCCAAAAGGAACAAAAGCCGACAAGAAGATGGATGGATGTATTCATATTGATAATACATGAATATTCGCTACTATTTTTAGATTTGTATTCAAAGTGAGGGAAATGGAATCAAAGGTTTAATGCTTGATAACGCTATTAAGAATGATTTGACCTCGATTGATTTCTTAGATTGACATAAAATCATGAATCATGTCAAACTTGATCATTCTACTTCAAACATCATCAGTGAAGTCATTCATTCTTATTAGCAAGCCTCAAGACATGCTTAAATGAGAAACTTCCTGAAATACTTGGATAATGCGTCCCATCGGCAATTATCATTCTAAACGAATAATCGTTGGTGTTAGCATTTTCGTAATGCACCAACTGTGCAGTCAACAACTTGCTGATAAATTAAGTTATATAGGTTGAACACTACTCTCAGGAGGAATAGTTATAATTCACAACATATTGAAATAGTGCTTTTCTAGAGATTTGTTTCTCAGATTGCTTTACATTTCTACCATGTCATAGATAATTATGGAGGATTGTTTTTTTTTGTGTGTGAATTTTAATAGTTTAGTCCTTCTGCAGGTACGTGTGACTCAAGGCCAGGAACCGGCCCATTTGATGAGTCTGTTCAAGGGCAAACCCATGATCATCCACATGGGCGGTACTTCACGTAAAGGTGGCCAGAGCCGAGCTGGTAGTAATCGTCTCTTCCACATCCGCCAGAGCTCTACCCGTGCCACACGCGCTGTGGAGGTGAGTGAATCCTATTCATACTCAGAACATAGGGTAATATGCTCACTTTCAAATTATTTTGATCTTTGATTCTGTTCTGAGATAGGTGGAGCCCTCCGCATCTAAATTGAACACAAATGATGTGTTTGTGATGAGGTTCCCTGAGGGGATGTTCATCTGGAAAGGAGTGGGTGCTTCAGAAGAAGAGATGGCTGCTGCAAAATATGTTTGCAGCTTCCTTGGAGGCAATGTTGTTGAAATTCTAGAGGGCAAAGAGCCAGGTGAGAACCTGCTGTTAAAATATCAGCGCACTTTGATTTATACAAGCAAGACATCTGAACACATGTGATGATGGTCTCCTCAGCTGCATTCTGGTCTGCTTTGGGTGGAAAGAAAGACTATCAGACCTCCAAAACTCTGCAGAATACAGTAAAAACTCCTCGCCTCTTCGGCTGCTCCAACAAGACAGGACGTCTCATTGTGAGCCAGCAGTAATTCAGTTTGCTACTACCGGGTTTGAATTCAAACACCTCACTTCAAATCTTTCTTTTTATTCCAGGCTGAGGAAGTGCCTGGAGACTTTGCCCAATCTGATCTGGCCACTGATGATGTAATGCTTTTAGATACCTGGGATCAAGTGAGTATTTCTTTAAAAATATAAACATTTAATAGAACAATTCTCCAAAAGTAAATGGAAGGACTGGAAGGGAGGAATGGATTTCACATTTAATTATTTACATATTAATAATGCAAAAATCAAAGAGATCCAAAATGTAGAGTGCATAGTGATGTTGCCAAAGCCATATTTTAATCAATGGTGAAAGGTCTTTAGTAGAGCTTGAAATGTACGTTTAAAATGGTTGATACTTCCTCCATAAGGTCTTTCTTTGGATTGGTGATGATGCTAATGAGGTGGAACGGAGTGGATCTGCTAAAATTGGTAAGATCACGAAGGTGATTTGAATCATGTTTTCAATCATTTTTTTGTTATGTTATATATTTGATCTCTGCCAACAGCCAAAGAATATTTGGACTCTGACCCCTCTGGTCGCCGTGGGACTACAATCACCACAATAAAGCAAGGCTTCGAGCCCCCAACCTTCACTGGCTGGTTCCAGGCTTGGGACTCGAAGATGTGGGAAACAGACCCCCTTGATCGCATTCGTGCTCGATTTTAAAAGGAAAATATACAAAACTCCCGATATATACATGCTTGAGTTTCCAGTATAATCTTGTATTTCTAAAATTGGTGCTCTGAAAGGAGTGCAGAAGGAAACAATATATTCAAAAATACTGCATGAAAGCTATGTTTGAACTGCTGATCTTTACTTTGTGTCTTGTTACGTCTGATCTATGTGTTTCCTTTTTATATATCCAGCGCTTCTCAATTTTATAATTTTTAACAACATTTTAACTTTTTTAATGAAGAAAACTTGGACAATATCTCTTTTTTTTAACAAAGGTGACATTTTAAGGTTTTGTGCTAATTGATTATTACAAATGATATGTGTTGACAATGCATTGCTGTGAGCAATATGAACTATAGTTTTATAAGACTATAACTTAAACAGTTATGGATTTTATTCTTCTTTAACAATTGTTACAAGTTACGTTTGAACAACATTTATTTGTTATTAAAAACTATTAATAAATAACCCCTTGGTTTGAGTTTATTTGAATACTTGTTTCTCACATTTACTCGCAAAAAATCAAGTATTTAAAGAAACATGTTTTGTAATAAAAAAGGTTACTACGCCTCCAATTTTGTTCCTAGAAATTTAGCAATTCCACTGTTTCTGCTGTTTGCAAATAAAAAAATGATTCAAAGGATTCAATTCCTCATCTTTTAACCTTTCCTAGTCATAATTGATGTAAGGGCTCTAAATTGTCTTTGTGTGGGGCTCTAAAGTTTTTTGCAGCTCAATCTGGGCCAGAGGCAGAGTTACAAAAATCCTGGACTGGTTACCATTCTGTTGCAATGGAATTTATAACATTTTCTAATTAAATACATTTTGAAATAATGATTAGTTTAAATAATAAATACAAACAACATTTCTTTTATAATAGTGTCATACAAAAACAATCTTACATTCACAACACCATAACAGGTTTTGAACAATAACCTATTGGTTCTATAAATAAAAAATAAAAAAATGTATCTCTACGTTTCATTAAAGTGTCAATAGTGGACAGCAGCGGTTTTCCACACATGTCTAGACCTGCGAGACACGTGGTTCATTCTGCTGAGTCTTAATGCAGAGGATTGGCAGAAGTGTATAAGCTCATCTCTGAAGTGCCCACTCATTCAGTCTCTTTATCCCCTCCCAAATTCTCGTTAGCTCCCCTTACTTTCAAAAGAGAGTAGCATTTCTGCTGTAACTATGAATCAGAAGGTTGTTCTGATCACTGGTTGCTCAACTGGCATTGGATTAGCGCTTGCTGTCCGTATTGCTAAAGATGAGAAGAAGAGGTTTATGGGTAAGTGCATGAAAGAACATGCATTGAATATACAAAATACGTATTTCATGATTGATTATGTAGTTACAATTTTGGTTCATTTGATTTATTTGCATTTTTATTTTTTGGTTTCTTGTTGAGTCCATTGTTTAATTAAGCCCTTCAGGCATTCAATAATCTACTCATGTATAATCTACTATGTTTAACCAGCACTGTTGGCTGAAAGAACTTCCACCTAACAGGCCAAAAAAAAATTTCATTCAGGCTGATTCTCTGTGTGTGTTTGGCAGTGTATGCCACTATGAGGAACATGGCTAAAGGAGAGGCTCTAGTAGAGGCAGCAGGTCGGACTTTGGGTCGGACGTTGGAGATAAAGCAGTTGGATGTGACTGACGAAAACTCTATCAAAGCTTGTGTGGACAGTCTGCCCATGCGTAAAGTGGACATTCTCAGTAAGAGTCTGATAACCTCAACCATACAAAATATGAATTTTTGTGACATTCTATTATTAAGACACTATACTTATTTAATGGTTGTATTGTTCAATGAATAATCAATTTACATAAACATACTGTACATGCCAAATCATTACAATCTTGGAAACAAAATGATACCAATATTTGCTGCCTGCAAATTTAAAAGTTAAAGTGGATTAGAAGTTTGGACACATGATGAAGGCTGAACCCAAGCTTGTAAAATCCATGTGGCAAAGTAGATCTTCTTGATAAAAAACCTCCTTAAAGATATGGACCACAATGAAGCTTGAAACACACAATGAAACTGCGTTGCCTTCCCTGCAGGCCTTGCCTTCCAACCATTCCACTTGCAACTATCAAGTAGCATTTTATCAACAAGTAGTTGCCATAACTGCTCAATGCGAATACAAATCATTTCAAGATGATCTTGAACTAGATTTGTAAGGTGGAGGAGGGTTGTAAGATGGGCCTATCACAAAGGGTCAATCCAAACCACAAAGTTTCAAATCAGTTTTGATGGCATTACAGCAAATGTGGAAGGAAATATTTGTGTATAACAGGAGCACTTACTGACTGTGATATTGGAATTCACCCTGCATTTTAAATTCTTATTGGTTACATTCCTTTGATTTGCTACCCATTTCTCCTGTTGCGGTGTGTGGTTAGTGTTCTGGTGCAAAATCGCAGTGTCATGTAATCCAGACAGATTCTGCACACTGGCAGTAGATTCTGAGACAGCTCCCTGTGTGGAGCACTTGAAGTGCCCAGAAAAGTGAAATATAAATGTCATGAATTAAATGTGCTAGAATACTAATAGCTCCTCAAGATCCTCCTCCATGGTACAGTCACTCATCGGGCCATTTGGTGACTGTGGCATCTCATTGCAGCCAATCTGTCACACACATGTTTGCAATTTACATAAATACTTTGAACTAGTCAAGACATCTGCAAAACTTCAAGTGAAAAAAAGGAAAAAATCAATACTGAAGGAAGTGGAGGCAAACTACTTACTAGCTATGAGTGAATCATTCCTTTTTGACTGCGTAAATCATTCATTTTTATGATTTTTCCTTTCTCTATGTTTCAGTCAGTAATGCTGGGGTTGGAATGATCGGCCCTATTGAATGTCAGACCATTGAAGAGATGAAAGCTGTCATGGACACTAACTTTTTTGGGCTTGTGCGACTCTTAAAAGTGATTTTACCTGATATGAAGAAAAGAAAAAGCGGCCATATTGTTGTCATCAGTAGTGTCATGGGGATTCAGGGTGAGTTGAAAGAAAAGAATCAGTGTTCAGTACGGCCTGCTTCTCAATAAGCTGCAGCTTTTTACTCATTTCGAGAGAGATCCAATCTGAACACTTACAGGACTGATAGCATGACTTGGGGAAAAAAAGATTCAATCAGGTTTTTTATTATCTCTAATCACTGCCATGTTGATGCATACAGGCATTCTGTTTAATGACATTTACGCTGCTTCCAAGTTTGCTGTCGAAGGGTTCTGTGAGAGTCTGGCTGTTCAAGCTTTAAGATTCAATCTGAAGTAAGTGATCGACCTAAACCTAATATGTTAAGGGATCTGATTAGTTTTCCAAAACAGAATAAAGTGTTGGCCCTCATGGACCTAGTTTAATGGCATTTTATCTTATAGTATCAGCCTCATTGAGCCAGGACCCGTCATCACAGAGTTTGAACGTAAGGTGTTTGAGGAAGGACAGAAGATTGACCTCTCAAAAGCTGACAAAGTGACTGCTGATATGTTTACCAACATCTACTTAAAGAATTACAGCCAGATATTTGAGAGTCTTGGACAAACACCGGAGGACATTGCAGAGGTACCTCCACAACTTTTACACACACACAAAAAAAAATCTAGCTTTATTTTAATTTCAGCACATTTACTTTTTTAAGGAATGGGGTGTTAAATGTTTTCATGCCATTGCTGGATGTTAAACAAGTCTTTTCAAATCATCCAGTTTGTCTCCTCTTTATACAGCAAGATCTCGTTAAATTGAGTCTGTTCTGAGTCTATTTGGTCCTACTCTGAACTGAGTTAAAATAACTCTGAGAGCATTAAAGTGAATAATAACAATGTTTTTTTACACTCTTGATTTTTTTTACATTATGATGGGGAACATAGAGTTGTAAGGGATTTAAAGTAAAATGCAAGCAGTCATCACAAAGTACATAGTCTAAGTAAAGTATAGATGATATTTTTTTCAACTTGGTTTGAGTGTTATTTGAACTATATTAAGAGTGTATTTGGTCCTACTCTTAATGGAGTTAATTTTACTCTCAGGAAGGCACTGTGTTGAAGGTGCAGTAAGTCCTTATCCTTCATTTCAAAAACATAAACCTCAACTAGACTTTTCCAGTTTACTTTACTGAAGTTCCTAAATTGTTATTAAAAGTTTTTACACCCTAAAGTGCATTTTATTTATGCATTTAAGGATATTCACTCACACAAATCCAATCTAATTTCACATAATCAAGCCTATATAAACTTTTTCATTAACAACAGAAACAATGGAGAGTATAACATTAAGCAAGTTCACCCAGCAATCAATATCTTCTGCAATAAAAGAATGCTTTTGAATGGAATCAATTATTGATTAAATTGTCTTACTGCTCTTTTTCAGCATACATTCAAAACGATCACCATGGATAATCCACCGTTTCGACATCAGACTAATAACCTGTACACCCCAATGACCACCCTAAAATATGCTGACCCTAACGGCGACCTTCCCATTGAAACTTTCTACAAGATGGTGTTTGAGCATGACAAGGTCTTCAATGCTAGTCTCAATTTCCTCAAGCTCCTGCGCTGGAGAAGCCGTAAGAGCTTTACTTTGGAGAAAGAAAAGACTGCTTCTTAAACATTATCCTTTATTTCTGAGACTGTTTAATTGTACTTAAAACCAAAGTGGAAGGTTGTAAAAGTTGACTTTCAAAACTCACATGCCACCTCACACTTAGTAGTTTACATGGGTGTTGAAATACCCAATTCTGGAAGTAATGCACAGATAAAACATTTTTGGCATTTTGATTTATAATGCCTCCATTGTTTACAATATAACAGTTGAGCATATACGTTTGAAGTTTAATTTTAAGCTGAAAATCTGTTAAGCTAATACAACTTGTTTCAACGTAATGAGCAATAAGTAAACGAGCTGCTGAGAGTACATGACAAGTCAACCTAAAATTTCAGGAGATAAAGTTTGCAAATTCTGTGTGGAAAAATTAAAGCATAGCTAAAACAGTTGACAAAAAAATGCACAAACTATAGATTTATTTTACATGGTGCTGGCTTGATGTTTAATCATTGTTCAAGACATCTGTTATTATTTTCACTGCAATATTGTCTTAAATGTGTTTTCCCGATTCTCTCATTTTCATGTTAAACTGCTATTATTATTGTGTTTACGGCTTTTGCAGTTTTGCTGTCTTTCAACAAACTTGCTATTGAACTCAATTTCAAGGAATAAATTGTTGGCGATTTGAGAATTGAGAATTTTTTTAAATACAAGTTTAAACTATTTATTTTCTATTACACTTTATGCAAGTATATTCAAGAACTCTTAACTGAGGATGAACTCCCTGCAGACATTTAACCCTGCTAAAACTCAGCTCTCCTAAATTAGTGAATCAAGTTCGAGGAATAAGCGAGACCCCTTTTTAAAGTTTGAGATGACATTTTCAATAAATATGGTTGGCCCTTTAACTGTAAAAGTAACTAACATTTTTAAAGGGGTATTGTTTTCCAGTTGGCTGAACAACCAACTATGTGAGGGCCACTTAGCTTTTCCCCCTGCTTGCTGTTACAGCCTCCTACTATTGCGATTGCTTTGATAAGGTGTTTAAGTGTTCTTGAATAACCATGATTTGACGCATATGTTCGACTGTCTTGTGTAATTCAACCATGGGCTGTATATAGTTTTTTTTTATCTTATAGCAGACTCTTAGATTATTACTGCTAAAGCAGTAATAGTTGAATAGTAAAAAATATTTTACTAACTTCATTTTATGAAGACTATATGAAAATTAACAAACTTTTATAAAAATATATATAAAATGCAATACATATTCCGTCAAATTCTCCCTTTCTCACACTTCTCTGGAGCTGGTGCTAAGCCATCTAGCATGTTTATGTTTGTGTCTCTAAATGTTAAGCAATTGGTTCAGACATTTAACACATTTTAAAGTCTTGTATCATTTATTAAATATATTTAGTTTATCTGGATTTCTATCTTAATTAAACAGGCTGTATTTCTCTTAATGTATCTCTCCCAGCTGGGATAATTTTGACAATGAGTTTGTGATTTGAAAAACAAACATTTAATCTTTATTCAATTAAAATGCATATAAACACTAGATTGCCATTAAAGATATGCATTCGATGAAGTTTGGAAAGTATTACTCTGCTTTTAGGCATCAGATGGCAGTCTCGAGCAATGACGCCAAACAATAACAAGGCAAAGAAGAATAACCGGATATCCGGTATCGGTGCATTGTGGGCTAGGTTTCGTTGGTCCATTTGAGTGGGAGAAGTGATGAATTAATAGTTTCGATTGAATAAAAAACTGCGTTTCGATGCGTAGGCGTTACTTTAGATGTCTGTTTATTTAGCCAGGAAGCAGAAGCATGAGTGGTTGGAGCTGAACCATGACTGAAAACGCGCACAGAAGTAGCACGGGTGTGTGGATGTGGAGTGTCTGCTTCAACTGAAAACAAAAAAGGTAATAGTTGATTTAAAACATTTTTTTAAACTCACTCTTTCTATACATTTTAGCATCGCATGTAACACTTAATTCATGTATTATCTCCGCCAGTGTTTTAGTGGTCTGTTGTGAGACCCGAACACACCTCCTGAATCACCAACAAAGCCATACCGAGTTCCTTTTCATTCGCGAACTCTGCTTCTCCTCATCAACTTTTGGATCCTCTAAAACCTTCTTCTCCCCCCTCATGGCCTCCTCGTCGGGGAACGATGACGACCTTACGATCCCGAGAGCGGCGATCAATAAGATGATCAAGGAAACGCTACCCAACGTGCGGGTGGCGAATGATGCTCGTGAACTGGTGGTGAACTGCTGCACTGAGTTCATTCATCTAGTCTCCTCCGAGGCAAACGAGATCTGCAACAAGTCCGAGAAGAAGACCATCTCTCCGGAGCACGTCATCAACGGTGAAGAGCAACTTCTTTGAAATGAAAAGAGATGAGATATGTACTTTTTGAAATTAGAAACAGACGTTTTTTTTGTTTTGTTTGAGTATTAGCCAAGCCGAATTCCTTCACAAAAGAACTTTTTTTTGCAGAAAGGGATATTTTAACGGCTTTCTTTAGCTGAGTACACAATTAGTAACTATTCTTCTTTGTTCATACTATTAAATATGGTACATTACACTTGTATTTTTTAGAAACAAATAAAAAAAACGTATAGGTAAGCATAGTAATGCAATGCAAAAAGGTTTACAGTTCTTTTTTGAATTAGAGAACAACTTGAATGTCACTGATTTACTCACTGGAAGTGCTTTTCAGTTTAGTTTAAACATGTCAGGGTTCTCTACATTCATTGTTGTGTTCAGAAGTTCAGATCTCTGCAATGTACATTTTTTTTAATTGACATTGTTTTCCTTTCTCTTCTAAGCACTGGAAAGTCTGGGCTTTGGCTCGTATATCACAGAAGTAAAAGACGTTCTGCAGGAGTGTAAAACCGTAGCACTTAAAAGGAGAAAGGCCAGCTCTCGTTTAGAAAACTTGGGCATTCCAGAGGAAGAGCTTCTTCGACAGCAACAGGAACTATTTGCTAAGGTAAAGCTTATACATAGTCCTCAGACGTAAATACATTATTTTTATCTATATGTTATCCATAGATTGTAGTTCTTTTCTTTTTGAAATGAGAAGAAAATATTCTTCTAATAAAGGGGCTGTTTGCAAAGGGATCACTGATAGTCCACTTTTTTTCATCCATTCAAAATAATCTGTGCAGTTATGCCTTAGTTACATGGTGGTGGTGTACATCTGTCATATGAAATTACAATTTAAAGCACAAACATTTTATTTATCTTTGTCCACTGTTAGTTGGGGGAACATGAGGAAAATATATAATCTTTTTTTTTTTTTTTTTTTTTGTCGTCCATCAAGGTAACGTTATAGTACACTCACAAAAACCGCTATACACTCACCTAAAGGATTATTAGGAACACCTGTCCAATTTCTCATTAATGCAATTATGAGCGTGGCATGGTTGTTGGTGCCAGACAGGCCGGTTTGAGTATTTCATAATCTGCTCAAATACTGTAAATTTCACGCAC
Source organism: Danionella dracula (assembly GCA_900490495.1). NCBI lineage: Eukaryota > Metazoa > Chordata > Actinopteri > Cypriniformes > Danionidae > Danionella > Danionella dracula. The sequence continues at coordinate 6,111,793 of UELW01000996.1, forward strand.
AACCATTTCTATGCTTTGCAAAGAATGGTGTGAAAAAAGAAAAACATCCAGTATGCGGCAGTCCTGTGAGCGAAAATGCCTTGTAGATGCTAGAGGTCAGAGGAGAATGGGCTGACTGATTCAAGCTCATAGAAGAGCAACTTTGACTGAAGTAACCACTCGTTACAACCGAGGTATGCAGCAAAGCATTTGTGAAGCCACAACACGCACAACATTGAGACGGATGTGCTACAACAGCAGAAGACCCCACCAGGTACCACTCATCTCCACTACAAATAGGAAAAAGAGGCTACAATTTGCACGTGCTCACCAAAATTGGACAGTTGAAGACTGTAAAAGTGTTGCCTGGTCTGATTTCTGTTGTGGTAGAGTCAGAATTTGGCGTAAACAGAATGAGAACATGGATCCATCATGCCTTGTTACCACTGTGCAGGCTGCGTGTGGTGGTGTAATGGTTTGGGGGATGTTTTTTTTTGGCACACTTTAGGCCCCTTAGTGCCAATTGAGCATCGTTTCAATGCCACTGCCTACCTGAGCATTGTTTGTGACCATGTACCCATCCTCTGATGGCTACCTCAAGCAGGATAATGCACCATGTCACAAAGCTCAAATCATTTCAAATAGGTTTCTTGAACATGACAATGAGTTCAATGTACTAAAATGGCCCCTACAGTCACCAGATCTCAACCCAATAGAGCATCTTTGGGATGTGGTGGAAAGGGAGCTTTATGCCCTGGATTCCCGTTGTGTGTGTATATATATATATATATATATATATATATATATATATATGGTGTTCCTAATAATCCTTTAGGTGAGTGTATATTATGTAATCAGGACCTGATATTGTTTTTCTTTTTTCAAGAAAAGATTATTCACATTATAATATATAATAATAACTTTCAAATTATCGACCTGTTCTAGTCCACTGTATAGATTACTATCAAAACCACTGAAAAAAGGTAATAGTCAAATAATAGTAAATATATTTTTTGTGAAATGGATTGTTAACAAATGTTGAAAAACTGGCAGATATACCTCTAATGATGAAGCATACAAATCTCTGTTCTATATTTATATTGCATTGTTGGCTATATAATGATGGTTTAAATGTGATGGTGTAAAGCTACATCTAAGAATTTTGTGTGCTTGATTGTGGCTCCCTGCAGGCTCGACAGCAGCAGGCGGAGCTAGCGCAGCAGGAGTGGTTGCAGATGCAGCAGGCAGCGCAGCAGGCGCAGTTAGCTGCAGCATCAGCAAGCTCAGCTCAGCAGACAGGATCCTCCCAGGATGAAGATGAGGAGGATGATATGTGAATCACGGCAGACATACTTGATAGAGTAACGCAGATATAATGTACTTAAGACAGACTTGCACAGTCTCTGACACACCTCAAGTTGTACATAGCGGAGAGGAAGCTCTGCAGTGTTGTCTCCTGTAAAAACTTTTTAAAGTCCGGGTCACCAGTACAAACTGATGATGAGGAACATTGTGGGTGTTTCATTTATTAGCTATTGATATATTTTTCCCTTATTTGTTTGTGATTTTTGCAAAGGCAGTTGTCATATGATTCAAGGTGTACAAATGTGTGGGAATGATTTATGGTCATGTGATATGGCTGTGCTGCAACATGTTTATTGCTTATTGGTTAAATGCAGGAATTACAGGTTTGAACTATTGATTCCTGTTTTAGAAAGTTTTGCATACTTCTTGTAGATTTGTCTCATTTGGGGGAGGTTTTTGGAATTTTACCTCCATTCATCCCTGACTCTGAATTTCTCTTTGTTTTGTTAATGAACGTTTGAGAAATGAAATGTAATGTAGTTTTTTTTTGTAATGTAAAGTTTTTTTTTTAGTTCAAGTGAGGGTAAAGATGTTGTTTAGATTAACTTTTACATGCCCTGTGTCAGTATTCCAAGGACAAGACTTACACGTGCACAATTTTTGTCTAATAGAACCAAAGATAGCTAACAAATGGACATTCAGTCATTACACAGTGAACATGGTATTTACTCTTTTACTAAAATGAGTGCTTCAATCTAGTCAGCACTCAACTCTGTAACTCGCACTCTGTTATAGTAATTTTTGAATCCAGATTTTTTTTTTTTTACAGGTGAAATGTATAAAGGTTGAATTGTTAATAGGTGAGAAATACAAATGGTGATGTCAAAATTGAGAAATTTGTTCACATGCCTTTTGAAAGCTGTATTCACCAAGCAATAAAGTAAGTCCTTTTTATTCTCATCATTTTCTTACGAAATGTAAAACTAAATAAGACAAATTTTTTTTATGACAAATGATTATGTTAGTTTTGGGTGATTATTCTGAAAATTCACACTGGTGTTAAGCATTTAATAATAAACCCCTTTTACATTGCTAATTTAAAAAAATCAAATATTTGTTTAATGCTGAAAACAAGTATATTTGTTTAAGTCAAACAAATATATTTGTTACATTTTTGTGTATGTATTTACTATTACTATCATTTTTATTATTTTTTATATTTACATAGTGCTTTACAATTTTTTGAGAACTATCCATTCACTCCACATTCACACACTGGTGTTTAGCTACTGTTCTGACAGAACATGACAGCCATTTCATGCCTACAGCTTCCTGCCCACCACCAAACACCCCCCACCAGCCACACACATGTGTACAGGGCATTGTGGCTTGGCTAAGGCCACAACAGCAGAACGGACCTTGAAGGTATTGAAAGACCAACCTTCCAGTTACAGGACGACCAGCTATGCCACTTGACAGCCTTTATGTTAAGTCAAAGGTGTACATTACTCCTACTTCCATTAGCACTTCTTGTTTGCTTCTTAGCAACCAGTAAACTCAAGAGTTGGAAATAGCTGTTTCAATACAGCAAGTTTCGCAGGAAATACATGCTAAGTTTGTATCACTGTAGTGCTGTTATGATTGTGTTTACTGTCAGGTTCCAAACTAGCTCAGTACAACCTCTTTGGGCCTTTCTAGGATTTTAAATAGCGGATACCAGTTAACCTCAGGGACTCATGATGTGTGCGTCTACAAATCCTGTCAACAAAATGGAGTAGAATTGCATTCTGGGTGTAGTGTTGAAATTTCCCCTATGTATTTCCACCCACCCCTCTGTCAAGTCCACATTTTGAGATCATAAAATCTCATTGGTTTGTGGGCAAATCTTGAGACTAAATAGATTAAGAACTATAAAAGTCATAATTAAAATTAGGGGGAAATACATTTTAAAATAATATTTTTAATTCTTATTAGCTTGCTTTATTGGTAAAAGTTTTAGGACAATATTGAATCAATTTTGTAATATTAACAGAGCTTGAACATGATGAAGTTGATTCAGCACTTTCTCCACCAGGGGGAGTCACTGAACTGCATACTTAAAAGGGCACATTTTCAATGTCTGCATGATTTTGACGAACTAAATGGTTTAAAATTTTAACTGTCCCTTTAAATCCTAAGCAGTTGTGGCAGCATCTTCTTGTTATTTACGACTGATGCAAGCCTGTTGAGAATGTTTTTTTTTAGTTTGTGTTTGTGAGTGAGTTGCAATATGACGTGATTTTATATTTTAATATCTGGTGCTACAGGGTGACAGAAAACCCTTGCATTCAAAGTGCTCTTAAGAACCACTCATGCTTGAAGCAAGCATTTTAGTTTAAACTTTGTTTAAATTGTGTAGATCATTTGTAATAATTATATATGTATAAATAATGTGTAAAAATACATTTGATCCTCCATTCCCATTCTGCCGTGAAGCTTTTTCAAAGCCTGTCAAAAGTCCCTCTTTTTGAACATTACTGTTCCAGCACTTTGAGTCATTAAAGTTCAATTGAGATCTTATTACTGTTTCAGGGTTGTTAATGCATGGTTGAACACCTGCTCTGTTCTTCACATCTCACAGAAAAAGAGGTTTCAGAATGAATTGCCTCTTTTGGGATCTACTCCTTGATAAACAAAAGCAATGTCAATCTGAAGTTTCTTTGTAAAAACTGAGCAGTGTTGTAATAACAGCATCCAGTCCGAGAAGTTTAGTTTTGTGTGAGCACAGCTGTGGTGAATAAAGGTGCTTGTGTTTGTCTGAAGCAGAGAGCACCCTAGAATGCATAAAGTGTAAGACTATCTGTGATGGAGTGTCATATTGAGCTATATGGTGAAGGGATAATGGCTGGTTTCACCCCTGCTGGAGCAAGTGTGGGAAAAATTCCTGGTTTTTGCAGGACAACAAGAGCTTCAGGTATTAGTTTCAATCCTTCTTTTGTGTGGATCGATGGTTCTTTCTCAAAGAATGTGCGCTCTAGTGCGTTTGTATGAAGGATATGCCAGAAAACACTCAGAATCTCAGAATCTGGCAAAGAGATTTTGTAAGCAATCCCCATTTATCATTTAATATTTATCTTCTTTATTTATTCTCTGTTAACTTATTTTTAGTACTGGTTACAGATAGTATTTTATCATTATTTAGTTTCTGAAAATAAAAATGTTCCCAGATATTTGTAGTCTGTGTGAATTTACTTTAGTAAGTGTTAGTTATGTATTAGATTTAATTATGTTATTATACGATAATTTTTTTCTTCAATACATTTCATATGTCTTTACAACAATTGCATAGTCATTATTTAAAGTGATTGACCATACACTTGCAATAATGCAAAAATGCAATATTGTAATGTATGGGAGGATTATTTCAATAAAATAATGCAAAAATTAAATACAAAAAACAATACTACAGACAGAATGATTGTGCACTGTGCAGGCTTGCTGCCTCATATTTAGAAAGGCTCTTTTTTCGAGACAACTTGGACCTTCTCTATGTGTAGTTTGCATGTTCTTTGCATGTTTGTATGGGTTTCATCTGGATCTGGTACTCCAGTTTGCTTACACAGACCTACTACATGCATGGAGTAACTTGAAGACCCAAATAGAAGTGCATGGTGAATGATTGTGGCTATGAAAGGAAATGACAACATGTCCCAAGGTTCACTTGATCTTTCACTCAAAGATCGATTCACATAAGCATTATTCAGGAATAAACTGATTTCAAAGAATCAATTAACAAAGCTACAATGCAAAGTAACAAAATAAAAGCGTTAACCAAGTTTAATGTCAGTTTATTAAATTAGATTGATATAAGACATTTATAGATTGTACGATTTTAAGGCCTCACTATTGATTCTGACAAGCCCACACCGTCGCAAGCATCTGTTTCTTCCTGTTTCGGCAGCAACTGTTCTTATATGGGCATGGCACCGACTGGACTCATTTGAGTTCCTTCCGGCAGACTACACGCTTCCCCTTGCACTCTCCCACTTCCTCTCTCCACACACACACACACCCAGGCTCCCTCCCCTGACATCCGTGCATACACTGTCCTGGAGAACAGACAGGCGTGGTCTGGCAGGAAGCGATGCTGCTTGGCTTTGTTGCGCTGTTCTTTTTGATCATGTCTGTTATAGTGCAGCCCACAGGAAAATGGGGAAGTGCATTTAAGATTTGTTAACTTCTCTGACTATAAATGTTGCTGCTGACCACAAATAGCTTTGTCTTTGCTTACTGAATTTTTATGCAGTTCCTCATTCCTGTAAATATGTGCAAGCATGTCTGCCTGAGTGACGGTATTAGTTTATGAGAAACCTCTGATTTAAACACATTCAATTAGCAATTTAACCCAAATCAAGCCTTGGGCCAGTGCTAAAGTGTTCACACACATCCCTGGAGGCCGAATCTGTGTGATGTCTATAGCAGTTCTGCTCTCCTGACAGCAGGCAGATTTGTTGAACAGTAATAGCTCTGATAAGAGAGTCTGAATCCTGCGCTCCAGCAAGCTTTCTACAGCTCACTCCTCAGGGGAGAAAATTTAGCTCAAAGCTAACACTTACTTACAGACTGGTAGGAGACAGGAAGTCCACCTGATTGCATTGTCCACAGTCCAGAGTCCAAACCAGGTGTTTGTGTGTTTGGTTGTATGCTATCTGAAAAGTATCTGAGCATGTTGTGTGGTATTGAGTGTGTGTTACCTATAGCCCCAGTCACACTGGCCTATTTCACCTCGTTGAAGTGGGTCACCTCAGATCACATTCCTGAAACTCATGCTTCCTTTCTCACACTGACAAAGCATGTCCTAATCTTAGCACCCATCACAGACACACGTATGCCACCCAAAGGGTTTGTTCTGGCTGCTGCAGAGCTCTGTTGAGAAAGCTGCAATCATCAAAAAGTGTTTTTTATTACCTAAACTAAAGACTACTCTAATGGAGTAACTCACTTATAGAGCCATTAGAAGATGGAAGTATCATCTTAAACTCACATTTAATTTTAAAAGTGCTTTCGAATAACGTGGGGTGATATTGTGTAAAATCTGTTTGCTAATTAACCTCACACATACTATTTATAAAGTACAGGCAAGAATATGTTTGCACTGTGATGCCAAACAATCTCCAGTTTTGAAAGAGAATCCTGCATGTGTCTGTGCATGTGGGAGCTATAATGTGACGCTTCATGTGCAGCTCTGTATGTTTAGTCTGAGGGAAGCACAAGCAGAGTTTTCTGGGGGATGAACTGTACCTTACGACATGCACATCTAGATCAAGCATTAGGACAGAAAGTGAGCGAAGCTAATCAACAACATACGTTTTGCTTTGTTCCAATGCGCTTAGTCATGTGTCTGTGATTGTGCCTCATGGATGAGAACTCCCTCTGTCTGATGTGAATGCTATCTGCCATTGATAGGGGCTCTTAACTTTTCAGCTCAATTAATATTTGATGACTGCCAGTGACACATTTTTTAAAAACAAGCTAGTGATGTGTGTGGCAAATAGAATGTTACACAGATTTTATTTGAACTCTTATTGGAGGTCTCCACATTTATGTAAACCTTTAACCATTATGCTAAAAACCTGAACATTGCAGAGTATTTATTTAAAACAAACCCTTGTTAGCAAGCATCATCCTCACTTGAGCTGTATCGATAACACAATTTGTACTGCGCATAAGCTTCATACTCATTCATTCTTGTTCTTTAGTCATGTAATAACAAAATATGAATCACTTTTTTAGAAGAATATAGATGAGAGATTAGACTTGAGAAAATGTTTTATGCCAGTTTTATGATGGTGCATTTTATCTGGCTATATAAGTTTGAATTCATCATGACCAATTAATTACAGTGCATGGCAAAAAAATCTCCATCCTGTTTTTTCCATGTGTTTTATTGATGTTCCTGGAGCTTGTGGCCTTTGAGCACTAAAAGTTCACATTTCAATTGATGAAAAATAAATTGTGCCATCGGTTTCTGAATACAAAACGATGATTGACAGAAATCACCTTTTATACTTTGATATTTTTATTTCTTAAGGCATCAACTAACGTCAGGTAATAATTTTGCACATTTTGCAAAAATGTTTCTGTCTGAAACAGGAAACAGTCTTGGAAAAACCCTAAGTATTCATTCTAATAAGCATCAGTGAAAAGGTCGTCCTGTGTTTACCTGCACAGTTTCTAAAATTGTACAAGTCCTTCAGCCAGGTCTTCCTTTCTGTTTCACCCTGTAGGTATTTTATAGCCCACATCCAAAGCCATTAGGGATACAGTTGCTTTAACAATGCACATGAAGGTTATTGGATGTTTGTGAAGGTAATGTCTATGAGGCTATTCACCCGTTGTTAAAAAAAAGACAGTCTGACTGACAAGGGTCCTCAATTGTTTTTGAAGGGGATCTCTTTTCAAGGATTTCACTTAATCTCCAGCCCCTCCTTACACTGTGGAGCAAGGTCAGAGCATAAAAAATGAGCAAACAGGAGAGGAGGTAGCTTCCCATGAGCCGACTGACTCCATGCTGTCTCTCTCTCTTTAGGGGTTGTAGTAGTGCTGATCCCCCACTGAGATCTCTCGCTGGTACACATTCCAAGTGTAGGTCAAGAGAATAGGCCCCCGATCCACAATCACTTACTCCTGGCTTAAGCAGCTCATCCTACTACCAGACCAAAGCTGATGATCCTGTGTTTCCAGCCCTGTCTGTCATACTATAGTCAATACATAATCAGAAATACTTGTAATCGGCGACAGACTAAAAATAGCATCTTAAAAGGAATACTTAAAGTTGCTTAATGATAATCGAAAAGTGTTTGGGAGGTTTATACAATTTTCATTTCCAAGATAAGCTTCTAGGAACTATATACTATATATTGTACTGAATATATTTGTATTGTATTGAACTTTATTGTATTGTTTTATCAACAAATAACAGGCGAATTTTAAGTATTGAGAATTGCAAATGATGTTTAGACATAGCAACTTCATATAGACAGAGTGTGCTCTCAAAGCAATCTTTCAAACACACAAAAAAATTCTGACTGATTGTTCATTGCATAGTGAACAGACACAGACACTATAATCATTTTTAGGGAATTATTTTCATGTTTAAAACCACATGGTGAAGGTTTAATAATACATATGATGAAGTGACGTGCTCTTTTTTGTAGAGTGTTTCTTTGAAAGGATCACTTTGTTGTTCTCTCTTCCAGTGAATGTGTTATTGCTCAACTGCAGCACAACCGGCTCCCCTCTTCCTTGCCCCTGCAGGCAGTCTTTTTTTCAGGTAGGTTAATAGATTCCCACTTGTTCAAAGAAAACTTTGGATTTGGCTTCATTAGAAACTGTGCTGGGTCTTCCAAGAACTGAGGGAGGAACTTCGGTGAAGCACTAACCTTGACTCTTCTGCTCAGAGGCCCCTTTCTCCTGATTACAGCTCCACGCAGAGGCCAGAGGTGCACTAGTGTGAAAAAAACGATAGTATTACTGAGACTTATTACTTATTGTTGAAATATCGGATACAGAAGTCTTTGTATATTGCTCTTGCATTTTCTAACATATAGGTTAACAGTAGATACACTATTTCCTTGTATGTGGTTTGAATATTTAAATGAACAGTGGATCATATTAATTTGGTACATTTTCCTTTCTGCTACTATTATATTGATCACATGTTTATAAACTTTTAAAGTTTTATTCCTGTTTGTTTTAAGGGCTTGGGATAACTCTCATGACACCAAAGTGCCAAAAAGATTTAAAAGTTTGAAACATTAAACCATTTGAACATTTATTCATGCTTACACTACCTGGTACCTGTAAAAACCCTGTATTTAACTAAGCAAATTGGTACCAGGCTCCTATTAAATTATATACTGCATGGACAATTGTCTTTTCAAGCAACAAGTTATTTAACCCCAACTGGTGAAATGAGTTTCTTCTTATTTCTTAATCAAACATGTTGAAATGAAAATAGTGTGGTCATAAAAAAAGTTTTCAGCCTGTTTGAGAAGGGTCAAATAATTGATATGCAGAGAAAACTGTTGACAACTAAACCTTATAGAGAATCTTTGGAATGTGCTGCAGAAAGCTTTGCACAGCTGACTCCACCATTATCAATTCAAGAATGGTGAAAATCTAATTAAACACTGGAGGGAAATAAATTTGGTGACATTGCAGAAGCCATTTAAACAATAGGCTTAAAACTTGGCTAAACTGAGTTGTCTATTTTCTCCTGATTGCAGTCCTCTTCTTAGTGTAGTATGTTCAAATATAAAGACTTTACATAATTATCGCAATGCTATACTAAGAGAGACTATTCTGCATGAACGCTCAATTTTGTGCTCTTGAAATGAAATGTTTTCTCATTATTTAGTTGTTGCTCATTTAATATTATGTTCAACATGTTAATGTTTTATAACAGTAAAACTGAATCCCTGAAGGGCAAACACTCTGGATAGTTTTGTTTCAGTTGAAAGCAAAAGACATGACATTGCATTGATCAGGTGTTTATAAAGGTTGACCCTTCAGAGATTTTGATACGAGTGGTTTAGAGGATTTCACAACCTGGCTGTTTGAGTGTCCTATAAAGATGGAAATATACTGTAATGTTCATCCTGCTGATTTAATGTAGAATAATAGCTTTGCTAAAAGGTTTCACATTAGAGCAAACACAACCCTTGTGTGAAAACAGTTTAATGTGTGTGTAAATTCTGCTGCAGAGCATGCTTCTGGAATAAGAGTGTGTTCTTTTCCTGCACTGAGCAGGTGACTAGGTGTAGGGCGTGTGCTCACTGGTCAGGTGTTTTCTCATCAGCGACAGAAGGATACGAGAACCCTGCTTTATTCCCCTGCACTTCCCTCTTCCTTCCAGCCAAGATCAACATGACCCAGGCACACACTCACTTGCTGAAATCTCGTCCTTTACACACTCTTTGTATTCCCAGGCTCGAGTCCTGGACATTGAGGACAGTGTGCAGTCATTCAGATAAAAGCTTTCGGCCTGTGAATACATACCAGTGTATAGCAAAACAGTGCATTATGCTACAATGAGCTCATCCTTGTGTTTTGCCCCTAAAAACATAAGAGGCATTGTTTACTTGCTTCAGGTGCTTTTTCTATTTGAGGCAAAGTTAAATGTTTTGAGCTTGCAGCAAATGTGATAATGTGTGGAATTGTGTGCAGACAACTGTAGTCAATTCTGGTTTTGTGTCTATGCAACATCACATTGAGTGATAAAAAGTGGGCCCTTGGACAGGTTCATAGTTTTCATATTTGAATGTTAAGCAATCACTTAACATTCAAATTTGAATTCACTCCTGAAGGCATCATAGTCACAAACCCACACGACTTGAGGTTTTTGGTATGGGAATAGAAGCAAGCTTGAAAGGTCACATAAAAGCTGGGGTCAAACTAAACATTCTGGCTGTGCTAGTAATTTTCTAAATAATAATCTTTATGCATGATATTACTTTGTCTTCTTCCTTTTTCTTATGACTTCATCATTAGAACAAAGCCTTAGGGTGCAATTGAAATATTTTAAGTGTTACCTTTCAACTAATATGCCAGTAATCTATGGTTGTTTTTTTCATAAAGAAATAGTATCTACTCACATGTTTGTTTCAGTATGGAGATGACACATGGCAATAATTAACAATATGCTCTGAAGAGAGTAATTTGCTGTGAAAGCAAGTTGTAAAAGCCAGGTCATAAGAGATGAGAATGACCAGTGTGAGAGAGTTATGAAACAATAGATATCAGATCACAAAATTAATTTAATATATTTATTATAATTAATATATATATACATATTATCTTCTGAGTTATTTATTGTTTCAATTGACAAAAACAAAACCCCTCAAATAGAGAAGACGATATTGTTTGGACCTAAATCTGAAATTCATACATCATTAAAGGAGACCTCAGATGCCAATGTTCTTTAAGGTATATATGTAAAATCTGCCTGTATATATAATATAAAGTAAAACTATGTAATATATATTGTTCTTCATGAGGAAAGCAGGGTGACAGGATCCTCTAATGATTTATGTAAGAGTTTCAATAAAATTGGCACCAATTTGTTTGCCAACATTGTTAGGGTTGCTATAGTGGGATCATTTAGGTTGATTTTTATGAGAATAAAAAAAAATACCTTAATACTTGTTCTGAAGTTGGGTCTTGATGCGCACAATTGGAACAAATCCAAGTTTCAGTCGCAACTGTGCAAATGCAATTTTGTGCTGACCCTCATTTAAAGCCTTGAGTAAAATGTCTTGAGCGTGTTTTGGTAGATCTGCCGGTGCATTTCCTCCACATAAAAAAGTTAGTCCCTCAGTCCTTTTATTAGAGTAAATGGGCAGAGTTGTGTACTTCTTTATATCCCAAAAAAATTACAAACCTTCGAAAAACAAGGCTTCTCATGAGAAAATGCTGGACAATTGTGTTTATAACCGGACACAGACAGGTAGAGTTTATGGTAATCAATAGAAGGGCCTTACAGTATTTGATGTCATTCATGGTGAGTTTCACATCGGTTTGTTCTCAGAGGGTAAAAAGAATGTTTTGTGATTAAAATAAAACCCTTGGATAGATTTTTAGCATTTTAAGGGGGGTTCACACACATAATTGCACACACATCAATGAGTCACATTTCTGTCCAAACAGCAGGAAAGAGGTCACCTTTAATATCAGTGTTGTCCTGAAGAGTAAAAAAAAACACTGAACCATTTAAATCGACTAGCATAAAATAACACAAATTAAAACTAAATAACACCTATAAAAGATGTCAATTTGGCTAATTTTGGCTAATCTATTTGCAGTACTCAAAATACTCCGAAGAGAAAATACCTGAACAATTAAATTAGTCACGTCGCTAACCCCTTAGACTTTTTTCCTATTGAGACATGGCACTTATTGTGTGCAGAGCGCATTATACAGCACTCATGCCTACAAACGTCATTGCTGTCTAGGAGATTTGATATATTTATGATATTAAACACTGGGAATAGTTGTTTTTTATGGGTGTGTGAGAGACTGTCGCCATCTGGAAGATAAGAAGAGCACATAAGCTCACAGTGTACATGTGCCTCTGTGTTTCACTGATAAAACTATGCTTGTGTTCTGTGATGGTTGCTGCGTGTGTGGATTCACCAGATCGCACCTCACATTCCTTCCTCATGCCATCACTGGGATTTTTTGTGCCGTTAGCCCCCTCATGCTGCTTTCAGTTCCAAGCCTCAATTGTGCATATGTTTGTACTGTTCCTAAAAGAAGATGTATTGTTCGATTATTTTGTGCAGAGGTTAATCAGAGAGGATTTTGTGACACTCAAAGATTACTTTGCTGTTTGACGTCAGCCGTTTCTTATACGTTGACGTTCTTGGCTCAGGGCCAGACTTTAAAGATAGAATTTGCATGGGTACATGTGATCAAATCAGAAACCACAGATGCAGACTGAGGCTGAACAAGTTTTAAACAGAATAGTTCTACTTTAATGTAAAGTTACAAATGTTATTTGCAAAAATAGCTGCGTCCTTTTGCCATGGTTTGCTTTTTGGTTGAGTGTATGTTGCTATTGTTGATGAGAATAGTTACTTTTAGGTGGGAAGAAGGTAAAAGGTTACTGAACGACCTTCTCTTGCACCCTTCATGTGCTGTTTCGGGAACACACCCAAGTATTTACCACTTCTATGAGCATATCTAGAACTTCTGCTTCTTTCACACATTATGAGCTTCACTCTGCCCTTTTACAGTTATTGTTTGCTGAAGGTATTTGGTGAATGCATTGAGAGACTGAAAGTAAACATTGTGACATCCAAAAATGCGAAACATTTTTGCAAAGCAGCAGACCTTCTTTTTTAAAATTCTTAAAAAAACATTCTTCAAATATGGAATCTTTGGGTTTAACTGAAAATGGAAATGCGAACTCCAATTTAGAGACATGTTTCTGAGACAATTTTTATTCCAAACATAGATTTACAAACATCATTTGCAAGCATCTCAGATATTTTTTTTACTTGACGTATATTTACTTGACTTAATTTCTCCTAACAGTATTTTCAGACTGATAAGATTAAAATAAAAATGGATGCAACTTATTCTTTCTTCTAACTCTATAGCATTTTTCTTGATTATTGAATTGAATTTGACATGCAAAATTTGCATCCAAACATTTTTCATCAGGTCTGAGGAAACATTGTATTTGAAGTTTACATAAATTTTGCATTGTATATAAGCAAGACAGACACAAACATGAGTCACATTTTTGTATATGATAAATTACTTTTTCGGTAACTCTCCTTGCTTTTTCAATCTTACATTTTCCATTTGACACCCAAAATGTCTCAATATTTTTCAGAACTCATGTGTTGTTAGAAAGTTAATTTAGACTCTAGATTCTTTGAAATGAGCTAATCTTGGCTTGCACTCTTGACCTGGAATGGATTGGTTGGCTGGACCTAAATATGTTTTTCTCTTGCGCAGCACAGAAATAGCCTGATTGCGCTCATCTGCAGGAAGTGGTGTATGAAAGAAAAACTAGGCTTGAGTTCTTGTCAGCTCCTCTGTTGACCCCAGGGAGGATAGTAGAGGAGGCAAACATGCTCTACTCGAGCGTAAGATATTTGCTCTTCCTGTTAGCGTGTGTTATTTTGTTCCTCGCGCTGTCTAACGAGGAAGAGAACATGTCTTTTGGCCCTCTGTCAGATGCATGACTGAAGAACATCAGAGTGGTGTGCTGCACAGTTGTGCTGCAGGAAACACAGGGTTGTGTTTTTTTAGCATTAAATACTCCAGATAATCAAGGAATTTTATTTGTATAGCACATTTCCATACATTGGCAATTCAACGTGCTTTCTAGAAGAATAAACACAGATCAGGGATAAAACAGACAATATGTCAAGATACCCAATGGCACTTTGATTGAGAACGTACAGTTACAATAGATACATAAGAGAGGTGATGTTGTTAACCATTCACAAGTTCTCACTTGGTTTGCAAAACAGATGTTGAGTTTTGAAGCAGATTAAATGAATCAAGCAACCCCCTGTAACTAAAAATACTAACTGCAACTTTTTCTTAAATGTTCTACCAAACCCTCTAACATCTCTATTTGGCCTCGTATAAATCCTTTTACTTGACCCTAAACTGTTCACAGATTTTTTCTTCAAAGCCTCTTGCCCCATGCCCCATTGGCTATATTTTTTTCACTGAATTCCCTCGCTGCATGGAACAGTCAATTACACCACCACTGCCAAATAGTGGGGCAGAGTGGTGCTGCATATTTGTCTTGGGTTGCACCTATCTTGCTGGTACTTTGAGTGGCAGAATTCCCTTCATTGAGAGAACAAATTTACTTATTCTCAGGTGTGCCACCTACCCTCTTCTTTATGTCTTTGTCAAGATGATATCTAAAGTAATTTCTTTAACTTATCGACTGTGCTAGAACTAGACTAGACATCTGTGAATTTGCACGAGTCCTCCACTCAAAATCTTTTCAGCTTTTTTCTGTTTGATTTTATGAATGTTTATGCATGGTTGACATATTTTGAGACACAACAACAACAAAAAACTATGCAAATGCTAATTTCTGCAAAACTCCAACAACTTTGCATCATCATAAACATATAGAATCACCATGCTTCTAGTTGTAGCAAGAATGACTTTGCATAAGTTGTGCTGTACTGGTCTCTAAAGCATTCCTGAACAATTTCACAACCCTTCTTTTAATGGTGGTGATAATACTGAGTGGAAAACTTTAGTAAGTGTCATGAATGTAAAACCAATATGATTCCTTTACTTTTACACCAGCCTGAATGGTAAAAACATCTCCAAGAATGCAACAAATCTAGAACATTTCTAAAGCATTTTGTAAATGAACAAAACGGATTAAGACCATGTTTTTTCTAACATGCTTTTCTAAAGAAAATATAAGCAATGTTGCCAGGGCTGTGTAATACAAAGTACTAAAGTTTTTCCTCAACATTGTTTACTTGGATGGCATTCAGAGATTATACAAATGTGCTATAATAATAATGAACTAATCATGAACTAATAATGAATGAATGATGTGTAAATAATGGTATGCACCCCTCTCATGTAAACCATCAATGGGAAAAATAACTACAAAACAACAGATTCCAAAGTTTGTGATTAGTTAATCATTTGTTACAACCTGATAACAGTGATGACTGAATTGAAAAATCAGGAGACATATGTGACTTATGTAGTTGTAAGAGGCCTGTATTACCACTTCTAGACCCAATATCAGAGGAGATAAAAAAAAACACAATACACGAATACACAATACAAAAATGTAGGCGGTACTTCAGTCAGCTAACAGCAAAACATAGGAACAGACAAGCTTCCAAATAATACATAAAAATAAAGAATGAGATAATGTTCTCCTTACAACATGTCACAGTCTTATAATAAACTTAATTGGAAATGGGCATTTTTACCATGGGCAACGATTCAGAACCGAACAACTACAACTGAAAAAACACAGGTACATACTTTTTAGTGTGTAAAATGAGATTGTGCACAATCTGGGACACACTAAAAGATTAAGTGACAGAAGTGGGTTTGTCACATCATCACGCACGACGTGTGCGAGAACTCAGCTCATTCTTTTCCATTACTTCATTAAAAAAAATCTAAAAACAAATAAAACACTCTGTATATTGATGATATTTATTTATGTGCGTCTTCTTTAAAAATGAGTCATATTACAGAGCGTGCTCGTTTGTTTAGGTCCCAGAGAAAACTCCTTCCACGCAAGCGCAGGGGATTGTGGGTAATATCAGCCGGTTGAGAGTTCATGGATCTGCAGTTCAGAATCTAACTGGAAAAAGTACACATCCGGGCACTGCTCGGACATTTTATATTATGTACATTATTGTTGGGACACCCTAATTCTCATTTCGCACCCATAAAAGTGTGAATAGTGCTTGGATTTGGACGTAGCATTTGTGTCCATCCAAGCTGACTACAGCTGTCATAGAGGTACAGAACTCTCTACTGCCACTCGATGTTGAGAAGGTTTGTATATTATATAATTATCAGGTGGTGATATTAAGTTAAGGGGCACAACTCAATTAACTCATCGTTATTTATCTGTTAATCAAATTTCAACACATGACTGAGTTTACCTCACAGAGTTAATAAACACATTTATTAGCATTTAATAATTAATGATTAATTAAGGCAGTAATGGATGTAGTAGATCATATGACTTTTGTACAGGTTTAATGAGTTCAAGATTAATACAAATCAAATGTTAACTCATAATTAATGCATCATACATTAATGGTCAATTTATGCATTAACTAAGGATTATTTATGTCACTGGTTCATGCAGATAAGCCCTTATAGGTGTAGCTATAACTCATCTATGTGATATGATGTGTGTTTTTAATACTTCAACCACAGAACTAAATCACACATGCATCTTTTCAATTGGGTTTAGAAAAGATCACAGAAATAACTCCTTAGATGTCCTGTGCATCTAAGAGATGGCTCCAAAAAATGAAAGTGGCTGTTGTGCATGAGTGAACAACAAACAGAGCAGACACAGACAGCTCGTCTTCATGTCTGCTTTGTGTTATCAGGTTCATAAAGATGCACAGAGAACATTCTGTTTGTACATAGACAGAAGGAAGCCTTTTTACTCAGCCGCCACACACAGAGCCCCTATCAAACTCTACTCAATGATAAAACACCCCGAGACCCAAACAAAAGCTCAACTGCACTGTCAGCTCATACTGGCTTTCAGACAATGCAATAAAAGATGACCTCCAAATGACTCACTCATACTCTTTCATCCCCTCAAGCATGCTCTTGTACATTAAACTGCAGGAAGGTGACGGTGATAGGCTCACAGCAGCTTTGAGGATTCTTTGAGTCAAACTGTTTGTCAGTGAACTCAACACAGCGACACTAAGGATAAAAGCTGCTGATTCCACAACTGAACACAAAGAAACTGTGAGTCGGTTCAACAGCTGGGAAATGTTTTGTGCTCAACTGTGCTTTACAGGTGTATTCAGATCCATTTCCATGATCACTGGGAAATCTGAAGCTCATTACTTTGTGCACAAAAAAGATTTTATCAATCATGCCACCATGCTGCTATGATGTTTTTGTTGCTCTCCAAACACATCATTCATTCATTCAGTCATCTTCATGTCGGTTTTCTTCCCTTTCGGGGTCGCCACAGCGGAATGAACCACCAACTCTCTGGCATGGGTTTTACGCGTCGGATGCCCTTCCAGCCGCAACCCATCGCTGGGAAACCAAACACATCATGTAAAGTGAAATTAGGTTAGAGGATGCTGCATCAAGAAGCTTTCCTTGCTTTTCAGGTCCATTCATGAGTACTGACATAACAAAGGCAATTACATTTTGATCACTTAATGGTGCTTGAATATCTTTAATGGCGTTCATTTGGACATAAACTAAAAGACAAAGGACTAGAAAATAATTTTATAGCTGATTTTCAAAATTAAGTTCAACCTGTAAAACAAACCTGCTGATCTACCCCATTTGCACTGTAAAAGGAAATACATCTTCTTAAAAACAAGCTCTGAGAGTTATGTGTTACATTTTAAACAGAAATCCGCAGATAATACGGTATCTAATGCAGTTTCTTTCCAGTTTAGTTGAAAAAAAAGTCTACTAAAGTTATGATTTTAAGTCTTCAAGACAGTTGTAAATATTGGATGAAATTCCTAGACATGCGACTTGAAGACAGTTAGAACTAACAGGGAATGTACCTGCAGAGGTAAATCCAGTCAAACAGGATTTTCGTACATGAGGTCTAAGGAAAAAACAGAAGCAGAGCTTCTTTAAGTTTGCTTCATCTGGTAAAAACTCAAGTATGTGGCTACTTTTATAGAGAATTTTACTTAAAGGATCAGTGACATTGCGTTGTTTTCAATAATATGTTGTTCATATTTGTCTAATTGTATTGAAGATGTGACTCTTTTACTAATAAAGTCTCTATTTTTTAATAAAAGTCGCATTCAATTTCCTAATTTTCTAGCCCGGGCTTATTCCGACAATGAGCTGAGAATGTAATTCAACAAACTTCATAACCACTCCCCAGTTAATTACCTATTGGTTAGTGATTTGCATATTCATGACATGTATGCAAAGTTACTGTCTGATGGTCAAAGCAGATTCGAAGATATTCGAGATATTAGAGAGATTCATTTAGAGAAAATTCACTAAACCTAACACTAACACACAAACACAGAGCTACAGGGGAGATGCGGACCAGAAACCTAAAGTTGTACTTGCACTTTTTGATTTGGATTTATGATTGGATTGATTTGAATACATTTTTATTGCCGTAATTTGGAGTGGCACTCCCTACCCCAAGCACTTATCCTGGTCTGACCTACCCTCAATCGGGGAGCAACAAAGGAGCTTTTTACTCGTGGACTCTGAACTCTCTCCTTCTCTCGACCAACACCACCCCCAACTGACCGGGGAAGCCCTTCCCCTGCACTCCCTGTGGACACATATTTACATACAGAACTACACCAGAGGGATATATCTCACCACCAGGGGCCCTACTCCAATCATGACTGGCTAGAGTCACCAGAAGTTCCATGAACATTTTGAACTTACATCCCACCCTAACTCCAACTACCCACCTACCCCCCAGCCTCGTCTTACCCCCAATCCCACCCTTACCCTACCCCCTCCTTGACCTTACCCCTGACCCTGTAACCTGCCCTTGCACCCCTCTAACCCTAGCCCTGCCTCATCCCTTCAACCCACCCCCTACCCTAGCCCCGTCCCCAAACCCCTTAACCCCCATCCCAACCCATACCCTTACCCCAACCCCAAGTTTAAACCTAACATACAAACACAGAGCTAGCAACATTGATAGACACTATGATGGCGTTTGGGGGGAATGCTATTACCTATATGAGCCAGAGTCGTATAGGCTTTTGGATTTCTGTACACCCTGGAATTGAGCATCTTCTTTTAGTTTTTTAAGTCCATGTAATAACCTCCTTTTAATTCTTTTAATAACACAAGTCCATGTTGTGTGCTGCTCCCCCATTTCCCTCTGTTTGATTGGCGCACATTAATTTCCAGATATCACGAGATAAGGCGTTGCTTTGTGGATAGTGCATCACTTCTGGGGGAGGGAAATCGACCCTTTGATATCTAACCATGATGTTACAAAGAGGCGTTGTTAATGACACGAATAAACCAGTTTTTAAAAGGAACAAATTCGTATTGTTTGGAAACTTCCTTAGTAAAATTTGTTGACTCAATTTACTCTTATAAATCCCTATAAAAACAAAAAACACTCAACATGGCATGAGCCCTTTAAAAGGAAGTTTTTTATTAATTCTGACAACACTTCATATAGCAAATCAGAATCATTAGACTTTACTAGTTTTTATACACTTAGCTCGCAGATTTATTCAGCTTTATTTAACAGTATGTTGTTCACCCAAACCACAACATTTATTAAACAGTTTTTTTCTTTTTTTTGCACTATAATTTATCTTGTTTATGATTCACTATTTTAAAGAACACACTGTGAAAGTGTCATTCAGCACATATAAACGTGTATAAAAACAAAAATATATCTATGCAATTAAATAAAACAGACAGATTAAACAAACTGCATTTGAATTTAATCAATATACGTTATAATATTTATTCAGTTGGCATCTCCAAAATACAAAAATTGTAGCTGATTTAAAAGTTTTCAATGTACCATATTTTAAGCTACTTTTAAATAATTTATAATAAATATTTGACCCCTCCCGACTATCATTGCATCATTACTAGCGTTCAAAAGGCAGTTATTATTGGAAACAATGTCTTTGAGTGAAAATGAGCCATGTAACCCCTATTCCTATACTGCCATGCTTCCGCCACACCCCCTACTCTTTCCGACGAATATATTAAGCTATTGGTTAGTCAACAAAGCCTGGCACATCCAAAAACACACTTTCTTTTCGTTGTTTCTCCAATGTGGTTTATACGGTTATCTGAGTCAGTCAGTGCATATGTTCTTGGTTAAAATGAGCTGCATTAGCGTTGTCTAATTGGTTAGTGTGTGGTGCTATTGCCAACGGGCGTCACTACGGCTATCAACTTGAGGCATGTTTTTGATGAGGGAACAAAATAAGGACAATATTTAAATATTATCACAGATTTATTGTTACACCAAATGTTTCCATTTTTACATATATCATGTTTCGAGAATAAACTTGTATACATTTCATTTGTGCAGTCACCAAAATTTTGACATCCTTTTATTACCAAAGTAGAAAGCAAAGCAGGGATCAAAAAGAAACTCTAAACAACTTTGAACTTGAGAAGAGCAGTTAAAAGCAGCAAGTGTACGATTTGAGTAGAGATATGTTCTTGTGACAGGAAGTCAATAGAAGGCACTTTAAAGGATCAGGCTCCTCCATGGTGTCCGTTTATATCATACTTGTACATGTACGCTTTTTGCAATATTTACAAGTCAGACTATATGGCTCATTGCTGTCAGTTTATTAATAGAAGCAGATGGTGGTTCATTCATTAACGTTGCAAGTAGTTGCTCAAGACTGAACTCTCCCTGCTTTGCCGACTGATTTCCTGTCCAATCCAAATGCCATCATCCTTCCTCGCTGCTCATTTGATTGAGATTTGCTGCTTTGGCTCCCGTCAGCCAGGCAGAAGCTGCAAGATGCTGACAGAGATGAAAGTGAAGCTGATCTTTCAGAAGTCTCTCACCTGGTTTTTCCATATTGAAATTTGCGGACGTGTGAACAGTCTGAGTGAATGTGTGTCCAAAGAGGGTTGGTAGAGATCTAATGTCATCATTTGGTGACTGAGAGATGGGGCAAATACAATTTCACTTATTTTAGCACAGCCTGACCAGTTTATGTGTGATGGATTAAAGAATAGAGGCATCATCAAGTATTTCATTTAAAAATTTTAACTACAATGCTCTGACATTGTTTTATTGATTTTGGGTAGTTGACTAACTAAAAACTAAAAGTTTGTAGTTTTGATTTAGAAAAGCTGTTTATGGCATCTAAATGATTTTTATGGCATGCCTGATTATGTCATGTGTGATAAAAATTCCAAAATATTTAAGCACCAGTCATTAACTAATGACACGTGCACTTGTGAATTCTTCACCTTCACCTACACATAATCAGCAGTTCCTGTTTGTTTTAGACTAGTGACTTCCAGTTGATTTTTTTGTCTTTCGATATACCTTTGAGTTTATTTAAAAAGTATTTAAAAAGTATAACTTGGAATTCTGAATGCAGAATGCATTACTTGTGAGCTGCAACATTCCTTACAACATTCTCCAAAATGGATTAATTAGAAATAGCTAAGAACACAAAAACAAAACAACAACAACAAAAGAAAGGTGCATACTTGATAGTGTAGAAAATCTGAAGCAATAGCAGATAATTTTATCCCTGCATAACAATTTAATGACTCACTTATTTTCTGAATTTTTCTCACAGAGCATTGTTAATAGAAATACCACACCTTTACAGTCCAGGATGTGTCAGGGATGTAGGTGTGCTTTGCTTTTCACCTCTGTTCTGCCAGAGACTCTCTGGAGACATTGCAGAAACTTCCAGGCAGTGATTCACAGGCTAAAAGTTCAGAGTACACACTGTAAATAAAACCCTATTACACCTGACACTTCTGAGGTATTCACTCAGCAATCTCCCATCTTTTGTCTGTCATAAGCATGCATCTTAATGTTCTCTTATCTCTACAATTACCTTCCCAGTCAGCAATAAACCAGTTGCTGAAGTATGACAATTTTGATGTGGGTGGAGGTCTCTTTTTCTGTGACTCGCTACTATCCTTTTAAACAAACACATTCATGTACACCCAAGTCAACACTCCTCACCCCCGTATTTCTCTTCCCCTGTCCTGCCCTACTGTGAGAGAGGCAGTCTCTCTGGTTCCCCATGCTTCATGGGTTTGGCCCAGTCAGTGTGATAACATCAGATTAGCTCCCATGAGTTTGTTCTTAAACTGCTTACCTCAGCCTAGCATGTTTAGCAGTCTAGTCGTAAGCTTTCTTTCAGTTTACAAGCTGGAGGGCACTTTTTTGACAACACTCTTCATTGTACATTCTGTACAAAACTTAATTTCAGTCATAATCGTCACTTTGCCAGTAGACTGTGTGAGGAAGAGACACAAGTCCTGCCAAAAGAACATCGAGGGACATTGAAGATTATAAAAGGTTGTTCTTCTTAGATGCCACCACCCAGTCATTAGGGAACATAGTGCTTGATTCATGTACATTTTAAGACGTTATGTTCAGAATGTTGGAGACTTAGTATGCAGACGTGCTGGAAGGTGCTCCGGTGCTGGTGGTCCAGGCAGACTCTTGCGGTCACTATGTTCAGTGGCTTTCATGTTGAGCTACAACCTGCTCGCTGATTTCTGTCTGAGCTTGGAAACTCAGCTTTACACATAATACTCTATGTGTTAAAATGTTTAGTTTGTGCATATGAATAAGGGTTATGTGAAGGAGTACTGTCGAATGCATACCAACATTCTTGAGGTGCAGAACACACAGTGGTGTTGAGGAAGGCATTTTTTTATATTTCCCTCTGTTGAAATTTTCGGTTGTAGTTTGTAGTAAGCCAAGTTGACATTTCTGTCACTTGACTGTCCTTAAAGAGATTTCAAACGTTCAAAAATAGAAGTGTGTTTGAATCAGATGTAAATAGCTGCACGTTGACATAGGTTTTAAGAAATGTTTTAATTTGATGCAAGCAGAATGCTGCTTTACATTTTATGTATGCATTAAAATGTCTGTTACACTCCTTGAGAGGACACTCGAATATTAAAGGTACTGATATTTGTTACTCTGTACTGTTCATGGATGTTCAATCATACCCATATGATAAAACATTGTTAAATAAAATAACATTTAAGCTGTTTTCACTGGTCTGATTTTAACAGTTAGCACGCACATACGCACATATGTCCATGCCTGAATTGTCTTTTTTTTAACAACAAACTAAACAATGAAAAAATTCCATGTCAAAAGAACAGAAATTCTAAACATTTTTCACTTTTTAGTGCGGTTAAATCTGTCCATGCATCTCAAACGTCACACTATCCACACTTTTATGTGTGTGAAATGAGAATTAGTGTGTTTCTCAAACTGTAGAATACATAAAAAGGTGTGTTTTTTTTTCAGTGTGATTTTGAAGTACAGATTGATGGAAACTCGACTGTTTGATATTAGCCACAATACATTGTTCTTTTAAGAAGAAGCAAATAAATAAATAGCAACATGAGTGTTATATATATTGCTAGATTTTCTTAATGAAGGAATGGGAACAAAGAAGAACTACTTACCACTACTACGTTCTAGTATGTCCCAGATTGTACACACAGTGTGCACTATTACATACTAAAAAGTATATACACTATTTTCTGAAATTCAGAATCTGGGATGTGGCATATTTGCAAGATTGACCACAGCACCCTTACGCCATGAATGGCTCTACATGTATAAGGTGAAGTGTTGCCCCTAGTGACCTGGATAGCACATTAAATAACTTGAGTTGTTTGTTGTGGGGACAGGAACTTCATTGGGCTGCCATATATCTGATACCCAATAACTTCTCACAAACCCAGAGAGCTTATGTTGTTAAACTCCAAGACTGAATGTGTTATTTGGGTCACTTCTCCTACAGTTCAATTGGTCATTTTCCCATAGCTTCCGTGACCACTTATATTGCATCTTCTGTATTTTCTTCTCCTATAAATTTTCTTCTCCTATCTTCTCCTAGAGCTATTAGGAACACATAAGCCTTCATTTAGAAGCTAATCTTTTATTTACATTCTTTAAGTTTGAAATCAGTGGAATCATTGCCCAGAGCTGATGAAAAAATCTTGCAGCGAGTTTTTGAAATTGGTTGGAAAGTAAACCTTTTTGTGGTGGTCTCAGTGTGCCAGCGCTCTGCTATTGCTAGAGCCTGGCGGCAGCAGCGTCTGTTCCTGGCAGTGATCCAGTGCCAAAGAGGTGTGGGTGGCCCACTGGGCAGCTCAGTCTTGTTCTCCCTGAAGGTGGTCTGTTTTCTGTCTTCGGTGGTCTTGCTTAGTTTCCTCTTCTTGGTTTTTGATAGATGAGTCACAAACTTCAAAGCAGATTACAGGAGACCCTTCCTTCTTTTTACTCAGTGAATTTGTATGCTTTTAACACCTATAAACACACCCTTAATTCCTGCTAACCTCCACATGTGGTCAATGGCAGTGTTTCAGTACATTATGCTTAATTACTGACTGTCTTCCGTTTTGCAAATAATTGGATGTATCTTTATGCATTTGAATATTTGTGGGATCCTTGTAGCTCTGTTGCAACTGCTGCTTAACCATTTACTACCGAAGGAAATGTAACTTTCATGTAACTGTGAACTTTTTTTATTGATTTCATCAGTCAGTTTCTATCCAAAAGGTTTTGCAAACTGTGAAAAATAATGGTTTCTTTTGGGGCCAGGGTCACATGTAGGGCAGAGGTGAGCAATGCAACAAAAAACTGAAGGCTGCAGCGTCAGCCTGAATTTTGGTGGAGTACCTGACCCCCCCAGCCCTCCCTCGTGCTCACTCTCATTAATTCTCAAACTGTGACTTAAAGTGCTTGAGGGACTTGAGCTGAAAATATACTGAAATACCTTTAACCTAAGGAATAACCCATAATCAATTTAAAATTAACATTGCATAAAAGGTAAACAATTGTGTGTTGTCTCCTTATTACTGAGCATAAATGTCACTTTCACTCTGAAATGGAGACGTGGTAGACCAAATGAAGGTTTTTTCAGGGTGAGGTTTAAAATCCCTTGGGTCTTGATTTGCAGCTATTAGGGGACCCTCACTGGCCTCCCTTCTTCCGGTTCCAGTGCTATTTATACATTCATACACATCTTTAATCATTTATTCAGTAGGGAAGAAAAGAGTGGGATGAAGGAGCGGATGTGGGATCTTTGAGGAAGAATTTGGCTGCTGGTTTTGATTGTTAAACATGTTAGCTTAATCCTCGTGTTCAAATGTGAGTCTGCACTGGACAATTGGCCTGAGGGGCAAAGGTCACATGTGAGTGAAAATGAGTTGAGTTTGATGGACACATCTCTTTATCCGTGTCTGTCTGCGTCACACTTCTGCTGTCTGTGCTGTGTCTGCTAAAAGCTGACTCTGAGTGAATGGAGCATTAACTTGTAAGAACACTCTGCCCTCTCTGAGAGCTGCAGAGTCACTCAACCTTGACTGAGATCAACTCAATCCCACCTATCCTTGAACAGATCACATATGATGACTGTTGGTCCGACTCTGCACAACTCAGAAGTGTGCAGGGGCAAAAACGAGATTAATAAAAAGAGTGATATATAAAAACTAAATATTTTGGACATGTTTTATATTTTGCCATTTAGTCTGTCGACTATTTGGTTCATATTACCACAAACAATTTAAAAAGAAAGTATTTGCATCAGTTGTTAGTGCCACTACCTCTCATCTTGCTGATAAGGGGCCAGCCAGGGGTAAGGGAGGCTAAGTACTATAGTGCTTCCATGGGATACCTACTGGTCTTCATGTTTCCTTCCACAGATCACCAACATATTTCAGATGAATTCAAGAACCTAGGAACTACAGGAGTGTAAGTGAGAGTGAAATATGGGTAAAATGCCCAGTGCAGAAAATCACTATTAGAGCTTTTGGATCCTAACCAAGAAATTGCAAGTAAAGGAAATTGATAAAGGGATGGATTTTATTCATCATCGTTAGTATCACCTCATCATCTGTAACTGTTACTAAACTCTAAAAACATTGTTGAGACCAATCAACAGAAGACAAGCTACAACACATTTTTTTGTGTTGTTTGAACTGTAAAAGTAAGTTTGTCTTTTTTTCTGTATTATGTTTCTATTCTGATATGCTCCAACTGCAACAGGGCATAAATTGGGTTTTAGTTACACCCAGAGACAGATGATGATGATTATGAGGCAGGAAGTGCAGGGTGAATAGCAAAAAATAAGGAGATGTCTTCTGGCATCTGATGTCATTATCCAAGAGTTTCGAAGCAGGTGGTTTGCAAATGATTTGTTTAATAATATCAGACTGGATTTTCGAGAGTTTTAAAGTACCTAAAACTTTTCATCTGATGCCTCCTTTAACTATAACCACCTTTGCAGATCTATATGTTCATAAAAGTAGACTTTTGGAAACACAACCATGGATTATAAAAGTCCTCATTTTAATCTGACAATTTGACATGTTACTAAAATTGTATTGATAGTTGTTGTTGGTTTGAATAAAATAGTCACCAGTCATTCTCTGTGGTTGGAGTTGTCCTGTTTTGTCTGTTGCTGTTTAAGCAGTGTGCCCTCCAGAGCGTGATATGTGGATGGATGGCCTCTTGACCTCGGGCCTTATGGGAGAAACTCCGGCCTCTGTCTCACACTAATTATGTCACTGCATTAACAACAAGCTGTTATCCAAAGCTCTTAAGCCCTTCTGAGTGTGTGTATGTGTGTGTGCTGTGCAGGCAGATAAGGGTAGCTCCTAACACACACCCGAGTCCGTGCAGAGATAGCAGGACTGCAGAGACAGAGCGTCGTACACTCTTCCTCTCTGCCCAAGATAAACCTCTGTCTGGCCTTCTCAGGAAGTCCCATACAAGAGCTTGTTGTATTAGTGATTATCCGGCTGGCTGTGTAGAAACAAGGAATCCATTCGGTTAAACCCTACCAACGTTTGTCAAATGGACAAAATAAGAATGAAACAATGAAAGAAAGTGGTTTCTTTAATCACCAATGAATCTCTTTATTCTGGAATTCTGTAGTGGTGTGTTGTTTTATTGTTTGAGATGCAGGATAAGGAGAAGGTATTGCTACTACTCAAAATCATTGTAATTTCTGCAAATGCTAAACTGAAAATTTAAAAATATAGTTTATTTTTAATGGTTTAGAAAATATGATCCTGTTAGATAGAAGTTGGTGCACCATACAGACACACTACTGTTTTTATTTCTTAGGAGCAATTGTGAAATTTGACGGATATTGGTGTCAGTTTCAGATATCAGTATCTGCTCACAGCAGGGCTGTGTTGGATGATTAAGTTGGAAATTGAGAAAGCCAACCATCTTTCCTTTTTATCTGATTATTGTCGAGACACCTGTTTTTCTTCCCCAAAATTGCTTAACCCTTAATAGAAAAAAACATGACTTTACTTTTTTAATTTAAAAAAGCAACAATTGAATATACCGAATACTAGGTGATCTGCTTCTATAAAGGGTTAATCAGTCGCGTTAACGACTGCGTCAGCAACTGGTGATGCCGGTTTTGGGAAGAGGTGCTTTCAGTAGCTGCACCGTGCAATCTGTTCAAACACACAGCTTCTTTAGTTCTCTGTCCTGCTGCCATAAAGCAACTCTGAGGGATAAAAAAGCCCCTCGCTGGGGGTTTGACGCACTAAACAGCCCTATCCATTTAACCTGCGTCAGAAGCATTCGTTCATCCCTCAGAGATCTTCTGCTGTCTCGTAAACCATGTTAAACGGGTAGTTTATTGTAAGAATTTACATAATGCCTGGCTATTATTGTTCTATACATTTGCATGTCTTCTGAAGACAAATGAAGAGAGCTAATCCAAGCCTGTTAAGTTTCTCCATCACCTTTCACAGTTGAATATTCTGCATAGATTCAACTTTAATTCTAAGGAATATTTTGGTGGACAAAATGAACCATATTTTTGGATGAACTGATATTTTACATTTTCATTGTTTTTGCATGTTCTTTTCCTGTATTTGTTTATTTTTCAGGATTTCATTAATTACAGATAGCTGTGTCTAGGTAGTGATTTCTGATTTGATCAAATATAAATCAAACAGATCAACATTTCTTTTGTTTTCTATACAGCTTTAAAAATTCAGTAGATGATGGTCAAGACCAAGAGGTCTGGTCTCCTTGACCTGGCCAGGAGAACTGCTTCGAATTCCAATGCTAACAAAAAGAAGGGGGAAAGTAAATGTGCTTTTACAGAAACATCAACATTTGCTCATGCTTTAGGAACTTTAGGTGGCACACTGATTCTTTTTAGAGTAAATTTGCTTAACTGTTGTTTGCTATTGACTTTTCATCTCTACACCAATTACGTGTATTGGTATACAACAAAAAATTAGGGTAAACACTTTACAATAAGGTGTGCATCATTAACTAACAATACATTAATGAATAATGTTAATTTATTCTTATCCCCTTATTATAAAGTGTTACCAATAGAAGTTTACAACTAAAATCCAACTTGTTTTTATGAGATATAAATTACAAACTATTAAAATAAAACAACAGTGAATAAATCTGTGGCATAATTGTACGAACAATGATATGACCATTATGAGACCGTGCACAAGTTTGCATGTTTTTGCAAATGTCTTATTCAAAAAAATGTCTAATCAAAATTTGGAGTTAATTTTTCTTGATGAACAAGTCATTCTTCTATCATGTTGGGCATCTGTTAAATAGAAGTCAAACATTGTCAAAAAGACACTATCAAACTGAAATAAAAACCTGCTATTTTAACCACCAAGGTTTAATTTGATGTTCAGAGAGTAAAAATGAACACAATGTCCCTAACCCAAATTGCAGGTTGATGTGCAATTTTTTTCTCAAGAGATGCCATTAAAATAATTCCTTTTCAAAAGCAGCACATCTGGGTAGTCTATAGTCCATGACACCAACTAACATTAACTACCAATACTTTTTATGGCATTATTTTGGTGCTCAACAACTCAAGAATTTCATGTCAAAAAGACTCAGCATTTTATTTTTCTTCCACAAATTTCTGACTTTAAAGTTTGACACAAAGGCACCTGCTGCTCAATGGTGCAATAAAACTTTAAATCACCATTCAGTTGAATTCAAAAGCATTGTGCAGTTTTTCAGCGTTGCTTGTTAGATGTGTTAGTCTTTGATGTTCATTGTATGTACAGTATATAGTACTCACTATATTATGATGCATGTTTTGATATATTCTTTACTGAAAAGTCTTTTTTGAAAAGACTGAAAAGATTTCAACGCTCAATGAATTTGACAATAAATGACATTGTCTCTTATATGCAGGTGTGTAAAGTCTCTACACTACCACAGTAAACATATCAACCGTGACCCACTGCTTATGAGCATCACTGCCTCAGAAAACCCATTCAAAAACAGCAAAACTTGCAATATATTCCAGAGGGAGGCTTGAACCTTTGATGTGTGTTTTGATGTTCTTTTTTTGTTATTATGAACAGAATATGAACTTCAAAATTCGCCCACTATTTGCCTTAAAAGAGCTAAACCCAAGCTACTATTTGTTCTCTCCACAAAACTCCAAACCATAAATGTTCCTGTGGCCAGAAAAAGAGAGTCAAAGCACCTAGTTCACAAAACCATTTGTGTTGCAAAGACAAAAGTGCCACATGAATGGATCTGTAGCTCCAGGGCAGAGAACAGAGCAGTTGTTTACTCTGTGATTGTTCTTCTGCAAATAAAGCCGGAGGTCAGAGTGGGCACACTGAGCAGTTCTCAGTAACACAGAGCATAGGAAACAATCATTTTCAGTCACTGCTTTCTATAATACATATATCTGCAGATAAGCAGAGGTTCATCCTTGGTGCTCTGACCCTGTGTGGCGGGTGCAAATGCAGGCTGGGAGTAACAGAGATCTCAGGGAGGATGATGAGAGAGGTGAAATGTCATAAGTGTGTGAAGCATGTTTGTGCTCAGTGGAGGAGGAAGC
The DNA here is from genome assembly GCA_900490495.1 of Danionella dracula. Lineage (NCBI taxonomy): Eukaryota > Metazoa > Chordata > Actinopteri > Cypriniformes > Danionidae > Danionella > Danionella dracula. Next base: position 6,141,885 of record UELW01000996.1, read on the forward strand.
AGGTGCTTGGAGGCGTCATATTGACGTAAGGCTGCTCTAGTCCTCCCTTGTGAACTCTCTCTGGCTGAACAAAGGAGTTACACACAGCCAGAGCTTGCTGTCAAATCAGCACATGAAAGATCGTACCTCCTTCGTGTTGTAAATTCTGCTTAGCTGGCTGTTTGGGGGTCCACCGGTGACGAAACTAGCAGATACAAATTTTAAGGGATGCAGTACTCAGCGAATTAAAAGAGGTTTTTAACCATCTTTTGAAATATTATTTATTAAAGTTTGTTAAACAACTACCCTCATGACATTGACTAAATTAGTCAAAAGGGGGTCTTGGAGCTTCACAACATGCAAAATTTAAATAAAAAACATACAGGTTGCTCAAAATGTATCATGTAATATCATTTTTTGTTATCCTAAAGCAGAAATTCATTTTGAAGTTGTTTGAGACTAATGTCAAAATTGGTTAATGTTGATGTAAAACAGAGCTTGTTAAAAAAATCTGTAATGCTCTGTAAGAAACAATTTCGAATAAAGCACACAATCTCAGGTAGTCCTTTGTGGCTAGAACATAGTCGGTAGTCTTAACTCTTTTATGGTTGTTTGAATTCATAATTCTTGTGACTTTTGGAACTACAACGATCCAGGAAAACTTTCCAGGGAATCCCTTGGCTTTCACCCAATGAGAGCTTGGATTTATTCCAACTGATCCCTTTAATCTGATTTAGGAGTAAGTGTATAGAATGAGCAAGATAATTAAAAGAAGACAAAGCCATGTATCTTGTTTAAATTCAAAATAAAAGTAGCCGATTTTTTTAACAATGTAAATTAGTGTTTTTTTCATAGTTCCCTCTTTTTTGGGTTAAAGGACTCACTAGTTGTTTATTTCCTAAGAAGTTGTTAACCCTTCCAAATGATTCAATTGAACACACCTTTCCAAAAATGATCAAACACAATATTGTTTTGTTGGACTAAAAAAGCCAGGATGAAGATTCAGAGTTAATCTAGGGGTTTGAAGGCCAGTTTTATTGACCTAGCATTGGCACCACAACACATTTGTTCCCTGAAACTTAAGTAAATGAGATACAATTTCAAACCTCAAACAGCTGAATTTACAGTGCAGTAGTTGTATCATTGTCATTATTAATAAAGTAGCAAACCCTATACAGACCAACAGCCCAGGTGTATTTTATTATTTAGCAACATTATTATTATTATTTACTAACAGGTTGCTTTATGTTAATGAAGGGTATTGAATTGTGGATATCTACCTGAATTTATAGGGAATAACTGTTCACTAAAATGATGGTGTGACTCAATAAAACTAAATGGTGTCATGTTTTTGCTATGCTTTACTTATAGCAAAAAAGAAACACGGGGGGGGGACTTCTGGATTTTTTTCTCTTTTTACTAAAAACTACCATCTTAAAAGTATAATAATTTTTAATTCAATGTAATTGGACAATGATAAATATGTGTTTGCTCTTCTTCAGGGTATACAATTTAGCCACTTAGTCTTCAAAGACAAAACTTAGATTATTCTTCCACTGGTAGACTATGAAGGACCTTTTATTCAGAATTCTGATCTGATGCTTGCATCTCATGTTGGATCCCAAAAATTGTCTACAGCATCTTTAACCAGCAAAGGACACTTATGGGAAACCGATGATTGTTTATAGGGTACCCATTCACTCTTGGGACCTGGGAAAAGCAAAAGAGCCAAACCCACCAGCTAAACACCCTGATCAAAATATTATTAGGTGAAACTGTGTGGGTGGTTTTGCAGAGTACCATCTACACTTGAGTTTGAATGACGACTTATTAAACTCCGCTTTGTTTTGACACTTTGAGGTTTTGTTTTCTTGTCATGCAATGCTTTTAAAGTATTATTCTTGCAATGTCTTCTAAAGTAGTGACAACACTGCAGTGACCTGTTTCATTGTGAAATATGAAGAAACGTACATTGTAAATAGTCCTGTTTTCTTGAGTAGCCAAGTCTTTTTGTCTCCAGAATCTCAACATTAGATCTGTATAAGTTTTCTTTTTCTAAAAAAAATACACAAGTCATTTTAGCAAGATTGTCTGATTGTTCTGGCAGACATCAGCTAATTTATGCAACAAAAAAAGACTGGTAAATTTAATCACAAGGACAGAGTAACACCTCTGACTATGCAAACTATCTGACAAATCATCTTGGAAGACAATGAGTGTTTTGCATGATGCAGAATATTTTTAAGTTATATACTAGCTTTCAATGAAGTAAAAGCCAAGAAGCCCAAATTAATAGGTCCCTTGTCTCTATAAGCTCAAGTTACTTGTTAAAACTCCTCCATTTTGGTCTAATTTCTGTCCCTGGGTGTGGGATTCAGGGCTCCAGGTCAACCCATGTTCTTATGCAATGATCTCTATGCTCTCAGAAACAGGTCAGACTTTATTCACTGGCCTATATTGATGTAATCAGTGAGGCTTCTGCTGTGTGATTAATGAACTGGCTTTGTGTCTTCTCTGCTGCTAGAGTTACCTGAAACGCTTCAGGATGAACCTGGTAATCCAGTATGAGGGAAACAACAACCCTTTCATTTCATCAACTGTGATTTATTTTTTTAGTGTTCAGAAAAAGTATATGCCAGAGCGATGCCAGGCAACTAATGTCAACCTGTGATGAGTGTTACATGTCGTTCCACTTGGACGAATAGGCACATAATATGAGTATGCACAGTTACTGTAATGTAACACATCGTTCATTTAAGGTTCATTTAAACCTGTTACTGTAGTCTTTTAAATCACATGGTTTTTCAGAAAGCGCGCAAGCATAGTGATTTGCTGGCAAATGATATTGTGACAGATCTTCGATGATCCATGGTGAAAGTTCTTTTGACAGAACCAGAGATCCGCTAGACAGATATCAAAATGGTTAAAGAGTACTTATTAACAACTCAGAAGGAGAAAGAATGAGAAGAACTCATGTACAAGAAGTGCTCTTGTAATGGCACAATGTTCATGGCTGTTGAGAGTTCAGAGGTCTGTTTATCAAGCTAACAGGGAATCATATGAGCATAAACTAGGAAGGACCTAATGTAAGAGTGGCTTCTGTGTAATGTAAGGTTGAAGAATGTAGGCCTCCTCTCCTCATCCTAGAATTCCCCGTAATGAAACTGCTGTCTGTCTTTTCTTATGTTAAAACTTCAACTGCAAAGGGTCTGGTCACGCCTTAACCCACATCACGCTGATTTTCTTTTTCATCACCTCAAATATTCCCAAAGGATCAGCATAATTTTTAACTTTATGGAGTGTGTAGTGCAATTATTTTGTATTTCACAGAACTAGAATCTCTAGCTCTCAACATCCCACAGCTATAGTAATTTCAACTTCACTGCTGCTCTCTGGACTGAGGAGGCTCTCAAAGGCAAACACTTTAATGCCTTTCTTGTAGATTTTAGTTCATATTAAATAAGTTGTATGCTGATTGGATTATATGTACTGCTTATGTCCTACACAATAATGCTAATAAACTCTCCTCAGTCATTCTCAGTTACTGAGACACTACAAGACAAGCATTGATAATAACATTAACACCAATTGTAAGTAAAATAAAGGTCAATACATTTTTTTTGGTTGAGACTGAGAATAATGGTGTAGCTAAAAACTTTTACAAATCAATTAGGAGTCAGGAATATGAATTTATGTGAATTATAACAATTGTTAAAGCACTGTTTCAAGATAGAACATGCCAGCCATTGGTTCAGGATGGCATCTATTGTTGGACTAAGTAGTGAGACCCTTACAGTACAAAACAAACTCATTTAAAGGGTAATTTAAGGGGATTTTACTACTGATTAACCCCTAACAAGTTTCTTCTAACTTATTTTATTTTAGTAATTAAACCGTATAAGAAAATGGCATGTGTATTAGAGCAATTCTTCTGTGGTGCATGCAATGTAATTCACTGACTCTGTGTGTTTGGTGGATTGGTTGGTGTGACACAAGCTCACCTTCATGCTTTCTTTCTGCTAAGCATTGCAGACCCTGATAGAAGTCATGCGTAGAAAATCTCTGGGACAAAATGTCAGCGCTGTTTACATATAAACAAACACTTCAACAAAATAGTCCCCCCTTCAACGGCTCAGTTTGGAAAAAAATGTCCTCCCGTTTATCCTTCCCTAAATACTTTTCCAAAGTCCCTCAACAGTTCAGAACACACAACAGTTCAACTGCTGCAGAATTTTCTTTCTAAATATATGGATTGATACACAACCTAAAAGGTACTTACTGTAGTGTGTTTATGCCCCAGGATTTATGCCACAAAAAAATCTAAAAATCTTTTCATTTACAAGTTTTTAGATTAAGGTTAAATGTTTGTGCTTGTTGATGAATAAAAAAGTTCAGACAGTCCCATTTTTAAATGTTGAAAAAAATAGTTAAGATACCACTGAAAGCAAAGAAAGGATAGTTTCAAGGACTAATGTAGATTAGCAAAAACTTCTCTAGTTATTATTAAATCTATATCATTCTTTTTAGATGATACTGAGGATGAGGAAGAAATAAAAATGCATTTAAATTATAGGCAAAGCAGATAATCAAGCATGAGGGTAAAGCAATCTTCACTCTCTCCATCCTTCTTTCACCCCCTCTCACTCTGGTTTTGAAGAAAACAGAAGACTTCTTAGTGGGCAGTTCTCCTGCTTTAGCCTTGACACATCTGATTTTTTTTTCAATGAGCTGAAGCTGAGTCAGGCTTGATTGAGTCTCTCAGTGCTGTTTCTATTTTGGGTAGCTCAGGTCTAGATTATCTGCTGTTTTGAGTAAAGACACAAGGCCTCAGTGACTCCAAGTCACGCGTCTAGCATACAGCTGCTGGAGTAAACGTAATGGAATCTACTGTCCTGCTTGCACATGGAAAGGATTTTTCTTTGGGAAATGCCAATGAAGAAAGATGCTGGACTGTTTCCAAAAAGCTGTTGATAAAACAAAGCCCAATGACAAAACTTCAACAGCTCCAGGAATCTAGGTCAGAGATGAAATTGGATTTACACATCAAATGATGAGAACTTATGTGAGGCGGGATTTCAATGAAAAGGAACTTTTGGATTTCAGGAGAATTTTACAGTTAAACAGAACGGAAGATAAATGTTTGTTATCTTGAATAACTTTATTTCCAAATTATGCTAAATTTGTTGAAGTTTTTTTAAACCTGTCCACCAAACATGTAATGTTCATATCACATCTATAGTTTGTCTTCAAAAATCTGAAATAATTTTAAATGGTCCCTTAGTAAAAAAAAGGTTTATTTACATTTTAAAGGTTATTTCATGTTTGTTTGTTTTTCCTTTTGCGTGGCCAATTTCTGCGCATGCTATGAATGACTTAACGTTTGTCTTCTAAAATGATAAAGTATTTTAATGGTTGCCTAGTAAAAATTGATTATTTACATTTTAAACCTATTTTTTCCTAAAACAAAAAAACTTGTATTGAAAGTTAACTTCAATTTGTGTGACAAAACTTCTGCTGAATTCTAGTCCTTTGGGTTATTTTAATTTAACATAATACAATCAAGACTTGTTAACTTATTTAGGTTTTGTGGACCCTTTTGTCAATCAGAGCTAATATAGTTGCCAAAGGTGATCACCAGCAAAATTTCACTAGTTCATTCTTCGTTATAATTTCCTAGCCAGTGAAGAAGCGAGTAAAAGAAAAAAACGTGCAAGTTGAGTTGGGATGTGAGTAAGTGGTCCGGGACCAGGAAGAAACCTGGCCATGGAAAATCCCCCAAGTACAAAGTAAAGAGAAGTCTGTCACCTGATTAGTGGCCATTTTTGACAAAAGTTCATTTATTAGACATTCTCATTTAGATTGATGCCTGGATTGCTAAACAACAGTATAAATCTTTTAAGAGATTAAACAAATTCAAACACTGAAAGAATAACTGACGAGCATCAACATTTTATTTGTAACATTTTCTTGGAATGAACTGAGCAGTATAAATACACAGAATAAATTAACATTTTAAAATGACCAGTTTTCAACACAAATAAATTCCAAAATTAGTGTAAAGTAAAGAACGCATTTCTAACAAAACCCTTAAAAAACCTGTGAATTCCCTTTTAAATATTTATCATACAGAACAGCAGTAATATTGCAAGCTGTGGTCTTACAGCGGGTCACTGGTGGAGAAGCCCGGTGTCTAGTCTCTGAACTCAGTAGGAGTTCTAATCCAGCATGTTTCATTTGGTAGTCTGCTGAACTGGAGCACTGTGAACAAAGTGCTGAGTCATTCTTCCTGCTCTGCCCAGAAACCATGAGTCGTTTGATTTGCTGGAAACAAAATCCCCACTCCTGAACATTGGCTTTGCTGGAAAACATGTCCTTTGGTGCATAGAGTAAATCCTCAGTCTCGTTAGGCTTGATCCAGAGCGGAACCCGGGTCTGATGCAGCAGCATGCCACTCAGTGGCAGAGATCCCGTCCACGTCCACTCATCGCTCAGGTAGATTGATGACCGGCACCCACTGGTCCAGACCCCGACTGTCCCGGCAAAACCGATTCAGCTTGCTGAGTGCAGGGTCCTTCCAAGTTGAGGACTGGGGACTCTGAGAAAGAAGAGACAAACATGGGCTCTAGATCAGAATAGGACTTAATATATCTTCCAAGCATAAACTTATATCATAATCAAGCAAACTTTCCAATTAAAATATTGCTGATTTGGAATATGCTTCAAGGAAAACAAACCATGAATATTTTCCATAATAATCCTAAATTATTAAATCTTTTTTGTTGTTGCAGTTTTTCAATTATTGCGTGCAATTTCCTTAGTACACTCTAGTTCTCGTTATATAAATAATAATTTTTTTCAGACAACCGAGCTGCTGCATGATCTTCCTCTCAATACAATTTCCTTCAAACTCAGAGGCTGCACTGAAGAGTCAGCTGTAAACAGCTGCTGGTTCATGGATAAGCACCTTTTTTCCCCCAATAAGCCTCTCTCTAATTTGTTAAAGATGGTCACTTCACAGAGATTTTCTTCCAGGAAACCCGGTTTGCAGAAATACCCCTCCATTACACAGGAAGTTCCGTGAAAACCAAAGCCCACCACAGAAAGTCAGCACTGCTATTATTTGACTCTGAAGAGCTGCCAGTTTATTGCTGACCCAGACTTGCTGCAGACCCACATCACGCGTGCTCCAGCGGACCATTGAACTTTAAATTGCTTCAGTCAGGCTACCCTTAAAGAGTTTAACTGAAGCTTCCTACCAATTAGTGTGCATGTAGATTTCTGCAGAACTGTGGAGCTGCAATCGATCTAAGTGAGATCTATTGAGATGGTAAAAGAAGTGACACTTACCGTGACTAACACACAGTGCAGGTCCACAGACTCTCCTCCCGGCGTCACTCCCTCCAGGATCTCTGCCAGACGCCTCATGTTGTTCACTCGCAGGATATTGATGTCATTTTCACAGCAGAACGCTTGAATCAAGGTAAAATGAATCTGGAGGGCCACGTCCTTCACATCCTCCTCATCTGTGGCCAGCAGACATAAGACCACGTTGTCTGGGTCCCTGCACATTTTTAAATCAAGAGAATATTTTACAGCAAGGCAACGCAAGGTAAGTTTATTTGTAGAGCACATTTCGTACAAAGGGTTTTTCAAAATGCTTTACATGGGAAACAAGAAATAAAAAGAAAGTAGATTTAATAAAATCAATCATACAAAAAATATATATAAAATAATAATGACTAAACACTGAAAATTAAGACATAGATTAAAATAGTGAAGTGCAGAGATAAAATAGTTGTTCGAACGTTGGTGCTCAGTTGACAAAAGCGCAACTTAACAGGAGAGTCTTTAGCCTGGACTTAAACGTGACTAAATGTTAGCACCCTTGATCTCCTCTGGAAGTTGGTTCCATCTGTGGGCCGCATGGTAACTAAAGGAGTATTTACCCGTGTAGAATTAATCCGGGCTAGATCTAATTTAATTGATCTGAGGGATCTCAGTTACCTGTTTGGTGTGTATTCACTGATCATGTCTGTTAGGTATTTAGGTGCTAAAATATGTTTAAAGTTGTGCATAAAGCTATGCTTAACGAGCAGCAGAACTTTGAAATCTATTCTGGATGAGTCCGGCAGCAAGTGTAGAGACTTAAGAACTGGTGAAATGTGTTCTGACTGTTTAGTTTTGGTTAGAATACTCCAGTGAGAAGAGCGTTACAGGAGTCCAGCCTGCTGGAGATTAAAGCATAAATCGGTTTCTCTAAATTTTGTCTGGATACAAAGCATCTGATTCTTGCAATGTTTCTTAGACTGTAATAAGCTGATTTGGTCACTGATTTTACGTGGCTATTAGATCAGATCAGTCAAGAATTCCTGACCTGATTTGTAGTTAATAGGCCCGAGACAGTGAGATCATTTCAAATGAAGGTGGTCTTTATGATTTTACCACATAAGTTTTATAGCTAAAATTGGCCCACGTACATGGCCATGCTTCCTATAATAACTCTTTTATATTAATGTTATTATACAATCGACAAAAAAATATGAATGTAATACATTTTATAGCTTCATTAATATAATAGAAACATGGCAAATGTTTTGGCATTTGTGTTCCTAAATAAAATGTTGAATTGAAAATGAACATGCACAATAATAACACTTATTCTATTAAATTCCAGCCAGAAGTGCAAGAATTCACTTGCATGTTTGTTTGAACTGAGTGACTGAAACTTTTAAAGCCTCTCCCGGGCTTTTGACATTCATTTCTCCTCAGTCAGATGTGGAAGTCTTCTGATTCACTGTTTAACATTGTCTATTCTCTTTTTCTAAACCCTGTTGTTTCAAAGGACTGTTAACGAGGGGCCAGATCTGAATATTGGGACGAATTAAAAACCTGCCGTTTTTTTTTGTTTTGTTTTTGTAAATTCTCTGGGCACTTACACGTTGAGAGACTTAGCAGCCTCGTAGACCCCCACAGTGATGCAGCCCTGAGGTAAAGCAGAAGTCAGGAGCTCCTCCAGAGCCTGCTCGACCGAGTCCATTCTTCAGGAAGAAAAATGGTGGAGAAATACACTTATGAGATTTACCTTTACAGGGAGTCCCTCAAAACACATTCAGTTCTACCACAGCTTGCCAACAATACTTTAAGATGGTTGAATAAATGCAACGAGAAAGTGACATTCCATCTATATCGTTGTTTAAACCTCTAAATTGCACGCAATTTAAATAGTAAATACTTCAGAACATATTAATGTGCAAAAACGTGCAGTGGGTGACGGTTTGACGCACGTTATTTCAAACTAAAGCCTCAGTCACGTCTGAGTGAAAATGATTCGAATAAGGACTGCTTCGAAAATAACATTATTATATAAAGTTACCTTTCCGTTGCGTTATCTCCACACGGTTCTTCAAAAGTCATATTGCACATTAAAGCGTATATCCTTATTAGCACGCTGTTGTGTATAATCCACGGAAAGTTGCTTCATCTGCGTCCTGCTCCTGTCTCGAGCGAGCTGAGGGACTGATCGAGGACGAGGTGACACCGGCTCAGACCGCTGCTGGAGTTCAGACCGGTTCATTTACATACGCCCTCTGATTGGTCAGGGTTATACGATCTCTCGTGGAGAAGCTGCTCGCTCGTGCACAATCGCTATGCAATAACTGCTATTTATAGCCGGTCAGGTTGAATAATCCACAAACACATGAAATGCAATTCTGTGCACTTAAACACATTTACAGTATGTGTGGATTAAGACGGAACACTACTAGTTAATTCCAGGTTATAAAAAACTGTTTTCAGCAAACTGAAAAATAAACAACGTTTTTATTGTTTTCCCCAACGCACACTTTATTTGTAACACATTTGCAATATACTTATTTTATGCATATAATATAAATGAACTCATGTTACAAAACAAAACTTTCTGCAAATTATCGATTTAAATGTATAAAGCGACATCTGGTGGTGGATACGCGAAGGCTTCGACTTCATAGCAAGAGAGGAAGATTCTGAGAAACAAATTCGTTAAAGTACCATTTATTTGTAAAATACTAAATAATACTTGCAGCAAAGTTTATATGTTTATATTTATATACAGAATGGTTGCATAATTATTCAAATAAATTGTGTAGAGATTATTTCCAGAGACATTTTATATTACACAACATATAGTACATCGTCACAATTGTACTTATTACAAAAGCAGTGTAATAGTAGTACCCACCGCCCCCACACACACACACAGAAACGTCTAAATCATATGCAAACAGAAGAATTAACTTTCAAATAATAAGAAGCTAGCTTTCAACTAATATATTTTATATAGAAAAAATGTTGAATTTCCCCTTGCTGAATCAAAAGGAATAAGCATGGTTTAAACGTACACATTTACAACCTGAATATCAATTTAAAATATAATCCCACTTTGAGGCATGCTTGCATGTCACAAGCTAAAATTCATGGATGGAGTTACAAATTTACACAAAATAAGAAACACACATTCGACAGCTAGAGACAGTAAGGCTACCGAACTCTAATTCGCTAACCCACATTATCCCATAATCTCTTTGAAAATTGTACAATTGTATATGTGTGGTCACGAACAATAAAAATGGCAATTCAATAAAGTACGTTTGTATGCTGCCCTTCCTATTATGGTAGTGCGCTCGTCCCATAATAAGTGCGTGTTTTCTAAAGAGATGTCCGTGTAGCACTAAGTGTACATGTTGATGGTTCCGCCCAACGTGGCAAGTTCAAATCAAAGTTCCAAATATGGGAGAGTGGAGAAAGGCGAGGGCGGCTGTCAAACATCTGTATGCAAACACACAGTAAGTTCTGCGTTGGTTAATTTGCTATTCACCGTTAGTCATGTATTTTAGATGGTCATCCTAGAGTGTCGTTGAGAATTAAATGACATCGACATCTTCATATAACCTAAAGTTAAATAATGAACAAAAGAGGAGTAAAACTGTTTCTTCTGACAACATCTGTTTGAAAGAGGTGTTTAAAGATCATATTTAGAGGTGAGAGAAGATAAATACAATTACAGTCTCTATGTATTTGTGTTCTGTTTTAAACTGAAGTGATGTGGCAAATTGTACTTTGACACCGGGACAAGAAAGATTTTCCACAACATGAACAGCCAGACTTTGGATGCCAGAGGAAAATAATTCAGACTCCAATCTGTAAGTTTGCCTCGGACTTTTTGTTTTCATGAAACATTTATTGAATACAAGTATAAAATCGTATATTAAATGTAACGTTGACTTCTAGGTCCTTTACCGAGATTGTAAAACACAAGCTTTCTTATTGTAAAGTCCACCTTTAACACAAAACAATGTTTCTTTACTAGAAAATATCATGAACTTTGCGTTTTCAAGAGATATTTTCAATTAACATTTAACTCAGTGAGGAAACAAATACTTTTTTGAAGTCTTTTTAAAAACCATGCTCAGTGTTGATGACCCCTGCACTGGAACTCAAGGTTGTTTTTGAATGATTGCTTCTGTCCTGATAAACAGCCGTCATATCTACAATTATCGATAACAAGTGACTCTTGTGGTCATGACAGTCTGAAATCATGCTTCTCTATCAGCTTAATTCCATGTCCATCTGTATAGTTTTCTCTAGATATTTCCAGCGGCCCTTCCATTGATGGAGCCAGGAAGGCGAGGCTGGCAGATGCCAGGCTATCAGTACCAGTCCAGCATTAGAGATGATCGCCACAGATCCTACCATCCAAACCAGTATTACTATCCTCATACAGACCCCAGAAGTAGAGACAGACAGTGGAACCACATAGGCCCAGGACTTGCAGGGTACATGAGTCCTCCTCCCCAACCAGAACTTATCCCTGGATACAACAGCAGTAATGCTTATGCAGCAGACCAAGCCCTACACTTCAGGCCTCACTCTAGGTAAATGTGAAGATTATTTTTTCTTGTAAAATCTGGAGTACATTCAAAGTACATTTTTTTGTGAAATGTGAAATGGTACAGATGTGGATATGGTTTGAGCTAAAAGTACAATAGCATTCAAATATGTTAAAACAAGGAGTAAGTCCTCTTCCTTCCATACTTAAAGAAACTTCAGGGTTTCTATATTATGTGTAATTACTGAAATAACACTTGTTTGACTGAAAGTTGAGAGAAAGCACTTTACACCAAAATGCAGAATATAAACAAAAACATTATTTCAGGGCTGTAACTCAGCTTTTCAAATGTGACAATTCTTGCTGAGCTTCTACTTTCAGTGTTGGCATGTCAAACCATTTCATCATTGCTTCTGGTAAATGTCTTAGATGCTGCACCTCTAAATAAAACACAACAATATGTTGAACACAATATGTATATATATGTACGTGTGTGGGTGTATTTTATACATACATAGATACATGTTTGTATAATAAAATATATTCACATATGTGTATATATTAGTAGTAGTATATATATTATTCCTTCAGTCAATATTAACATTAATAATGTGAAATAAGCAACCTTTTTAGTTGTATATTGTATTCATAAATAATATTATTTTAGAAATGAATGTCATGAACTCGGGCGTCACGGTGGCGCAGTGGTCGTCTCACAGCAAGAAGGTCGCTGGTTCTAGGCTCGGCTGGGGCAGGTGGCATTTCTGTGTGGAGTTTGCATGTTCTCCCCGTGATCGCGTGGGTTTTCTCCGGGTGCTCCGGTTTCCCCACAAGTCCAAAGACATGCGGAATAAGTGAATTGATTAAGAACAATTGCCCATAGTGTTAAAGTGTGAATGTGTGTGTGAATGTTTCCCAGCGATGGGTTGCGGCAGGGAAGGGCATCCGCTGCGTAAAACATATGCCAGTGAGTTGGCGGTTCATTCCGCTGCGGCGACCCCGAAAGGGAATAAAGCCGACATGAAGATGAATGAATGTCATGAACTCTACTTCAATCCATAAGATGGAAGTACAGTACAACGTGTAATTGGTCTACCATGAATCCCACAAGAGATCATGCTTTTTATCTTCTGCTTAATGTTTAGGCAAGAATACGATTATTCCATTTCTAACTACTGGCCCTACAGAGAGGACCACGGCTATTACGAGCATTATGGCTATCACACAACACAATACAGCTCTCCAGGTATGTAAAAATAGATTGTAGTGTCTCTTGTCTTTTATTTAACCACTTCATTTAAGCCTGATGTGTTTCCAGATGCTGGTGGCTGGAGACCAGAAGTGATGCATGGGAGAGGTTTGCAGCAGGAATCTGCCTCATACGTAAAACAGCTGAGGTCTGTATTCTATAGTCTTTGCTTCAGACGTTTTTCAAAGCAGTTTTAAATGTTTAACTTCTTACTATTTTTTTCATTTTAAACAGTTTTGGTGATAGAACAGACAGTGAACATGATCACGGGGTTTCAGAGACATGCAGAGAAAACCAGGAGAACGAAGAAGGAACCCGAGAGGTTTGTCTCAGATCATACTTTGCTTTTCATGTTTTCATTAAAATTTCATAATAATTATTATTGAAAAATTAAAGAAACTTTGATAAACGTTTGATGCAGTAATATTTTTCTCATGTATAACTGGTTTTACTTTTGTAAATTGAATTTTAAAAATGTAAAGACGTTTTTTTTAAACCCAAATCCAGATTCTGTATTTCCTAGACTGTAATTACACATACTTTTGTTATAGAGGTCGTTCCTGAAAAATGTAACGATGGCAGAAAGTTTTTTTTTTTGCTATTTCTACAACTGAGGGTAACGATTGGTAAGGATGCTAGTAGTACATAACCAATTATGTTGTGTTTTTGTCTGATTAGTTTTCAAATGCTACCAGAAGCGTTTCTATAGCAGATTGATGAATTCTCTGTGTGTTTTTATTTGTTAGTGAACATTGCATACAGAACATCTGTGCCACTCCCAAATTTCCTTTTTATTTTCATCTTGTCCACTACCTAAACTAAAATGTCTTTAATAGTTCAACTGAGCTGTTTACCATCACCTTGTTCTAAACAAAAATGGTTTAGAGCTACCGGTTTCCTTGATTTTTTATTTTATTTAACTCAACTAGGGTTTAGACTACAAGCTGTCTTGTTTTCCTTTGGTAGGCGCATGACAGTGGAGTTCTTGCTGACAGTAAAGCATCAGGCCTGTCTTCTAGCAGCTACGAGCTCAGCCAGTACATCAATGCAGCTGAGCACTGTGAGCCAGTCTCACAAACAGGTTTGTCACACTACACCAAAATCAAAACCCATCCTGTCTTTGTGTTCGTTGTTGAACGTTTGCTCCCCATCCTGGATGTGCAGCAGCGCACTCTGATGTAGATAATCTGGTAGTGGAGGAGGCACCCCTGAAGTTCTGGATCCCTCATGTGGCAGTAAGCTTTGGAGCTGCTGGACAGCTGCTGCGTGTCCGTCCATCCCCAGTCTCTGAGGGTCAGACAGCTCAAGTGGAGATCCACAGCCTGGAGGTCAGAAAAACACTTATCAAGAAGCATGATGCCAGTTATTTTGACGTGTCGACATGCGTACATCAATAAATGTACGTTTGTCATTTAGTTGGTCATTAAAAGAACTGTGATCTTTTCAGGTCATTCTCTGTGACACACTTGAACAGCAGGACATGAGAGACTTCCCTGGACCATTAGCTAGGTAAGAAACTATTCAAAACACTTCTTCACTGAAACATCTTGAAAGCTGTTAGATTAATTTTATATTTATTTAGTTTACATTTGAATCGGGTCCATAGCATACAATGTTCAGGCTACAGCAATCTGGTTACACGGACAAAATATTGTTAAATGCTTAATTAATCAAACCTTAATTTAATTGAAAATGCTAATTCTGATCATGTATGGCATGAAAATAGTTGTTTTTTTAATACAAAAATACATGAAAAATTTATATTGTTTAAACCTGTTAAAAACTGAACAGCGTTATTTCGTTTCTGAACCGGATCACGTCATAGAAAAATCAGCGCTGAAGGAAGATGAAGCAACTACTGTTTCTTTTTTGTAGGGAGGATTTGCATAAAGTGGACGCCATTAACTTTGCTCTTCAAATGTCAGAGAAATGTCTAAAGGAAGAAAAACTAGAAGATGCCACGTCTGCTGCCCTCTTGTGGAATTTGTTAATATTACTCTGCAGGCAGAATGGAGTAGGTCTCAATAAATCTTTAATGGTTTAAAAAATTCTCCGAATTGAAATGTACTTTCTTTGTTGATCCTGATTACATGTTGTTGTTGTTTAGAGAGTTGCTGGTTCAGATGTGGCTGAGCTTCTGATGAAAGATGCCAGATCTCAGGCTTTCTGTGGTGATCCAGTTGATTCAAAAAGCCTCATCGATCTTAGTGAAACCCCAACATCTGAAAAGCAAACCCTGGACATCTCAGACCTTCTCACCGGGTTTCCCCCAACCGATGCAGAGACTGCAGAGCAAAACCTTCAGAAATACACTAAACTGCTGCTCTCTGGCAGGAAAAAGGTATTTCAGTGAGAGAAAAAACTGTGATGTTTTGTTGGTTTGCACATGCAAACATAGCATATTTATTGTTGGGCATAGCTTGCTATATTTTTGTTTAAAAAATTAGTTAAAACTCAATTTGTTCATGATATGCAACCAATTTAGCTTTTTACATGTTTTGCAGAAAAAAATTAAATGAAATGAAACCACTTTAATATAGTTGTGTACAAGGCATTACTTTTATGTCCTAACACCTTCCAAAAGTTTTGTTTCAATGATATTGGCCCTTTAAAATTACATTTTACAAAAGACAACTGAACACAGCTGACAACTGAATACAGATACCTATATTTTCAATGTAGTAAACATCATTTAAATGTTTAATAAATCTGCAATTCAGTTGTTTAATAATTCTCCCCTAAACAATTTGTGCAATTATCAGTTTGACTAGTTTTGGGTGCATTAAATGATTCTCTTGACAATAATGAAATGCGGCCTTTATTTATTTAAACTGACAATTTTATCTCCTGTCATGTTTACTCGTATCCCTGTAGGAGGCACTGGAGGCAGCGATGGAGAGCGGTCTATGGGGTCATGCCTTGTTCCTCGCCAGTAAAATGGACAGCAGGTCCTACAGCACAGTTCTCAGCAGGTTTGCACTCTCAGGCGTAACTGACATCAAATGCATGCATTTCAGCAGTAAACACTTCAATAACTGTCACACTGACTCGTGTTTTCACGTACAGTAGCACAAATTCCTGATTCATCTGCTCATATCAGATAATAACTTGTCACCCAGCAATGTGTCTGTAAACTCACTGGACTTTGATTGGTTTATTCTGGCATTTTAATATGTCACAAATGTTACGCTCTATAAACACTCAAGTATACAGTGAGTGAAGAGCATGGCAGAGCCACAGGTGGCAAGAGTATATTTACACATCCTGACAGTTGTTGACTCTGATCACTCCGACACATGGCTTTATCCCGACACTTTATTCTGCAAGGTCTGCGAACAGCTTCTTTCTCTCAAACAACAAAAACCAAACAGTTATCCAGAAAACAAAACCAAGCCATTTTATTACTCACAGCAGTCAAAGCACTCAAATAAAAAATGCTATTGATGACAAGTCAGTGATAATTCCATGGTTCGTTCCTGTAAGGAGAAACCGGCATGAGTTATATTTAAACAGGCTTAGGAGGAGACCAGTGAAAGGCTCTGGTTTCATTTGAGAGATAGTTGATTCATGTCTCCAGGGTGCTATTGATGGATTATTTTATTATGGATGTATTGATGAATTTGTTTACTGATGTGTTCTTTACCTAAGGTATGTCTAAGAAGTTTTTTCCGCTGGTGAATATACTGAAGATTAATGTGATTGACAGGTTCACAGGTAGTCTGTCTCCCAGTGACCCTCTGCAAACCCTCTTCCAAATGCTTTCTGCCAGGATTCCAGCAGTTTCTATGGTGATTTGACATATTTCCCAATATAATTTTTTCATCTTTAGGTGAAGCTTTTATCTGAAAGAATACATTTTAAATTATTGACAGTAAAATAGGATGTCACGTTGGCATCATGTTTGACATCATGTTCCTCTACAAATATTGTATATTGTTTGTTCCATGCAGTTGTGCTACTCAAACATATTTTATTAGGAGGGATTAGATTGTATCTTGTTATAAACTTCTTCTTCTCTGGACAAAGTTGTAAACAAATGGACCAAGCTCCAGTAAGACATCTCAAAACCCTTGTTTTTCACCTGCCCCTGCAGTCCTGGAGTAGTGAAAAGTGGGGCGACTGGCGACCACACCTGGCAGTACTTCTCTCCAATGAGACCGCAGAGTCTGTGACGGATCACAAATCTATCCTCACCATGGGTGACACACTAGGTACATAAAAATCCAATTTGTGTTGATCTATAAAGAGAATTCCCTGAGCAGTCATTTATCGTCACTCTCAGGCTCCAGGGGATTGCTGTTTGCCTCTCACATCTGCTACCTCACAGCCCAGTGTCCCTTTGGCTGGTTCGGTAAGAGGTCAGATCGAGTGGTGCTCCTGGGTAGCAAGCAGTGGTGAGGAATTCGATGTTTGTTCCTGAATGCTAGGGTTCCTGAATTCAATCACCGCCTTCTTGACCTCTGTAAAAAAAAAACCTTGCTTGCAGTGCCCTGTTTTACAAGTTCTCTCACAACTCTGCAATTCGCTGCACTGAACTGTTTGAGTACTGCCAGAGGCTGGGGAATCCAGAATATATTATTCCTGCATTTCAGGTATCAAGCACATCAAGCACCTCATCACTCCTATCAATGTAGATCAAAGTTTACCCTCCACAGGCTCTTTAAATTCATGAAAAATTGTTCAATGCTGTACTAAATCAGACACACTAGATGCAGTAATCAATAATAAAAAACTAAATTTTTAGCAGACATTATTTAAACAGAGAATAATTTTCAAAAAGTCGATCTCACATTTTTAAAGGAGATGGTTTCAGCTCATCACCAGAAAAAAAGATAGGAATTTTCAGTCAGAAATTTATGGATCATTATTGTTTTTTTAATGATTTTAGGTGCTCATTCTTTTCTCATTTCATTCCAAACGTCTGGAGAAATTGCATGTATATTGAATATGAATGTGCTGAAGGTCTATAGGTAACTGAAACATATGAGACAGTCGTTATACATGGTTTGGCCATCCCCTCTCCCCTCTCCCTTTCTACAAACCATCTCAGCTAACATCACACCTGCCCTCGCTCACATCATCAACTCCTCGATCACTACCGGTATTTTCCCTTAACCCCTTCAAGGTGGCCAGAGTCACCCCGCTTCTCAAGAAACCTAAACTCAACACATTATTGGTGGACAATTACAGACCTGTCCCTCTGCTGCCCTACACTGTCAAACTCATCGAGCAGGTCGTCTTCTATCAACTCTCTTCTTTTCTGACTCAGAAAAACAAGCTCTATGACAATCAATCAGGCTTCAAGAATGGACACACAACTGATATGGCTTTGTTGTCTCTGTTCTCATCCTGCTAGATCTCTCTGCTGCCTTTGACACAGTCAACCATCAGATCCGTCTCTCCACTTTCCATGCTATGGGCATCACTGGCACTGTACCCTATTGGCTTGAGTCCTGTCTCACTAGTAGATCTTTCAGTGTCATTTTGAGGTGTGAGGTCTCCAACTGTCATAGACTACTCACTGGGGTTCCCCAGGGTTCAGTACTTGGTCCCCTTCTCTTCTCCATTTACACCCCCTCCCTGAACCCTATCATTCAAAGACATTGATTCTCACTGCAGATTTGCACTGCTCAACATTCGAAAGATCAGGCCCTTAACTAATCATGCAACTCAACTGCTGGTTCAGGCTCTGGTCCTCTCACATCTGGACTACTGTTATTTTCACAATACATCTTAAAATGTTAACTCTTATTTAAAAATTGTAAAGGTTTGCTTGTACTTGTAGAGAATTTGATTACATTTTTATTTGACTGAAAATTTAACTAATTTGTTTAAATTGGTAAACTGATCTTCTACTAACTCAGACTTCTCAAAATATTAATTTAATGGTTTTATCTAAATACTTAACTTGTAGTTACTTTAGTAGTCTATTTTATTTGTATTCAAACAAGATACACAAAAATATATATTTCTTTTAAAATCTGTTCTAATCAATCTCAAGTTACCAAACCGGTAAATAGTGCTAAGAGAGATATGAATCATCAGCTTAATTTTTGAAATACGTATAAGTGATCATTGTGAAAAAAGTGAAAAAATATGAAATACATTTTAGGTTGATTTTGCTGTAACTCAAGCATGGTTTGCCCATATAACAATGTTTAAACATCTCATCTTCAGTATTTGTGGCTATTGATTTGCTGGTATTCACCTGTAGGTTTACAAGTTCCTTTATGCGAGTCGTTTGCTGGACTGTGGCCTGGTCTCCCAGGCTTTCCACTATTGTGAGCTGGTGGCTAAAGCTTTACTCCGGATAGATGAACCGCATCTTGTGTTGCTGGGAGAGCTTGTTCGGGTGACACACATTTGTTCAAACATCAATTCTCTTGTAAATTGGACTCTGCACATGTAGTCTGCTTATTCTGCTTGCTGAAACAGTTGGTTGACAGACTGAAGTTCTCCGAGGCTCAGCTCAATGACACTAGGGTTGGTCATCCTTTCTTGGACCCTGACTGGCTGGTGCAGATCCGCTGTAGACACCAGACCCTGCTGGTGAGATGTTTTCCCAGTGTATATGTCGTTTTAAGATTAGCAGGACTGTTTATAGAGCGAATGGTATCCATATGGAACTCAATGCAAGGACGGCACTATCATTTTTCTTTTGCATCAGGTTTTAAACCTCAAGTGTCTGTTCAGAGTCACTAGTAATGTGGCGAGACAAGGTTTACACCTTTTAAACGGTCTCCTGTGACAACCTCTAGCTTTCAAAGAGGATGTGATATGTTTGCAATGAAATTTTAATAATGTTCTTGTTTATATCTAAAAAAAATTTTTATTTTTTACTTTTATTTTAGCTATGGATTGCATATTTTTACTATGCAGTTTGTGTCTGTGGACAAAGCTGAAAATATCAAACGTGAATTGTTAGACAAGGAAGTTGCATGGATATTATCATTTTTTTTGTGTATCTGACCATTAACATAAAACATACATAATGTTTCTGTTTGTATTCAGTGGTTATAGGTGAGGCTTCTGCAGATTAGAGCTTAATTTGCTTTTGAACGACCTTTAGAGTCTGTTGAACTCTGGCTTCCACATTTTAATGTGTAATTTCAATGGGAAATAATCTTTTTAATCTTTAGACTTTTTAAACATCTTTCTTAAATTATGTAATGATTATTCATGTTTCTGAAATATTGTATGGTTTTCTATGCATTGAGGGGGCTGTTTTGACATGTTTCCTTCCTAATTTTTCCTATTTGATAATACTGCTCCATTAGTAGCATTTCTATGGAGTAAGAGATCTGTCAAAACAATCTGCATTTTAATTAAAAAAATTTTATTGACAATTGTCATTTAATGAACTAAGTATTATGTCGCATTCAAACATGTTTTGATTTAGAGTTGTTTTATTTGAATTGAACTTAAATATTGAACATCTGAAATTTAAGAAAACATCTTTTTTAAAAGCAGAAATATTTATAGAGGTCAGCGTCACGGTGGCGCAGTGGGTAGCACGGTCATCTCACAGCAAGAAGGTCGCTGGTTCTAGGCTCGGCTGGGTCAGTTGGCATTTCTGTGTGGAGTTTACATGTTCTCCCCGTGATCGCGTGGGTTTTCTTCGGGTGCTCCGGTGTCCCCACAAGTCCAAAGACATGCGTATAAGTGAATTGAGGAAGAACGATTGCCCGTAGTGTTAAAGTGTGAATGAGTGTGTGTTTCCCAGCGATGGGTTGCGGCTGGAAAGACATCCGCCACATAAAACATGTGCCAGAGGAGTTGGCGGTTCATTCCGCTGTGGCGACCCCGAAAGGGAAGAAAGTCGACTTGAAAATGGATGGATGGATATTTATAGATGTATTTTCAAACTTCAGATTGTTTTGGTTGAATTCCTAGTCTACAGCTATCCAATTTGCAAAAATACAGTTTCAAGTTTTTAAGATGAAGAATTTAGAAACATCAGATTTAATAGTCTGAAAAATTCAGATTGTGAAATTAAGATCTCACAGAAACTAGGTCAACTAGGGCCATCAACAGGACAGAGTAAAGGTTCACAGATGAAGCTTTTACACCATTCTTCACCATAACTTTGAATCAACCATATCACAAGCTTGATTACCAAGTCATCAGCTTTTTACTAGCATGATTAAAAAATCACTAGCAAGCTCCTATACCTGCATTGACTGTTCGTTGATCATCTACTCTTCCCGACCTAGTTTCTGTGAGACCCATTTTTATAAACTGGATATTTTCAGAAAAAAATGCTAATGAGAAAAAAGCTATATAAATAGTTATGCCATTAAAAAAAAATAATCCAGTTCTAAATTTCAGAAGTTCAATATTCACATTTTGAAATTCTACTTTAAATGAGGAAATTTAAATTAAAAATTTATTTTATGGGAGTTAATATTAAGTTGTTTTATTCTTATTATTAGCTATATATGAGAACTATAATACTGAAGCTATTCAGTACTTTTCTATTATCAATAATTAAAATTATTAAAACACTATTCAAATTCAGATTGCTTTGGCATATCTCCAGCTCCATACCATTTTTGTTTCCCAGGAGGGGAACTACTATTCAGAGAGGTATCAGGTTCCAGCTGCAGAGACTGCATTGACTCATGAGGATGGCAACAACTGTTCAGGTTGTGTTAATGTAATTCTAACTCAACTCTAGGTGCCACTCTCATTCATTTGTGTTCCATGAGAATGGAGTCAGCAGTGTTTTTTTCTCTCTTGACTTCCCTAGATTGTACAGAAGGTTTCCTGGCAGAGGCAGAGCACTCCAGCTCTGTAATTCAATCCTCATATCTGCCCCAGTCCATGACTCTGTATAATGATGCCAGGTTTCAGGAGACTCCACTGAGTCATATATACCCCTCTGAAGAACCAGCTCCTAGAACCGTTATACCAGTGCCTCTGTACCCAAGCCAGCAGCCTGCCCCCATGGAAGCACCTGGTTCTCCTTCTAATTCAGTGGTGCAAAACCCTGCTTCTCTGGACCCCAGCATAACTAACCAGGATGATTCTCACCCTGTTTCCACCCCATTTCCCAGAAGCTACAATAATACAGGTTAAGAATGTACACTTTGATTCTTAAAAAAAAGTGAAATACTTCTTCAAGAATATATGCTGGACAAGTAACTTTTAATTTAGCTACGAATGTATATGTTTTTTTATGTTCTTTTTTTTATATGAAAAAAAATATTGTATAATCTTTGCCTTAAACTTCATTTTAAAGGTGGTGAATTCTCTGCTGATGGAATGGTGAGAAAAGCAACAAACTCCTTTTAATTTTTTTAAGTTTAAGAACCCTTTACATTGTCTCTATGGTAAAAATAGAAAATATAAGAAAAAATGAACCTGGCATCCTCTATGTTGTTTAAATGTGCTTTTTCAATACATGTGTACAACAATTGTCAGAATTTTTTTGTCACATTGTTTTCTTTGCATTTAAAGCGTGGTGCTGGTGAGCATAACTCAGTATCTGAGAGCCTCAATCACTCTGGGACAAATCCAATTGAGCGCATAAGTGAGTCTACCGAAAAATCAACAAAGGTACTGCAGTTTCAAAAAACTCTCTGGATTGTTTTGTATTGTGTTTCTATAGTTTATTCGTTTTCTTCCATCAACAGTCCTCTCAATCTGGATGGTTCAGTGGCTGGTTCAAATCAAAGCCTAAAGAGGAGCCAAAAGAAGAAAAAGCAGACCCAATTTCCACCACAACGGTAGAGTAGATTAGTGTTTATTAAATACTATCCATTTAATATAATCAACGGAAGTGATCAAACATATAACTGTTCCACTGCCCGCTTTATAAGTGCATCATTTCAATATCCCTAGTGGCTGTACTGAGCCATGGCTGCTAGTGTAAGCAGCAACATGCTCGTTAAAGCTACTTTACACATTACATGTCAGCAGAGTTTTTCACATTCATAAACCAAAATCGGAGCATTTGCATCTTTCAAAACAGTATTAGTCCTTGTGGAACATGGTAGCTGATTTGAGATTTTGCAAGGCAACAAACATGTCTAGACCACACTCAACCTTCTTAAACCAGGTACCATGTTACAAAACACTAGAGCTCCTCGCTTACGCTGGTGAATGGGCTGAATATTTCACCGGGATATTTCAAATACAACGTTATTTTATTGAAGCAAGCTTTGGAAAGCTGTGTTTTTTTTTTCATTTAGGCTGACGCATTCTTAGTAAGCAGATAAAATGTTTTGCATCAGAACGTGTCAAATAGTTATATAAGAATATAAATGACTAGAATGTTAGTTACAATACTGATGTAATCATGTAATCAAGTTATGTGATTTGTCAGATGTTGGACAGGCTGAAACATCAACCTTGAAGCTAATAAAATAAACAAGGGATTTTTTCTTTCTGCGAAAATATGTCATAGATTTGGAAGAAAACCACTGAGACGTTCCTATTTTGAAATGTTAAAATCATGCTTAATATTAAAGGGCCTTAAGAAATAGTTTTTTAAAGTTTGCAAACCAACTGGTTTTCATTTTAACATGTTATGTGTCTATTTTCAGGAGTCACCGGCTAGCTTTCCATTCCCTTCACCTTCCTCATCCATTCGGAACACTGAGCAGCCTCCTTTCAATCCCTTTTCTAAGAGTGCTGGTGAGTGATTTGTTGCAGCATCACTGACTCTGAGATCCTCACATTAACACTGCCATCTCTTTTTCTTCATGCTGCATGTTTCAGCATCTAATGTTTTCTTGTTCTTTTATGCAGAATTAAATTATTAAAGATTACCCATTAAACAGTGGGAGTGCAAACAAGGTCACGTTTAGTGTAGCGTTGTTTTCATTATGTTTACTTATTCTGAAGTCCTATATGTCATGAAGAACTTTGCTCTTTGTTCAAAGGTGTGAAAAATGCATATATTAAGTATGTTGTGATTGGAGCAGATATCTATTTTTACATCACAAAAGCATGGGTTATTGAAAGAAGATGGTTATAGAAGAGTCACATGGTCACAAATTAATTAATCTGGGCCAAGGAATGCTGCAAGAGGAATAAAGGAGTAAAAAGAGGAAGTAGTATGTAGGCATTGATTGATTGATTGATTGATTGATTATAGAAACATCAGAATGTTGTCTTTTGTGTTGCAGGGCAAAGTCAGAATCTAAGTTTAATGCGTCAGGTAGAGATTTTTTTAACTGCATACAATTCTACTCGAACTCTAAATGACTTGCATGCATTTGTGGAAATAGTCACATTTATTTTCTTGTTTACAGGGCCCCTAATTCTAAGGAAATAACCACTTCAATAAATCTCAGGTATCAACTATAGGATTCCAGCTGAAGCTCGTGCTCATTTGCCCAAGGGATCCATAACAACACTTGTGCATTTTGAAAGACCAGGTTAGACAAGGGCTGGTATCATCACACAGCCACATCTGCGATTACAGAAATACTTTGAGGACACAAAGTTCTTGAAATGATCTCTGAAGGGTTTGGTGGCCACACATCATTAAATGAAGACACCGAACAGCTGAAGTGCAGCTTCCTGTAGTGGCTGCTTGAATCTGCGTCAAGCCTCGTGGGGCCAAGGGCTGCTGAGTAAAAGGTGCTGCCACCCATGGAAACAAGAACTTAACACTAGTGCGCAGCTGGCAATGTCAATACATTGTATAACATGGTACACTTTGACCCACAAATTCAGTTAACAGAATTAGATGGTGCACTCTGACCCACTATGCCATTCCAAGTTTACGATGGAAAGCTCACATGTAAACAAGATTGTCTCATTGGGAAATTGTATAGCTGTTCTATATGAGCTCTGATTTATTAATGAAGCAATGTGTTTTTACATATGTATGTGTATTGTAATAAAATTTTATGGCAAAATATTTGAGTTACTAAAAACGAGAATATCATAAGACAACAAAATAGCTGCTGCAAACCATGACAGGGGAATTTAATAAGCCAAATGGTATTTTCATCTAGCACAAGTGCACATGAACATGAAGACGACAGACAACCGTTAACAGACATGGAGCACTCTGACAGCGTGTCCTCAAGAAGGAACCGGATAAGACACGGACGGCATGAAGCATGTTTAATTATTCAGTCCATAAAATAAAACAAAACAAACTTTAATGACATACTGTATTTTTTTTTCTTTAACACAACTTGTTATTTCAGTCAGTTTTTTAGCTGCACAAACAAGAGATGTTTCTAAAACTTGCAATTAGCCCTGGTGCTACAAGAATATAGACTATGATGTAACCAAAATCAAAGTGGTCCCTTTAGTTCCCTGCGAATAAGAGTACAAATAGTGTAAAACATGAGTCACATTTACTTTCTAGTTTAAAACAATGTTAAAGAATCACTCCAAAAACCTGTAAGGAGGTTAGATTTGTCCACCAAGAAGTTATGGTAAATGATCCATTTTAGATAACTAAATGATTTAAGCAGAATGCATTTTTCAGTGGATTGTGAAAAGATCTTGGTGTCTAGGCTGGACAAGTCTGAGTCTCTTCATGGCTCTTCAGATGTTCTGAGAGAAGTAAATCCTGTGGGAAAGATTTGCTGCAGTGTCCACAGACAAAGATCTGACCCTCAGCGTGCTGCTTTTGATGCCGCTTGAGGGCTGCCAGAGTGCTAAATGACATGTCACAGTCCAGACATGGAAAAGACCTCTCTTCTGTGTGAATATGTTGATGCCGCACCAATCGGGATGCCATGGCAAATGCAACCCCACATTCTGAGCACTTGTGAGGGCGTTCACCACTATGAACTGTGAGGTGCTCTGCCAAGTTGGAGGTCTTGGTGAAAGATTTGGAGCAAATGGAGCAAGTATACGGTCTAACTCCACTATGGATCTTCCTGTGCTCTGTCATGCGACTGGCGAGGGCAAAAGTCTTCCCACAGTCCGGACACACGAAAGGCCTCTCACCTAAATGTGTCCGCTCGTGACGTAGAAGAGATAGGGGCTTGTTAAATGTTTTGCCACACTGCTTGCAAACGAAAGGCTTGTTGTTGGTGTGCATGTTGCGCTCGTGTTTGCGCAGGTCTGAGGAGCGCACAAAGTCCTTGCCACATTCCTCACAAATGTATGGCTTCTCCCCAGTGTGGGTTCGGATGTGCTTGCGGAAGTCTGAGGACCAGATGTAGCTCTTGTCACAGAAGGGACACTGGTAGGGTCTTTCTCCCGTGTGCAGCCTCTTGTGTTGTTGAAGCGTGCCCTGATGCGAATAGGCCTTCCCACACATGTCACAAACAAATGGTTTAAGACCTCGGTGAGTGTCGATGTGACTCAACAAATTGCTGGACTTTTTGAACGCCCAGTTGCAGTAGGTGCACTTGTACGGACGGTTTTCAGTGTCTCCCTCCACTCCTCTCTTCTTCATAGTCACAAAAGGAAGCTGCCCTTTTGAAACCTGCGTCTGTGGTGACTTGGGAATCTTAGCTTTTTTTCTCTCCAAAACACACTCAATTTCTGTTACTGTCTCGTACAGATCTTGTGTATTTACTCCTGGTTCACTTGGTTTGGTGATCTTCACCTCTTGGTTCACCTTTTCGGTGGATGGTTCTGTATTATTTTCGTTCAGTTTTGGGCTTGAATCAAGCTTTGTCTTAACAACCACTTCATCCAGCTCACTTTCTTTCCTGGAGGGTTGTTCTGAATTATTTGCATAAGTGCTGGATGTATCCTGACTCATTGAATGTTCAGATCCCTGATCTTGGTTGCTTATATCTTTACTGCAGCTCGGGGATGAATTGAAGTCATCTTCAAAGGGTAGATGGAAGTTTAGAGTTTTAGTGGTGTCGATAATATTGCCCTCCACTGGCAAATAATGCCTTCTTCGGAGCAAGATCTTCCGAATGCTTCGTTTTGAGATGTAAGCATCACCAGCAAAAGCTGCTAAATCCCAAAGATCATCCATTTTGCCCATTGCTGCTGAATTTTTGCTTGTAACTCAGATCATTGAATGGTGAATTCTCAAAACCATATCTGAAAAAATATATATATACAATTATTTACTAGACATATAATGTTTTTCATTTGTTACTTGAGAAAACAAAGTTTTACTAGGCTCTGCCAGTTTTAATAGACTTATTAATTTCAGTTTCATAATGAGTTCTTACTGGATTTGTAAGCAATGATGAAATTATGATGCTATATATCCAGCACAAACTATCCGAGCTGGCAGAGCCTACAGCGCAGACTCTGGAGCCAAAAAAAAGAACAAGCATTTACACTCAGCTGTCGGGACACACACTGTGGGCTCTCGAGAAACAGAAAATTATGTCACACATGCAAAGAGTTTCTTACCTTGGCAGCAACAGAAGCAGCAATGGTAATTTCAAAGACCGCAATTAATCCACTTCCTTCATGCAGGACTTTACTCAGACGTTCCAGATACCAAAGGAGGAGCTATACTCCTGTCTCTTAGGGGAGTGCAACAACTTTCTTGCAGTTGTCAGCAGTTTTGCAAAACCATTTGCTACTGGGAAAGATCCAATGATTGACCTCTTTGCTGATGCCAGGCATAAGCTACATGGGCTATTTCCCAGGGGACATTAGTCGCAAAAAGTACTTGGATGTAATTACAACCTACAAGGACTATTTTCACTCTTTAAAGTGCACTGCATGTTTTTATAAATTGTATTGGCACAGTTTAAATGGTCAGTGAGTTGATTACATCATGCTTTAGTCAAATTCAACATTCCACGCAATATTATCTAGCAGGTCTTGGTAGGTTTTACTTTTGTAGTGTAAGCTTTGGCTGCAGCTATTTTTCACTTGACCTAAGAGATGTTAATGATCTGCATTCTGCAGTTAATGTAATTACCATCAAAACATGTATTTTAATTTACTAATCAAGTCTGAGACTTAGCTACAAGAATAACCTGCTGATACCAGACGTGTCTTACAACCTGATCCCTGTCACATATAGATCAGAAAAATGAGTGTCAGAGGAAATGTGAGAGGAAGAGAACATACTCTAGATCAGTGAGCAGGAGACAGCTGTTTGCAGCTTTGAGGTCCAGTCTCCCTCTCGCTGGAAATGCTGAGCCTGCGCTTGAGTAGGGAATACTGACTGCGAGATCAGCTCTCAACAGAGCTGCGTTAAGTAGTGGAGTGTTTTGAGTAGGGCTGCAAAATTTTATTTAATGGAATGAATAGTTTGAATTAAATTATTTAATTCCTTTTAATTCGGCCTTACAGGTCACTGACTTCAATGAAAATTGATCTAATAAAAAAATCCAAAAAATGTCTCACTAATTTAGATGGTATATTTATTTTTCCACAAACACTGGTCAGAAATTCAATTATTAGCTAGATCTTTATTTCACTAATCAAATGAAACAATGTTTTAACAAATGCAATTCACATTTACTATAGTTCTGTATCCTGTACACATTTTTGGATTCTTAGATAACCGATGGTATTCCGGTAAGTGAAGTGCAGTCATATCAATTCCCATAATTTGAAATGAAGTTTTAATTATTATTTTTTAACTGGTTGTGATTTTGTACACAGTAGTTTATTTGAAAGTGATGCTGTAATCATATATTATATACAGAAAACGTTAAACCACTTTTTAAAAAATACACCTTGCCCCAACACAATGCGAAATTATTTATCCTGCACTAACAGCAGTTTTACTTATTTTTTTCAGTCTCAATTCATTTTCAAATTTAAAGTTTGATCTGAAATTTCAGTCATTCTCAAAATAAACATGTATTTGGTTTTGAGATCTCAACTGTATGAGACTGTACAGTATGCTGATTATAGAAACGTGCTTTTGACAACACTACAAATGTGGTTGATGTGAAAAAAATTTATTTTCCCATGGTTTCCCCAAATTCTCTGTCAAAAAAAGAACATTTTGAAAAACTTTGATAGAGTGGGGAATTTATCCTGTTACAGTAAAAGGAGATAAATCTCAGGAGGTCAAGAGCATATTTAACATGATCCCTCAAAAAATTATTTTTATGTTTAAAAAAAGTCAAACTAATTTGCAGATGAGTAAACTTATAGACAACAATTTAGTTTTCTACGTTTTGAAATGTATACAATTTTATGAGTTTTGTTTACAGCTAGTACGCTGCCTGTGATGCATACTAACATATATATTTCACTACATATGAAACTTTCAAAAGCTACAGTTCAGATTGAAATGTCCTGGAGGGAAATGATTTGCAGCTTGTTAAACTAAAGCTGCCAAACTAAAGCTGGCGGAAAGCAGCCAAAACTGTTTTAAATGCACGTGCTGCTATTCCGTGTCATCATATTAATGCAAAACTTGAACAACGTGCTTACTCAGCTTATCAGCAGCCCATTAAAAGCAGCAGAAGCTTCAACAACAGCTGCAGTTTGTTGTCACCCATGCTGAGCTGAGCGGATATGCAAGATGAAATGGTTCTATCGGTAATATTAGCAGGGGCATAAAGCAAGTCACTCATGAATGTTGATGGTGTTTAAAACAGGGGCAAGAGCAATTCCAGCATTCCATGAGTTCTAAATTGCATGTATAGTTTGAAAGCAGGAATCACAAACCTTTTTTTTTTTTTACACACAATCACCATTAGCCCTTATAAGAAGCTGTACATTTCATAAAACACAAGATAAACAAAAAACACATATTAGGTTTCAGTTTACATATTAGTATTATTTTATTTATTTACTTTTGTTTAAAGGTTTTTTTTTTTTAGTTAGTTAGTTTACTAGTTTAAGATCAACAAGGGACCTTCCTGAGTTCCTCGCTGAGCAAGTCCACAAACAACTTAAGAAACCACAAAAAGGGCGCAACTACTGAACTGTGCATTTAAAGGATACATTAGTTAAAATTTATTTTTACGTTGAAGAAATCCTACGCAGAATGTGTAAACGGAATCTTTAAGCATGAATATTTCACTAAATTATAGGTTTAGGTGGACTAACGTGGTATAACGGCGCTGCTGTCTGCTTGTAAATCGCATGCATTGACTGTATATAACATGGACAGAGTGTTTGTGTTTTGTCAGTCATACAGTTTTGGTAAAGTCAAATGAAGCTCAAAATGGGCAGGGCCAGTGCTCAAAATTATATCTTCAGAGGCGGGACATGGCCATAGTGGCTATAAGGTTTATATTTTATATATCTTAGACAAAAAAAATTGAAAACAATTCTCCCTCCCTTAGAGTGTTCATGAAGATTAAAACTAGAAATCTGAATCAACAAACCTAATGGAGCCAGGGTGAAAGCCCCAAAGTTGGCTAGGTTTAACATTAGAGTGAATGAGAACTTGCTCCCTTCTGGAGTCAGCCTCAAGCGGCCGCTTGGGGAACTGCAATTCAAAATGCTGAGGCTCGAACCAGTGATCTTCTTGCTGTGAGACCCCCGTGCAACCCACTGCGCCATCATAATGCCCCTCAGGAATACCGACAATAATAAAAACAGAAGACTTTAGAATATATAAAACAAACTAAATGTGTTTTGATGTGGAAAAGGCATACGACTTGTTATGGAAAAAGGACTGATCATAAAATGTAAAAAGAAAACAAATGTTTTAAGGTAAAATTATAAATTGGATAGAAAACTTCCTACATAATAAAACTATTCAAGTAAAAGCAGGACAAAAACTTTTAAAACTTAAAAAAAAATAATAACAGACACCAGAAAAAGGGACTCCACAAGGGAGCGTATATAGCCATTTGTTATTCAACATAATGATTAATGACATTTTTGAAGAACTTGAACAAAATAAAAAGGTCCTTATGTGCAGATTACGGAACTAATTGGATTAGGGGTAGGAATCTAAAGTGTATTGAGAAAAAATGCTACAAGCATTAAAATTGAGCATTGAAAATGATCATTTAAGTTATCAGTGAGTAGTAAAACACAAATTATATGCTTTGCTAAAAGACACAAAAACATTACTCTTAAATGATATGGAGAACCATCGAAGCAAGTAACAGAATTTAAATTCCTTGGAATAATAATTGATGAAAATATAACCTGGCAAAAATATATAAAATATGTTACAAATAAATGTAAAAAAAAACATATTAAGGAATTGCAGGAAAAGAGTGGGGAGGTAACAAAAATACACAAATGAAAAAATACAGCAGTATACTGAGACCACGGTTAGATCACGGTTGTTTACATGGCATGGCAGCAACAGAAACGCACCTCAAACAATTGGAGAGAGAACAAATGAAGGCACTCAGGCAGCGCTGCGGAGCAATAAGAACATCTCCTCTGGCAGCCGTGCAGGTGCAAACAGGAGGAATGCCTCTTAGGCTTAGAAGAATAAAGTTAATGATGAATTATTGGGTACAAATGCAAAGTCAAGGAGAAGAACAACCTATAAAAGAAATCTTAAAGGACTGGTGGGAACATAAAAAATCTAACTACTATAATTTAGGATGGACTGTGGACTGGAAATATAATGGCTCCCAAAATGGGATTAGACTAATTTAAATACAGTAGAACAGAGAAACAGAGAGCACCATGGAACACACAACTAGTAAGAGTAAATGTAAACCTAATAGAAGAAATAAAGATATTTAAAAACCAAACTCAAAAAGCAACATACATTAAAGAATCTTCTTCTTCTTCTTTCGGCTGTTCGCAGTTTAGGGGTCGCCACAGCAAATCATCTGTTTACACCTAACTCTGGCCTCAGTATCCTCTACTCTTGCACCAATTACCTTCATGTCCTCCTTCAGCACACCCATATAACTTGTCTTTGGCCTTCCTCTCGCCCTCTTGCCTGGCAGCTCCATCTCCAACATCCTTCTACCAATATAACTACTTTCCCTTCTCTGTACATGTCCAAACCATCTCAATCTGGCTTCTCTGACTTTGTCTCCAAAACAACCAACCTGAGCTGTTCCTCTGATGTGCTCGTTCCTAATCTTGTGCATCCTTGTCACTCCTAAACTGAACCTCAACATCCTCATCTCTGCTACTTCCATCTCTGCCTCGTGTCTCTTCCTCACTGCTACAGTCTCTAACCCATATATCATAGCTGGTCTCACTACTGTTCTGTACACCTTTCCTTTGATTCTTGCTGACACTCTTCTGTCACACAACACCCCTGACACTTTTCTCCACCCACTCCAACCTGCCTGCACTCGCCTCTTCACCTCTTTTCCACACTCCCCGTCGCACTGGACTGTTGACCCCAAATACCTAAACTCCTCCACCTTCTTGACCTCAGCCCCCTGTAACCTCACTGTTCTACTTCCCTCCCTCTCGTTCAAACACATGTATTCTGTCTTACTACGACTGACTTTCATTCCTCTTCTTTCTAGAGCATACCTCCAACTTTCCAGGTGTCCCTCCACCTGCTCTCTACTCTCACTACAGATTACAATGTCATCTGCAAACATCATTGTCCATGGAGATTCCTGTCTGACCTCATCTGTCAACCTGTCCATCACCAGAGCAATCAAGAAGGGACTTAAAGCCGATCCTTGATGTAGCCCCACCTCCACCTTGAACTCCTCCGTCTGACCTGCAGCACATCTCACTGATGTCATACTCCTCTCATACATATCCTGAACTACTCTGACGTACTTCTCTGCCACTCCTGACATCCTCATACAGGACCATAGCTCCTCTCTCGGCACCCTGTCATACGCTTTCTCTAAGTCCACAAAGACGCAGTGCAGCTCCTTCTGAACATCTCTGTACTTCTCCATTAGCATTCTCAGGACAAAAATTGGATCAGTAGTGCTCTTTCTGGGCATGAAGCCATACTGCTGCTCGCAAATATCCACTTCGCTTCTTAGCCTAGCTTCCACTACTCTTTCCCAGAGTTTCATTGTGTGGCTCATCAACTTTATACCTCTGTAACATACATTAAAGAATACATAGAAAAAATTACAACAACAAAAAAACTCACATTTTACAGATGGATTCAAAGATCCTATATCTGGTAGAACAGTTGCTGCAGTCGTGATTCCCTCAAAGAAAGTAACAATGAAACATAGAATAACTGATCATTTAAGTGTATTCACAGCTGAATTAACTGCAATAAAAATGGCACTGGAATGGATAGGTAGATACAAAGAAAAAAATACATTGATCTGTGTAGACAGCTCATCTGCAATAATTAGCATAAAGGAAAACAAATCAGAAGCCAGACGAGACAAAATAAACAAAATAAATAGCAAGATTGAAAATTGGACAGAGAAGACAAAATCATATAGTTTTTATGGATACCAACACATATAAGAGTTGACAGAAATAAAGAAGTGGACGCAGCAGTTAAACAAGCAGCTAAGCAAGACAAAATAACAATGGAAATATCTTTAGGAAAAAGTGAGGCTAAAAGTATAATACACAAACATATCTTAGAAATATGGCAAGAGCAATGTGATGAGGGTGAGACAAAAAGCCCCTTGTGTGGTATATAAAAAAGGTAAGAAAACAACAACATCCTCTGAGACACAGAACAGAAGAAACCACCATAGCAAGATTAAGAATAGGGCATACAGGACTTAATCAGCATCAATATAAAATAGAAAACCATCCGACAGTGCAATGTGCCATATGTGATGAAGATGAGACAAAGGAACACGTGCTCACAAAATGCAAAGGTCACGAAGAGAAAAGACCCGAAGGAAATTGTAGTAAACAATAAGATACAACAGTTCACAGCAACAAACCTATTAAGATATGTCAGGATGTATAAGGGAATAATAATATTTCTTTAAAGAACAAAACAAATTCAGAATATTAAAGTAAAATGCTATTTAAAAAGTTATAGAATTTCCTTTCTTCGTACAGTGATATAAACTATAACTCCAGTAGGTGGCGATAACGCACCAAAAGTCATGTTTGGAAACTGCCAATAAACAAAAACGGAAGAAGAAGAAAACCGAAAGGTGAATTCGCTTTTCAAGCTAAAATTATTCAAGTGAACCACAATTATGAGTGTGGTTGGGGCGTGTAAGCGTTTAGCAAGTTATTGTCTGAGTAAAACCTTTTTTCACCTATTTTAATCAGTGAACACCCAATTGTTCGTGCACAGCCTCTATGTTGAGAGTTTTGTTATTATTTGAAAATGTGTTTATTTTAACGTTACCATAGCATTAGCGAGCACAGCTACTCGACGCGTTTGTTGGTTTGGAGGGGATAAAAGTTTTTCTCTCGATGCAAGCGAGTGTTTACTGAGTGTGCAACACTCAGATCCAGCAGCAACATGGCGGAAAAACACCGCTTCAACGAGGAGAGAGTCGAGACTGGAAGAAATCCTGGTGAAAACGTGAAGAAAACGACGAAACCTCTCTAGCGCCTTCTCTTCTTAAGATCTTCACAGAAGTTCTCCTATTCTATGACGGTGATTTTTCTGTGACCAAAGCCAACGTTTTATAAGTAAAGTTATTGCGTTAACGTTATTAGCGAGTTGATCGATGAATCTGAATTTATTTTCTTAACTTGTATTAAAGGGACACTGTAGATTTCATTTATTTTCTGGTTTCCTAGCAACCAGATGTACGTTTTTATCACGAACATGTATTAAACGTGCTGAACGTGTAAAGTTGAGAGAGCTATTATTTATACAAGCAAAAACTGAGAGATAACAATAGATTAAGAAAAATATTGATTCTGTAGTGTAAATTAAGTTAATGCTACAGTATAGAGTTAACAAAGCATATCTTGAAAATGATTGGATAACGGACACAATGCAGATTATTTGACAAAGATATTTGATCGTAAAGCTACTGTGTTCCGGTTTATGAAATGTTATCTTCTTGAATAATGTAAACAATTCCAAAAGATAGATTTTTGTTTACAATAAAAACATGCATGCCATTTTTGTAAAGTTGAAATGTAAAAGTAAAGTTACACATAAAGTAAAGATAAAAAGTAATGATTCACGTGAAAGAGGAATAGAATAACAAGTATTTTTTACTGTAGTGGTGGTGTTTTTTCAAGTC
Organism: Danionella dracula; assembly: GCA_900490495.1. Classification (NCBI taxonomy): domain Eukaryota; kingdom Metazoa; phylum Chordata; class Actinopteri; order Cypriniformes; family Danionidae; genus Danionella; species Danionella dracula. The sequence continues at coordinate 6,176,887 of UELW01000996.1, forward strand.
TTCTCGAAGGTCATGAATTGAAGGAGTTCATGTCCTGATCTTATTGGTTATTGTGTAAGAACTATCTTGTAAAAATGTTCTGTCTGAATAAAAATATGAAACTTTTCATGACCACGGCTCGCCGGAAAGCAGACTGGAGGAAAATACACACTCATCTAAACATCCTTCACACGTTTGATGCCTAAAGCAGATTGATTCTACTTTGTAATAAACACATATTTTTCTGAAAAATGTATCCTCTGCATGTTTTGTTCTTGACATCCCAGGAGGAAAGCATTTCTCACATGGCTGGATCTGATCCGTTCAGTCTGTGAGGAGGTTAGTGCTTGCTGTTAGTGCACTAACTGTATTTCAAGATGCACTGTGTAATTTTTTTTACATTGAATATTAATTATAGTTTACAGTTAAATATAGTTTTTTTTTACTTATCTAAACAGTTTTATCTTAAATGTAAAGTACTTTACTTTAAATCTCATCAAGTAAAATCAGAAGTACATCTCTTAAAACTACACAAAAAAACTTCAAGTGAAATAGTGTAAGTAATTGTTATTATTTACGTTCACATCTGTGTGTTATTGTCTGCAAACAGATTTTCGCATTTGGAACCTTGCTGTAATGTTTCATTTTAATTGTAAGTACCATTTTTATAATGTAATGACTTCACATTCTTGGTAAATAAAGCAAACCACTAAGGTGTGTAATAAGAGTTCATTTCTTTGGTAAGTGAGATGACACTTAATGTTGTCCAGCGTGGAAAAACAAGCATTCTGTTTATAGAAAAAAAATATATATTTAGCTTTTACAAATGAACAGAATAGAGCAGTAATCAATGTTTAAAATACAAGACATTTAGTTGTCAAACTTAGCCATTCCATCCATCCAACTAGATGTTTAAGTAATAAGTTAAAATATAATATTTAAGTTTCCGGGTTGCGAGACCAAATACCAGATTCTGAACCGAAGACTCAAAACAGTGTTTTAAATGCAATATCAGATTTTAAAAAAAGATTTAAATGCAATAACAGATTATAATTTAGTGTATATATGACTCCATAACTAATTTCTGAAGAATTTGCCATAATCTTATTGTTGATCCCAACCAAAGAACTTAAAATGTTAATTATTAATATAAATAATAATATTGTGTTATTTTAACTCATGCCGCTTAACTTTACTCCGACACAGTATGTTACAATTCTCATTGACATACAAAAGTGTCAATAAATAAAGAGTGATTCTAAAGAGTTCAAACATTTCAATATATTAACAATATTTGTGAGTAAGTTAAAGCAGTAGACATTAAAAAAAGGCATCAGCAGAGAGGGAGAGATCTCTGTCACTTTTATATTAGTTGTTTTGAAGATCACTGTTCTATTCACTCTAGAAGATTTAAAATTCTACCAAACATGAGTTAATTATATTCATCAGAGCATGACATTCTTAGAGGAATATCTGAGAAGGCTAAAGAAAGTTAAGTGTGTTTGTGCATGCGTGCGTGCGAGTACTAATGAGGAACCTGGAAGTTTGAATCATTTGAATGTTTACGACAAAGAATAAAGAGCCTGCAGCTTCTCTGAACCTTCAAAATTTCCTTACAACATTTACACCTTAATCAATTTTATTAACACCTGAACACCTAAAATACAGAGTACAGAACATAATCAAAAAACAACAAATTAAAACATTTCAATTAAAAAAGTTATAGTGTAGAATGTTTATGTTTAAATGATTATTTATTTAGTTATCTTTGTAGTTTGCCTAAAAGTGTTAGACAATTGTGTGTCAGTAAAAAACACCTCAGAAGACGTTCAGAAGAACTCTATTTAGTTGTTATTGAGAAATCGAGTGAATGTTTGAGAAATATAAAGAATTGTCAATAAAGTCTTTATTAGCATATCGAATGAGGTGTCGCCACACAAATGTAATGTTATTCAAATTTAAGAAGACAATTAGCAAAACTTCATAAAATGCACCTGGAAATATTATTGTAAAGTAATATGCTTTCAAACTTTGACTTGGATTAAATGTAATAAGATGAAAGACTTTTGTTGGCTATTTGCATCTGTAATGCTTTTAAATAGAGCTGATTTTAATTTTTTATTTTTTTACATAGATGGCAGGCCAATTTATGCACAGATTAACAAAGGTGTGAAGAAATATCAGGCTTTTGGCCTGTGACCCCAAAATACTGACTAAAAAGGCTAGGCTAAGATGCAACATTTTAATAAGAAATAAAAATGCATATCACAACACCGTTTAGTGTTAGCTGTATTAAGACATTCATGTTTTGCTGTAAGCATAGTTTTAAATGAATAAATGTGACTTATTTAACAATGCTTTCGACTGCCCACATAAACCTTTTGTTTGACTAGAGGTGTGGGGGAGGAGAAGGACTGCTTCTCTATTAAAGAGTACATTCTGTTCTCCTTCCACACTCTCTAGTCCTGGCTTTTGCTAAAGCCTGTCTCTGAGAAGTGGAGTAAATAAACTGTGCTGCCACTGTTGTTCAGCAGAGGCCACTAGAGTACATTGCATTTACATCAATTTAACAATTGAAGTTCTTTTGAGGATCTAGGAAGAAATTATGTCAATTGTTTAACAACACAACATTTCCTTTCAGTAACCCATTGTTTTGTTAGACACACTCTAACTCACAATCTGAAAATCACATCGATTTGAAGATGTTTAGTAGAGGTGTAACACACACTGAAAACAATTGGCAAAATTAAAATGTAAAGTTTTGCTAAAGTCCTTCATCAGTCCACATACGAAATTTTGAATCTCTTGAATGAAACTATGGACTGAGTTAAATCATATACTTTTAAATATAATCTAGTTTTAAATTGCGTGTAGGTTTACTGCAGTGTGTCAGTTGTGAGACATTATTAAGGGGTTCCTTCCCATCAAGTTCATTCGGAGGTATCTCTCTATCAGCTCTTTACAGACATAGAAACACGACTTCAAACGTACCGAGGAACAACTATGTGTTGTGTTTATGCCAGGCTTGTTTTGAAGTTTAAACGGCTGTCAATGTTATCTTTTAGATTTTTACAGATTATTCATTTTTGTCAGGGCATCAGATTAAGGTTGCTGTACATTTACTCGTTGTGATGCTTTGAACCTAATGATCTTGAATCGTATACTTGCATCAGATACAACTCAAAGCTCCAAACGATTTGCTGTTTTAAACTTGTGAAAACACTTTGCATTTTGACATGGTACTAGCCCAAAGGCAAAACAAAGATGAGCAGTAAAGTCACATAAATAATTCTCTGTTTAACATCCTTTGGCCCAAACCTGTCAGATCCTGTGTTCGGAGTGCTCTCACGTAGTCACATTGCTGTCTAATTGCTCTGTTTACTAGTGTTTTCAGCTCCGTCTCTTTAACACTGATGCTTTTTTCTTTTTTGTTCACTTGACTTTACCCAGCTTTGTAAATGTTTTATCAGAAGATGATTTTATTGTTACTATTGTTGCCTAACTAAGGTTGTTTGTTAAACAGATGAAGGATCACTGGGCCTAAATGGTGAATCTCAAGTGTCAGTGTTAAGATGATTTATTTATGTTTAAATTTTTGGTATATAAAAAATTAAATGAGACAGGTAAAAAAAAGCATCTGCTTCAATAAGTTTTAACTTCAAATGTTGTTGATGGTTTGCGCCAGTAAACTGTTTTTATCCATAATACAAAAATGTCGTTGTATTTTAAATAAAGTATTAACTGTGCTGTTGGCAAAAATGCATTTATCAATGTATTCCAGAATAATTTAGTTAATCCTTTCAATTATGTAACTGCTTTAGCTGATTCTGTATACGATCCTTGTGGACAGCATTTAACTGATGATGATTTTGACCAACATCTGTCATTTATTGAAAGTAATTGAAGCTTCCAATAATCTATTTCAGTAAAATTTCAGTGGCTTATTCAATAAGACAGTGACAATTTGAACAGGAAAACTGTTTGGGAGAGAAGGATGATGTATGTACAGGAGGGCGATTTCTTTTAGACGTATGTTAAAAGACACGAATACTCAAACATTGGTGCCACCATAAGATATTATTTGTTGATGGAGAGGATGAACATAAAACTGACAACAGAATCAATTGAGAATGTTGTGTGGACAGACAATTCGTGAAACATTCACCCGATACGACATTTTATGCATTATGATTATAATCAAATTATGACGGATACCAATTTGTTTATTGTGAGGTAAAGAGTTTTTGATGTGTCGTGCATTGACAACAAACGATCAGGGTCAGAAAGCCAAAAAAGATTACAAAAAGTACTCTCACTTAAGCGTATTTAACTGTTAATGTGTTATTGGGTTGGTTTTGAGCCAGGTATGAAATCAGCTATAAAATACAGTAAAAGCAACAAGTTATCATCCAACTTGTTTCATGTCTCTTGATTACAATGTTAGGCTTCCTTATTCGTGAAAATTATGATTTTAATATTTCTGGGATGGGCCTTTGTTTTCAGTATATTTCTGGACATGCCTGTATTTTTTTGTTTATTTTTTTTAGAAAAAAGAGAATCCCATGTTTAGGAGAGGAGCTGGCTGTCAGTGTGTAAGCTGACAGTGCTATAATTAATATATCTGTTGTAACTGACGTGTATTAATGGAGGTCCCTGAAAAAGTGAAATGATGCAATGAACAAGTGAATATGATTCTTTTATGTATCTAAAATGTAATACAAGTACAGAAGAGGAAGGTTAAGTGAAGGTTAAACAGAATCAAGCATGGTGAATTCTAATCCCTTGTAACATCTAGTATTAAAAGTGTGGATAACAAAATTCCTCATAACATTTATTAAAGTGGTTTAAATCAGTTGTGCTCGTGCTTCATGCTTCCTGTTCTGGAGTCTCCCTTGATCTTTTTGCCTTGGTACAGTTCACATGAAGCCATGGACATGAAGAAGCTCTCACGTGGCTTGTGTGTGAAAAGCTGCAAAAAAACTAGCCAAAGCCAAAGATCACGGCGGTCACACACCTCTAAACTCAGCTGGAAAGGTCAGACTTTTCCAAGCTGAGCAAACAGAAAGCCTGAACTCCTAGAGACGTGATGTTACTGTTCTCTGCCAGTTCTCCAGTGGCCATTCACAAGCCACCTGCTGCAGAGCTGTACGCATGTCGTCTCTGTTCAGCAGGGGATCGAGACAAAACAACAAAATGTAACCAAAACACTCTTCCTTTCTGGGGTGCTAATAAACATGATTGCATATTCACAGCTGCTAATGTGGAAAGACAAAAGGAGATTAAGAATACAACAGCATTTATGCCGTTTAGTGTGTGTGTTAGTGTAGGAGTTCATTCAATCCACGTGGACAGTCTACATTAGGATTATTAAAGAGATGAAAATAGTGAGCAGAACCCTCTGGATTGGTGACAAATGTTCAATGGCCTCTATATACTTGTAACTGCATCAGATAAAAAGAGCACATATTGTTCTAGATTAATCAAATATGTCTACGGGGAGAGGCAATCAAAATAGATTACAATTATATATAGTATAAGCATAGATTAAGTTAGCTTGTGTACCATTTTTGCATTTTATTGCCTTTGTCTTCAGGATAAATTACATTACATCATCAGGAAGCATTCTACAGTGCACACAATGCAACTCATTAAGTAGAAATGAACAAAAGGTGTGTCAATACACATTCACAGCAAATAAACTCCACACAAACTAGAAATTACGTCAAAGCAGAAGGACGAGCCCTAGAACTCTGTGTTATCAGTGGCAATGAATGTATGCCTAGAAACTCGTGGCATATGATGGAATGTTTTAAATTATGCAATGTTGTGATTGGTCATTAGTTTCATGGAAAAACTTAACCATTTTAGAATTTTACCTTGTAGCTTTAGGACTCACCTCATTGCTGTGATGTCATGTTGTTGAACTTTTCATTGACTTTTACATTGAATAAATTAATCGTCAGTGGAAACCTAACCTAAGGTTTACCAGAAACTTTTTTCTGATTAATATTATTTGAATGCCAATGCTTCAGAAAATCTTTAAAAGTTCAGTTGAAAAAAGTAAAGAGTATGGTTTCCTTTTATTTTGCTGATGCAGCACTGCGTCGTCCATTATTTCACCTCAAATAGTTCTCTGAGAACCATCTATAGAACTTTTAGCAAGACTTTTTCATTTATACAAGTAAATATGTTCGTTTCAAAAAGATATTCAGTTAAAATATGTCAGTTTGCTTTGTATCAGTAGTTTTTATGTAAATTGGTTTTATTTAAATCTCTGTAAAAACACCCTCTGATTTACAGCACAGTAAAAGCTAGAGAGTTGAATTTACTATGTTCTGAGTTTATTTGATACCTCTCTATATAGAGTTAAATTGAAAATCATTAAGTCAAATTATTTTTCTACATTGATAAAGAAAGAACTAAATACTCTTATGAGTTTTGTATAGCAAAAAAAAAATATTCTAAAGTTTTCAGAGAAAATGTGCTGCTTGTTCTTATACTTTAACTCAATTTTAATATTTTGTTTAATCTATCCAGAGAAGGACCAAATGTAATCAGAATAGAGTTAATTTTACTCTCAGGATTTTGCTGTGTATTTTTAAAAATTAACTACAGGACTTTTATTTGCCATCTGGGTGGATAACTTAACGACGATTCACTGGATAATCAAACACAATCCTAGGATGTGAGATTTTATCATGTAATTAGGCGAAATTGCATAGGCTTACATATCAGAAAGTCAAAGTGTAAAAAAACTAAATTTGTTGAAGGGTTACAGAGTTTAGGTGGAAAAAACCTAATGTATAAGGCACAATTTTCAGCTCTGCTGGAAATGTTATTCTTTAGTCTGGGTTTATTATTTTGAAGAGCGTGAGTAGGGTTAGCCTGTGACGTGCTTTGCTCAGCTGTTTGGTGAGTGTGAGTGTCACCTATATTGCAGACAGACTGGTATAACTACTATGCAGCCGCACCTGTTACCCAGCTTGACATGTAATATTATCTTGTTATCCTTGGGAGAAAAAGAAGAAGATAATGTTGTTCATACACAGACAAAAATAACATGAGCAGGAGTAACCATAAAATGTGAAATATTTATTTTTATTTTAGGAACTGGGGAAAGTCTTGGAGAAAAGAATAACATTATTACATTCTAAATGCATTTACCATTTAAAACACAACTTATGCCGCTTGACATTTTCTCTATATTTGGATAGAAAATACTAATTTACCGTATTTCAGGACTGTCATTTGTTTATCATTTGTGGCTATTTGGTGTGTGTTTCTATTGATTTCTGAGTGTTCTCACGCTTAAAATATGAAATGCCTAAAAATAACTTATCTTTTGTTCTTTTTTGCCTACATCCTTTCAAAGTAGAAGGCTCTGAAAACATGTGGCCTATTGTGTTTCCTCTTTTTCTTCCGGCACATCATCATGGAAAGTCAATGGGTGACCTGTTCAACAGGTGTTGCCATGTTAGATTCCTTTTGTCTGGTATTAGTTTGAGAGATGTGTTCCATTCTCATGTGTTCACGGAATGATTTTGGGGATCAGTTGTTCTTGTAGTCCAGTGATTAAACTATCAAAGGATTTGTGGGAAATTGTGTCAGATATTGTGTTGCTTGTAAACACATGATAACCCCATTAAAACATGTGGAACCCACCAGTGACCAATGCAAGGAAGACTTTAGTGAAACTATTCAACATCCTCTTTAGATACTGGCCAAAGCATTAAGACAGGATGTTAACATTTTTCTAAATGTAAGCTTGACATTTGTTTATGTGTTAGTATTTTATTCAAATAATTTTATTCTACTTCATTTTACAACTGTTTATTTAAAATGCATCATAGCAGCTATCACATGTTTACAATCCTGTTGTGCAGTTGTTATTCGGTTGACAAAAGTTCTTCGTAATCCCCAGAGGAAATGCCACCCGAGTTTTATTTCTAAGCTTAGTTTCTAATCAGACCACTAAGCTTTTAGTACTGGTGAACTTAACTGAACCAAGGTCTCTGTGGCACAGACAAATCTTCACAAGGTTTTTAATTAACACGCGAGTCTCTGGTTTGAGTGGATGCGAAAACAAAGAGGCTTTGTCTGTAGGATGGCTCTTTTGCTATAGTTTCAGAACTATGTAGAAAGGCGATGACCTTTGCTCTCAGTCTGGATATCACGCTACTGCAGAAGATCACCTGTCTTATTAGCCTGAGCCATGTTTGTGTCTGACCTATTTCGAACAGAGTTCAGGTTGTGGTAGAGTTTGTCACTTACATTTCTTTCTATCAGTGTTGTTCAGTCTTTTATTATAGGTTTCAACCCAGATAGCGATTACAGGGCTTTTGTCTAAGCCAGGCATCTCAAGCTCAATTCTTGGGGGACCGCAACCCTGCACATTTTCTCTTCAACTTTAACTGAACAAACCTGATTCCACTAATTAAGCTCCTGTTGGCTTGTTTGAAGCTGATGGTGTGTCTCTTGAAACAGGGTAGTAAAAAACATGCAGGGGATGTGGCCTTTCGGGAATTAACTAAAAGTTTCTTCCAAGTCTGGAAACCTTGATTATATTTATTTAATATTGAAAAAGAAATAAAAGGGAGCAATATGCTGTGGAGAAATAGGGAAAATACATTTTGTTTACCAGACTACGAAAAGGACATAGGATTTAATCGCACATTGCACAAGATAAGAAAACACTCAACTGGACTTTGTGAATACTGCAATAATCAAAAGACAGTTCACCATGTGAAGTGAAGTGAAAGTGATCCAAAACCAGTTTTTTTGTACTCGGCAGAATTTGTACTCGGCATTTAACCCAACCCCCTGTACACACTCAACAGTGAACAAACCTACTGTGAACACATACCCGGAGCAGCGGGCAGCGGGCAGCCATGGCTGCGGTGCCCGGGTAAGTGCTCAAGGTTGTTGAAGATGGTAAAGCAAGCTTCATCACTCACACCACCTTCAAATTGGTGGATCTTCCGATCACAAGTCGATCTCCTTATCCACCAGACCACAACTGCCCATGTGCTGTTGGAATGAAAAAAAGTGTGAGGAGGAAAAGGAAAGGTTCAAAGAGGTGGTTCAGAAAACAAAACATACAAACACACTAGAATATACCCTTAGGCTCACATTCCAGGAAATATATAGCAACTTAATACAATTAAGGGAAATATGAATAGGATAATAAACTACCGATCCACACTCCAATGCAGAAGGTGACAGTAGCGCACCTAAACATTAGTCTGCCAACTGCCATAAACAAAGGAAGAAAAAGGAGGGAGGAGGAGGAGGATAAGAAGAAGAAGAAGAAGAAGAACAACAACAACAAGATGAAGAAAATCAAGATTGAGTTCAGGTGTATGTAATTGTAGGCTGCACTCCTGACCCTGCTAATGAATTACTTCAGGCTAATTTGGCATATTCTGGTACATATGTGAGAGTTGAAACAAATGGCTGCTTCAATCTACAAAGTACCTCAGATGAAGCTTGTTTGACAGTTTCTGAATAAAAGTTTGACATGTAAACAAACAGTCACATTAAGTAGAAAGATGTTTGACCAATACAATAATGTAGTTGTATGTAATGTAATGTATCAGATATTTCCCAGGTTCATTTTTTAAAAGAGAAAGGCATGCTTTTGGAACAATAAAATAACATGAAAGTGACATCTCTCTTTTGATTACTGCCAATTCAGTTTATTATTAGAATGTATTGCAAGAATTTAGTTTAAAAGTTGTCGAAAAATAGTTTTATGAGCATAAATATCTATAAATCACTGTCAGAAAGCAAGAGTGGAGTTTTAAAAAATGAACCATTTACATGTAAATTAAGAATCAAAACCTTTGGCAAGAATCCTAATCTTTTGGCTCTCACTTACTCCAAAATTAATGTTGTTTTTGACAAATACTGGGGAAGCTTTTGCATTGCTGTAGGGATGAGCGTATTTGGTTAAAATGTAAATGTATAAATAAGCTATTAACCACTGTGAGACCGTAGAAGCTGCTTCATCCTCTAAACCAGATGGTTCCTGACATGGAGTTTTTATTGTAAAGTTTGCATCTTCTCTAACTTGTGTGATTTTGTCATTCAGTCAAAGCATATGGATGTTTGGTAATTCTGTAACTTAGAAGTTAAGTGAAAAGTGAACAGTTATTTACAAAATTGTATCAATGTGTTAACTGGTTAACACCATCATGTTAACAACATGAACAATATCATTCAAAGTCAACTAATTATCCATACTATGTTCACTGGACACAGAATGTATTCTATGTTCATTAGTCACAGAATGATAATGGAAGTTCTTAACAACCACCAGTGTGCAGAATCAACCTCGATGATGGTATAATGAAGGAGCTATCTGTTATTGGAGATTGCGTAAGAGTGAAGTTTAATTCATTTTACAGAATGTTTGCCAGTCATTGAGCTTCTTTCAATTAAAAAGTCACTTTTAATAGTATTTAATTCTGTGTCAAAGGTTTTACCAATATGTACGCAATAGAGCCCAATTAGGACTGCCCACTCCACCATACCATTAGGACTGTAGATGCAGAGGTAGTTTGTGCTGAACATTTTGTTCAGAGTTTGTGTCATTTGACACCAAAGATTATAAGTACAGGAAACAAGTCTGGTTGGAGTTGAAGACAGGTGAGGCTCCCCTCACCGTGTTTACAAGTTTGCATTCCACAGACTGCAGACCTGTTTACATGCTGGTTTTGGTTAATGGAAGGTTATCATTATCTTTATTTTTCTGTTGTAAGTTCATGAATTAATGGGAATCCTTATATATTAATAGTAATGGTACAAGGAGTCTGGTATGCATTGTGCATCTGAAATAATTTGAATGATAATGTTAAATGATAATGCATGCTTTTGATGGTCATTGTGCCATATTGTTTACAAAGTTTTAATCATTGGAAACCTAAACAGCATGTTTAGACTTGTACTGAGTTCTAAAAATCTAATGTCAAGCTCTCATCCATTTTGCACACACTGATTTTGGCAGAATTCTTCTTTAAATCTGCAATGCAAGACAACTTTATTTGTACAGAACATTTTTGTACGCATTGGCAATTCAAAGTGCTTTACAAAGAAATAAAAACATATCAGGAATAAAAAGCAATGCAGCCAATAAAAGCATTAAAAGTTAATAGGTGCAGTGCTGTTCGAGAAGCATAAAACCCTTGAGATTCAAGCTAGAAAAGTTTAATAACTTATTTCAAGGCCAAAAGGAGTGAAAGTTTGAGTAAACCTTAACCCTGGTTGATACAGCCAATATTTTTATGACCGAAATGTTATCATTAGAGCAATATTTCAAATATTAAGTTCCCAGACAAGCTTCCCCTATATTCTCATATTATCATTTCAATTAATAAATGTGCTAACAAACTGTTTACCCATAAACTAAACCTGTCAATTAACAGAAATTATTTATTCATTACAAACTAGTGTGTTCTCTAGGTTTAGACAATCAATGCTAAGTACTCAGGAAGGGAAATTACTCAACAAAAAACAAACATTTAATTTAAAGAACAATGGGGATTCCTTTACTTCTTAAGTTATTTAAGACATGAACTATTGGTTAAACGTTACCTTGGAGTTTTTTTTTTTTTTGGAGTGGCAAGAAGACAACACCAGATAATACCCATTTGTACACTTTAATGCAAGATGAGTTGAGCTTTTGTTCTAATGCTAATTGCGTCAGTTGAGCTCTTTGATCTCACATGACCTTTAAATTGTCCCTTGACCTCTTTCCATTTTATTCATTAATAACCCGTATAGCTGTTTTCCTCTTTTTCTATGAATTTTAATGCTTTTAATCTCCTTTAATGTGCATTGCGTTTTTTTCTCTGACCGGTTTTATTTTCTGTTTACCTATCTTTTTATTCTTATGTAAAGTACTTTGAATTGCCAATGCATACTAAAATGTTTAATACAAATCCAATTACTTTGCCTTGCATTCATATCTGTTTTTTTACCTCAGAGTAAGTTTTACTGCGCTTTTACCATACAATATTCAAGTCATAGCTGGTAGATTGTGTGACCATACATAATAAACCTCAGCCATGTTGTTTTTTTAATTGATTATCTTGATATTCAATTTATTCATTAAGTCTTTCTTTATAGTTTGTCTTGATCATTGACTAAATAAGGTAAGATTGTCGATGTAATCGTTTCTGCAAAACCACAGAGAATGATTATTTCTAAACAGAACCAAGCTTCACGTAAGAGATTATTAATTATACAAAAATTTTTTTAACTCATTCCTTCAGACTTCACTTTTCAATTTATTATGTATTTCCTGTTTTTTTTTCCTCAGACAGTCTGGGAACTCTCGTAGACATATGAAAGCACTGCAGCTGTAAAAACAATGCATCACTGTGTGGAACCAAGGCATTGCTGCACTTTAAAAGATTTTGAAAATATTATTTTGATTCCTCCTCATCAGATCAACATTTAATTCAGATCGTATCATATTCATTATTATAGTTTTCACAGGGATTCTGTGAACCTTTATGTTTCTGTCACGAGAGCAGAGTCTCCTTCATTAGAAGTGTGTGTGTTAACTGTCACACAGTTGCTCAGAGAACTGACGTTGCTGGCTCTGATGGACATGTTCTTCTCCTTTATTCTCACAACAAAATGCTTTTTCAGCTGCAATCCTCCTTGTCCTTGGCGTCATATCAGTGTTTTTACCCAAACAAAAGCTGCTATAGATAACAAGAGTTCAGACATATATTATCTTAGTATTGAGAAACAACATTTGTCCTTGTTCCATTTTGTTTCCATTAGATCTTCTTTAAATGAAGAGGTCAAACAATTTCAGAGCTCACAGTGAATTATTTTCACACTCCTATTAAAAGCTCCAATAATTATTAATGCCATGAAAATATTTCTGAAACTTGTAAAGTAAGTATTGTTAGCTGCACAACTGAGTTGCACATAATGTGTCAGTTACAGAAATATCAACCTCCAAAAAGTTCCCTACTTGAAATGAGTGATAATTAAATAAATTGTTTGCTGTTTATGTGAAAGATGAAGATCTGATATTCTATTATATAAAGTAATATATTTTACAAGTGGGGAAAGAAATGGTCTTGTCAAATGTGTGAGCAAATTTATTTTTAATTTAGTTGACTGTAAAAGGTTCATGAGTCTTTTGGAACTGTATTATTGTGATAAATAACCTCTTGATCCTCTGCTATGCTGTCCGAGGTGAGTCGAACCAATCTAACAGGCCTCAACAGGTTAATGGTGTTCATTTGTCTGTGAATGGATGTTCCTGAAATGATGGGTGACCTATAGACACTTCATGGAAATGGCTTTTATATAACTAGACTAGCTGTTAGGTCTCTGCACAGACAGCAATTTGTGATAAATCATTTCTGAATAGTTTGTCCACTTTTTATCTATGCTGTTTAATCAAGCATATGAGCAGATCTTTGTTAGCAAGGAAGTTTGAACATATGTTTGACCCAGATTTGTTACATAACCAATGCCCCCTCCCCCCTTGGCTGCACAAAACACACATTGTCTTTGCTCAATGGCTGCCATGGCTACAGAGCAGTTTCTTCACTGTTCATTTATGAGATTTAACCAGCTAACGTCCCAATCCATACCTGCCCTAGACTTCTCTTTCAACCTTATGCTTTGAGGTTTATGCTAGCTCAAGTTCAAGGCATGGTAGTTAAAAGAGTGTAATTGCATTTTCACCACATGCCTCTTACCATTGCTGCATGTGATTTGCACATGGGACCAATCAGACATGCTCTGTCTCTGTCTGTTTTAGTTTATGCTTAAACATGGGCACGAGAAAAGGTTACTGAAAAGGGAACATGATATTTGATTATCATTACTCTTGACCACCAACTACCCATTAGATATCCCAGCAAAGTCCTCCAGATCCTTAGATGGAAGATCTTTGAAATAGGTCAGCACTGCTGTTGCGTGCCAAGATCAGAGTTCTAATCAGTCTGACTAATGAGACATGCTGAACTCTGATTGGTGCGGTCACTCTGATTGAGGCTTGAGGCCCATGTTTGTCCGACTGCTCAAGCCTAACGAATTCATTCACACATTATATAATATAATGGGTAGCTGCTTTGAATGCTTGTTTCTTATTGGTTGATTAACATTCTGTGGTGTGCACCTACTTTCAGGAAAATGCACAGTACTTTTAATCAGTTCTTGTCTTTTAGGGGAGAGTATTACAAACATGAGAAGATCGAAAAAAAAATGAATGTTTTATGGAGTGAAAAAGTGCCTCTCTAGTGATTTGAGAGATAATGATCATTACAATTATATCAATTATCATTTGCCTGTTAGTTTTTGAGTGATTTGTTTGCTTGAATGCTGTATTATATAAGTACTTTATATTTTGTTAAACAGCGTACCTGTGTTTATACGCGCTGATGATTTTGGTTCTTTTAAGTAAGAGGTTAGGGCTCAGGATTTTTTTTATCTACTTGTTGATTTCTATCATAATTTTTTTTATTGAATAGGGCTCTGAGCTACACCCATAAATAAGAGGTTCCTGTTATTCTTTATTTGTAAGTATTATTCAAATACTGCTTGGCAGCTGAAATGAAATTGAATAGTGATTGATTTTTTTTTATTAAACAGTAGTGATTTCTGGTGATGATAAATGATCTGTTATCTGATCTCAACTCTGGTTCTCTCTTATTCTATCCAATCATCCCAGAGTAGTCACACTTTTATTTATCTCTTTGAAATCTCAAGTCTTAAGGCTGTAACAGTGAGGAAGGTATGAGCAAAGTTATCAACTTTGATCGACTTTATCAGTAACTTAGTTTTGCTGGCATTACATGACGCATGTTCCAAAAATACCACTGATGTAGATCAAGCTTAAGATTGCTGAGTAGTTTGTTAGAAAGTTGATCAAAGAACCCTTTTATCAACATATTGAATTTTTAATATTGAATGAACATATTGTGCTTTTAAATATATTATGATTGATTAATATCTACTGCTTGTGAAAATACTGTTGAGTAAATTATATACAACTCTTAAGCTCCTAGCGATATTGATTAAAAGTGTCAGTGGTTGTTATAAGATTAAAGCATGGTTTTAGTTTTATGGTGAAAATCAGGTTGCCTCGTGTGTGTAAAATATATTTGGCTAAGACTGAATGGTAAGCAGACTCATAAGCATGGCAGGAATAGTCCTAAAACCCCAGGAAATATGTATTTCTTCACAGCCCACGTGTCAGACTGTTACATAAAAATAGTTTTGGGGGACATCAGTGAGGTGGTTTTAAAAGGTACATCATTTTACACAATGAGACTTGTACATGAAAACTTTTTTAACTTGTTACAACAAAAATGTTCCTTGGGTTTTAAGTAACACCTATTTATAAAACAAATAACATTTACTTGGTTGAAGATGCTTCTTGGTTGCACAAGTGAACCAGGTTTCTAATTAGAGAGGTACAGCAAAATGATTTTGAATGCAGACATAGCCATGTGTTTTGGATTGTAGAGTAAACATACTGCCTACTGAGGATTTTTCTGTTTGCACTTTTAGAATAAAATTATACTTTTGTGGAAATCATTTTTCCTGAAATTGTTTGAGTAATTATGGGAAGACAATCGTGAGGTATAAAAGTATAGCATTTTTAAAACCAAATTTCTTCTATGTTTATAAAATCTAAAACCAGTTCAAGGAATTAGTTACCATGTAATTTAACAAAGGTCTTAATACAGCTGACCTTTCAAGGTCATTATAAAAATTCTAAGCAAAAGTTTTCACTCAATAGACAAAGCAATTCTGTCCACATGTAAATCAGGTTTAAAATGTATGTTCAAAAAAAAAAAAAAAAAAAAAAAAAAAAAAAAAGAGAACTAAATGTAAACTCTTACCAGATTGTCAAGTATTCAAATCCATAAATAATTATAAAACATTTTAAATCCTGTTGTTCAAAAAACAACATTTGCACTTCAATGAACATCAATCAATTTAGTATTTGGAATACAAAAAAGGTGTTACAAAAATGAAAGTTCTCAATTTATCAATGTGTTGATTCTTAAAGTAATGAGGGTCATTTGTCCTGTTTGAATTGTTTTAGATTACTATAATGTAATTTATAATACTAATAATTAATTCATGTTCTTTACCCTCTTAATATTGGCTAAGATCACAGACTGTTTGGCTACAGGAAAAGACAGGGTGCCAGGAGACAGCTCTTTTTATAGGAGGTACTTTAAGAATCCTGAGGTCAGGATCTGATTGGTTGGATTTGTTTTCACACCACTCGGAAACGAAGTTCAGCCATACAATGAAGAAAAAGTGACTTTACTAGCAGTGTGCCCACTTGATTAGATTACAGAAGATAGTGCTCTTCTTGTAACTTTTCTTTCTCTCGTCTTATGTGACTTTCCATAACTAACTTGTTGCATGTTGGTCAGCTGAGGTGGTGACATTTTCACACTCGAAACATATCTTTATGCAAAACTACATGGTATTTTTTTTTTTTATGTCAGTCAAGCGGCCTCACGGGTCTTGACCAAAAAGCAACCAAAACTCCCAAACCACTAGCTACAACCTCATGTGAAAGTGAAAATAATTGAATGTGTTCCAAACTAGAGATAAGTGATAACAGAAACAAATCTTTTATCCCAGAAAGAAATAAAAACTTACTAAAATTCTTAGCGCTTTATTGCAACCATACAAGTTAGTGTTTACTACAACAATTCAATTACATTTACACATTTTTTTAGCAAAAGACAGCGCAGTATCAATAATTTTGGTCCCTGTGAGAATCAGCAGCACAATTGATGACTAACAGTAGAAAAAAAGTTACAAATCTACAGTTAGTGTCTAAAAGTTTAGAGCAACATTAGTCGAAAGTCAAGCAGAAGTCAATCATAGTTAACTTGACTACCAAACTATGGCATTTGCCAGAATCGGACATGATTACCTACACAATGTCTCTTTTAAAAGGATACTGGCCATGAGAAAGCCCTCTGAATACATCTTTATGAACTAAACAGCAATCCTACGGTCAGATCTTATTCGTCAGACTATAATGCCTCAGATCTTTCTGGACCAAGATAAATTAGAGTTCAGTCTTCAGTTATATTTAGTTGGCTCCTCACCCTCTTCACTAAGCAGACATGTGCGGATAAGAGCTTCAGTCACTGCGTACGGATCACAGTTGGCTGATGGACGGCGATCCTCAAAGTAGCCCTTCATCTCCTGGCCCACAGAGCGAGGAATTCGGATGCTAGCACCACGGTTAGCCACTCCAGCTGAGAACTCATTGATGTTGGAGGTCTCGTGATGACCGGTCAAGCGTCTGGCATTATCTAGACCTCCTTTAGGATCGTAGGCACGGATGTGGTACTGGTGTCTCTTGGCCAGCTTCTCAATGGCGTCCTCAATATATCTGAAAGTAGAACAGTGTTAGAAATGTGTGCAGCAAGCCTTCATGATTGCTCAGATGAAAAAAAGAATGTTTGGATAAGCACTTTAGGCCTCCTTCCTCTCGCATTTCCTTTGTGCTGAAGTTGGTGTGGCAGCCTGCTCCGTTCCAGTTGCCAGAAATGGGCTTGGGGTCAAAGGAAGCCACGATGCCAAAGTCTTCACAAACCCTGTGCAGGAGGAAGCGGGCGAGCCACAAGTGGTCTCCCATGTCGATTCCCTCACATGGGCCAACTTGGAATTCCCACTGAAAAAGAAATCAACTTCAGGATTTTGTTGTTTTGAAGTCGTTAGACACTTGTATTTTCAACGATGCACGACAAATAAACAGAATTTTTAATGTTAAAACATTTGCTGATAAATTTATCCAAGCGACATATTGGAATTAGTTCAGGGTTTCGCTGGCTCACTTTTATAAGTCTATTAAATGAGATCTAATCAGTAGCCTTTCACAATAGTAACACAACTCACTTTAAATCTTTACTATTACGTGATTTTGTACTAAGATTAATAAAGTGGCCCCTCCCTATTTCACCTTTAGGAATTGCATTTCAACAAAATAAACATCTTTTCGCCTTAAACATGGCTGTGGCACAAGCAGTTATTTCTTCTGGACTGCAAACCACGCTTATTCAATCAAGAGATTACCTTTAAAAATCTGGATTTCTGCAGTTTCATAATCAAAATTTGCTTAAGCTTTTTTTTTTATTTTTACACTTTTTTTTTAGACTGTTAAGACCCAAATTTAAGACCTATTTTATAAAAAAAAAACTTTGTGTTTGATAATCAGTTTGCTTCAACTACATTGTTTGAAACCCTAAACATTCTTTGTGTTTGTTGAAGTTGCCAGAGTTTGAAAAATGTTTGCAAATTGTTCAAAGACTTTTCAGAAGTTAAGCATTTATGAGCCTTTTGTCAATCTGGCAACTAAACTCTCATTTTCACATTTAAATGCATTTTCTCAAAATCTGGCAACACTTACAATCACATATTTTAACATTTAAGAGTCTTGTGTTAATATCTGGCAATCCTAAAAATTCTCATTTAGGTTTTTTTTTGCATTTAGGATCATTCACATGAGTCATTTCAAACTCAGGCAACAATGAATTCCGATTTTTAGCATTTATGCACATTTTCAGCCTATGACGACACCAACCATCATCTTTACTTGACTCCAAAAAAAAAAAAACGGTTTACATGAACATCAAAAAAATAAAAACTGTGACAAATTATGCCAGAGCTAGAACAGTGAATTTAAGACTTTAAGGCCTAAAATTTGTGCTTTTCAAATGTTGACCAAGACCCTGAAGAAACCCTGCTGAAAAAAAACAATCAACAAAAGTAATAGTTGTAACTGAACTTGTTAACGCTTCATGTTAAAATTCAGCGTTGGATCTGAAAAACAGGATCCCTTTTTAAAATCTGCAAAATGTTTTACCTTTAGAAAACGTATAAGGCAATAAAACATTGCCTCTTATCTTAACATATGCAGTACATTATTCTTTTAACTCCCAAAAGACCAACATTTCAAACATGTGATGACTGACTTTTGCCCTTGGTCATCTTCCAAACGAACGTTCAAAGTGTTTTGAAATGACTTACACATGTAAATACAATTACAAACAGGCAAATTACTCTTTTAACTTTGTTTTTGAAATATTTACTCTAAATACTCTTGATATACACTTGATAAAAACAGAAAATGATACGTTTAAGGAAATGACGTGTAACCATAGTCATGTTTACCTGTGCTGGCATGACTTCAGCATTGGTGCCACAGATTTTCACACCAGCGTAAAGACAGGCCCTGTAATGCGCCTCTACCACGTCTCGCCCGTAGGCCTTATCAGCACCCACACCACAGTAGTACGGACCTAAATAAACAAATCAAGTAAAATTAATTCCTTGAACCTAAAAGACTTTCATTCAAGTTCCTTGCATTCACAGCTTCTACCTTGAGGTCCAGGGAAGCCATTAGAAGGCCAACCAAAAGGATGCCCATCTGTGCCCAGGAGGGTGTACTCCTGCTCCATTCCAAACCAAGGATGCTGATGCTGAACCATTCCCATGATTTTATTGCAGGTTTGACGAAGGTTGGTTTCTTGAAGAAGAAGAAAAAAACTAAATGTTTCTTCAAGAAGTTTTTTTGACACAAAGATATGGAAATATGCTCACCAGCAGGTCTGTGGTTATATTTGAGGACGTCGCAAAGAACCAGTTTGTTGGGGTCCTTTCTAAAGGGGTCTCTGAACATGGCTTGAGGAATTAGATACATGTCACTGTTTGAGCCCTCGGACTGGTATGTGCTGGAGCCATCAAAGTTCCATTCAGGAAGGTCTATGGAGATTGAGTTCAAATTATTTTTTATTTTTGCAAAATCAAAAGTAAACAAGGCTTCTCAACAATGAATATGCTTACCTTGAATAGTTTTGGGTTCAGAGTCAAGGGTCCTGGTTTTACACCGGAGTCCCTCTCCTGTTCCATCGATCCAGATGTACATAGCCTGAACCTGGTCCCCCTGTGGCAGGTCCAAGTATTGCTGCTTCACAGCTTTGCTCAACTTGGCACTGGCTGAAGTGGCCATCGTGGTGCTAGCAGTGCTATATCAAACCTTTTAAGAGAAGGCAACAAAGAAATCTTCAATAAATAAAAAAAACTAACGAGTGGAACCGAATCATTACACGCCATAAAATAACTATATGAACTTCACAAATATTGCATCATGTGCATGTTTAAGTAAAACTAAAGAAATTGACTAATGCAGATGAACTACAAATCGACTTAGTTTCCCTGTTTTAAGAGGGCTTCTCTTCGTCTTCTGGTTTGTAAAGCTTGGAGACCTCGCAAGAAACTTCTTTTGTCAGAGACAACGTGGCCAGGGAACACCTCGGGTCATTACACAACAGTGGACAATAGACCATCAAATCCAAAACAAGCATCAGCGAGAGAAAGGGGTTTTGAGACTACATTTCCGGTGTGAAAAGTAACATTTACGTGTAGCTTTATTATCACGATTCACTGAATGTTTGGGAGGAAAGCTAGGTGTTTACCTAACATTAGTTCAACGAAGCCATTTAAACAACGACTGGCTTTATGCGACACTAACATCATCACATCCGCTCAAAATTACAGCATTTTAGATCCATTCAATCTAGAACAAATAATCGACTTTAACGTTTTCGAATGATTAACGTTAATGTCGATTATTTGTTCTAGATTGAATGGAACAAAAATACCCATTTAAACCATTGGTAATAAGCCATGCATTTTTATAATAATAATAATAAACTGTAAAACGGTGATTATACATACCTATTAAAACGTGAAAATAGTCACTAAAGCAGTGCCTGTATTTCCAAAGGGTTTCTGAAAATATCCCTGTCTGTTTGTCTCTCATCCTCTTTCCAAACTGCTTCTCTTTGGTCGAACTTTTAAAGCTAGGCTCAGAGGCGACCGCTGCTGATTGGGTGAAGGGGAACGTGACTCGAGCGTGACTCGGTAATGCCGTGTAATACGAGCTTTTAATTGGGTGATGGTGAGAATGGGAGGGCCATCCATTCGCGTTTTAGGATGAGTCTTTGTTGTTAGAGAAAGATCATAACATTGAATGTTTTTATTACTGTAAATAAAGGAATCGTTTGTTTTAAATAAAATTGAACACACTTTCCCGTCTTCAAGGATCAAGCCATAACGTTGAATTTAACTTGCGGCAGTTTACAACCGTGTTTTGGGTTTTTTTGTCGCCGCAGTCCACGTATTTTATTTAGAATGTACAGGTAAATCGCGCCCCCTTCGTGTCGATAGTTTAAAATGACATCGTGCAAAAGGTATTAAGTGGTTAAAACAGCCTATTTGTACTCCTGATACATAAAAAGGCTAACCAAACTATGCAATTTAGTTTTTGTAGCAAACAACTATACAAACTTTGAACACCTAAATAAAACAAATGCACAAACAAATGTATAGTAACAATAATTAATATTTAACAAATACATATTTATAATACATGTATAATAATAATAATAATAATAATAAAAGGAAAAGCCCTAACGCGATCGCAGGGAGAACATGCAAAACTTCTATTCTATTCAGTTGAAGATTGAATTGGTTCAAAAGTGTTTCTTTAAAATCATGATGAATCCATTCATCCGTTCGTTCGTTCCATTGACTGCTTATAACATGAACAGAGTGTTCATGACTCAGAGGTGAGACATTTTTTTTTCAGCCCCAAACTTGCTCTTTTTTGGATGCAGCCTCAAGCGGCCGCTCGGGGAACTGCAGTTCAGTCACTTTCTATCGCGCTTCAAGCAGGAAACGAGGAGGTGACCCCTTGGTTCATTTCTCCTGGTTCAGTTATTCTCACCAGAATTCTGGAGGTTCTGAATTTTTGAAAATACCTAGCTTCAAAGTAAAAAAAAAAAAACCAAACAACATAAATAATAACCTTAACTTATGATGGTTCTGATTCGTAAGTGTAAAAAATTAACATCTGTGGAGTTGGTGAGCCGGTCGAGAAACCATTACATTTACCAGGACATCAGCGCAAGATGACGGTGCATTTCTGTCCACAAGAGGCCGCTATAGGCTCAATAAATCTTTAAAGGCGCAACACCTGAGACCATCAGCATCATATGAACAAAAATGATATATCATTTAAAGAAACAAAACACGTGCTCACATTTCTCTTGAAGTTAAATGCATCTAATTTAAACTAAAGAACCTAACAATTTTAAACCATTTAAATCTGTTGGAAACCAATTCTATTTTCATTTAATGACGATGATTACGTGGAACCGTCACGGAATTAAATCAAGATGTTTTTATCGAATCGTCGAGGAGACAACATTTACAAGAGCGTACACCGGCGCTTTTCTGCGCATGCGTGCACTCTCATTCACATGCACGTAAAGTCAGTGTCCAGTGACGCACAGCAGGATGACTCATTGCCCATCTGATGAAAAAAAATAAATAAATAGAGAAAAAGAGTCGATTGTCTTCCCTGGTCTAACCTTGCTACATAATCTCTTCCTCAAGCAAACACTATCAAGATATTTCTGACAGCTTTCTTATGTGAACACTGAAACAGCATTCAGTATGAATTGTAATGCCTTCTTAGAACTTAGAAATGATTAAAACACACACACACACACTGCAGTGGCAAAATCTAATAAGCTCTTGGATGACTTTTTACTTTAAATAACCAGATCTGTTGAAAAAAGTAGAATCTGTTCCTTGTCACCCAGGCAGAAGTGTGAGGATTACATCTTCTTAATTAACACTCAGAAACTAATGAGCGAGGCAGCTACACCGGCTGGTTTTCTGAACCTACTCTGTGGAATCATTATGTAGTTGTATAGAAAAGTTGCTGTGGTCTGTCAGTTCTCTCTGGTCACACTTCAAGCTGTAAACTAAAGCGTTCAAGTGCAGTAAACCGCAGCTTCAGTACCATGGTAACAATCTGATCTGAAACATTAAAGAACAGTCTTGTTCTCCTCCGGCTATGAAGAGCGTTCAGTTGAAACTGTTTTTGTTTAATTTAAAATCTCAGCAGAAGGCTGTAGCACATATGCAAAAGTACAAAAAGTTTTAGTTGTATGCACAGGTGCTCAAAAGCGACTGGGGATAATGAACAGTGTTCCTCCTGGAGTTAGGAGTGATGAGTGAAAGCTGCGGGTGAGTCATCATCATCATCATCAGACTCTGCAATGCAGCATGGTAACATTAACCTGCGCTGGGGTGAGGGGCTAGGGGAAGAGGTTTCCCATGAGAGCATTAGTTCAAACAGACACACACAGAGAGCCGGCTGCTGCTAACTGAACCAAGAGTGGACTTTAATAGTGTGTGTTTCTGTATGTTAGCACCATTGCACACTGTACACACTGAGAGAGCTGAGCAGACTGCCATCCCAAGGAAAATGCTCCAAGAAACTGATCGACATGATTATAGGTTGTTTAAATTGTACCTGTTTAACCTATGGAATCATGTTGCCAATTGCAGTATCATAGTTATAACCCAAAACACACAGAAATTTGTGAAGGTTCCCCTTTATAAAGAATGAGAACCCCTAAGACAGGGATGTCAAAGTCAAATGTCAGTGGGACAAAAATGACTTTCCTGCAAGCTGAAGGCCAAACCGGTTCAAAGTTCATTAAAACATATTGAAATGATTACATACGTATAACCTATTGAACCAAGAAATAATATTATTATGTATATTATTTAAAGATTAAGTGAATAAACAATCGTTCCTCATAGCTCAGTTAGTAATTCCAAGAGAAAATAAAAAAAGTATATGTACTTCAAAAGCAAAATATGTTCCTTAATTTCAATGTAAAAGCAAAAATGAAATTGAATGCAATATGAACTGAAAATGCATTATTGCGTTGCTGAATGATTCGACCAATTACTGCTTTCAAATAGGAAATGAGAAAGAAGATCAAGTTAGTTGTGTTCTTGATTTCATGGGCTACTGTTGCATTGTGGGGAATGTAGGGTAGGTGCATGAAAACACCTGCGTGAGGCTGCGTGCTATTTCAGTATTAATTAAATATCATCCCAGGGGCATAGGAAATATATTAAGGGGTTGGATTTGGCCCCTGGGTCTTGACTTTGACATATGTAGCCTACTGTAGAGCTTTTTATTGATTATTGAAAAAAGTCTTTCACCATTTGAACATAGCAACACTAACACATGATTTTGTCACTCCTAGCAATAGTATGCACTACTTTAGATTCTTCTATTCTTTGGTGAGAAAAAAAAACTAATATTTTGTGAATAATCACAGTTCACTTAAAATTGTTCCATGGTTAAAAAAAACTTAAATTCAGAAATAATCAAAAAGCGACATAATAATTTGTTGATTTTCAGCCTCATCACATTCCAGGTACATTGAAAGATTTGATAAAGAGCAATGAAGTGAATTAAAATGATATTTCACAAACAGCACTGGTGAATCATTCTGACAGATGGGTGGTGTTATTAATTAAGGAGCCTGACACCCTCCGGTCAATAACATGCATATTTCATATGAGCAGGGCTGAATTTATCAGCCATGTTCTTTTTTATCATCAGAAACGAGGTGTTTCCTGCGAGTGAAAACATAACAGATGAAGTGCATATTCTTAGCCGAATCAACTAAGATTCTAATATTTGAATTAATTTTTGGTAGCACATCACCACACAACACATTTAACACTTCTGCAACACATCTGTATACACAACGTCATGCCAGATACTATGTTTCATTTTCAAAAATAAACAAGTCCTCATGAAACCAATGTAAGTTCAGGTTCAAGTTAGAAAGTCAGCGTGATGCATCAGATTAATAAGCAGATCAGAAGAGATGGACTCTGTTCAGGTGATTAGTGTGTGAGTGGCAAGTCTGACCTTTAACTGTCCATAAACACTCGCTAAAAGTCGAGTCAACAGGGCTTTCAGTCATAATGCTCCCGCCTGAGAGCTCTCTAGCACTCCCATTAACACTGTCCTGAAAGCAAGGCCTCACAATGAGTTTTAATACTCTAATCAATCCTTCAACTTGAAGTGAATACATTGATGATCACAATCAGAGTCTGGGTCAATGCTTCAAAATGATGCAAACCCATGCTAGACACATCTAAAATGCTAATCCATATTTTCGCATTCACCTGCTCAAAATGGTTTTTCTATCTCATCTATTTCCATCAATAAAACCGCTACATGGGTGTGTAAATTGACTCCTGATTAACTAACATTTTGAGTTACTGAACAGCCTCCAAAGTGGCTAAATTGTTCTATGCAATGGTTGCTATGGTTCCTGGTCTCCACGGAGAAGAGCCCTTGATACCGAATAAAGGACCGCAGAAGAGAACATACGATGCTTTGTGAGACATTCTAGACTTCCAGCAGTTCAACATTACCTGCAGTTTCTGTGCAAGTTTCTATGTTCCCACAAATATTTTAACCAAGCAAATTAAAACTCTGTCAAATTGCAATGTAATAAAATAACTTTTAAATATTCAACAAGTGGTTATGTTTAACAACTCCTTATTGATCATCAGAGTCACTGTAAAGAACAACCAAAACCTCTTCTCAATTGAAATATAAGTTTAAACTGACAAATTGCAATTTTTTAGGAGATAGTGCACAACCCAAAGTTGTGAAATCTGGAATTGCCTCAGTTTCTCATAAATATCAATTGATACCATGCAAATAAAAAGTATTTTATTGTACTTCAGTGTATATTTCAGATAGTATTTTTAAAATATAGTTGCATTAATTGTATTTTTTGTAAATATATTTTAAGTATATTCGCATCATGTTAACACTTTTAACAAACTGGGAATTAAATGTTCAACATTACACTTATATATTAGACTAAAATATACTTTAAGTGAAAGATACATGTATTTTCTAAAGTGTACTTATTAAAAAAAAATCATATTTTTGGTATATACTGTATACACTCACCTAAAGGATTATTAGAAACACCTGACCAATTTCTCATTAATGCAATTATCTAATCAACCAATCACATGGCAGTTGCTTCAATGCATTAAGGGGTGTGGTCCTGGTCAAGACAATCTCCTGAACTCCAAACTGAAAGTCAGAATGGGAAAGAAAGGTGATTTAAACAATTTTTAGCGTGGCATGGTTGTTGGTGCCAGACGGGCCGGTCTGAGTATTTCATCTGCTCAGATACTGGGATTTTCACGCACAACCATTTCTAGGGTTTACAAAGAATGATGAGAAAAGGGAAAAAAATCCAGTATGCGGCAGTCCTGTGAGCGAAAATGCCTTGTAGATGCTAGAGGTCAGAGGAGAATGGGCCGAATGATTCAAGCTCATAGAAGAGCAACTTTGACTGAAATAACCACTTGTTACAACCGAGGTATGCAGTAAAGCATTTGTGAAGCCCCAACACGCACAACCTTGAGCCAGATGGGCTACAACAGCAGAAGACCCCACCGGGTACCACTCATCTCCACTACAAATAGGAAAAAGAGGCTACAATTTGCACGAGCTCACCAAAATTGGACAGTTGAAGACTGGAAAAATGTTGCCTGGTCTGAGTTCTGTTGAAACATTCAAATGGTAGAGTCAGAATTTGGAGTAAACAGAATGAGAACATGGATCCATCATGCCTTGTTACCACTGTGCAGGCTGATGGTGGTGGTGGTGTAATAGTGTGGGGGCACACTTTAGGCCCCTTAGTGCCAATTGGGCATCGTTTTAATGCCATGGCCTACCTGAGCATTGTTTCTGACCATGTCCATCCCTTTATGGCCACCATGTACCCATCCTCTGATGGCTACCTCAAGCAGGATAATGCATCATGTCAGAAAGCTCAAATGATTTCAAATTGGTTTCTTGAACATGACAATGAGTTCACTGTACTAAAATGGCCCCCACAGTCACCAGATCTCAACTCAATAGAACATCTTTGGGATGTGGTGGAACAGGAGCTCGGTGCCCTAAATGTGCATCCCACAAATCTCCATCAACTGCAAGATGCTATTATATCAATATACTCAAAATTGTCACTGTAACATACACTGAAAGTGTGTTTTAAAAATACAGATTTTAGAATCCGCACTGTAATATGTATTATTACATACCTTGAATGTATGAAGTTACATTTCTGAAATGAACTAATTCATTATTAAAAGCCATATATTTTAAGTTTATTAAAAGTAATTTAGGTTGTTCCACTTTAACATATCAAAGTATACCAAATGCACTTAAAAACAGCTTTGTACAATTTATTTACTATTAAAAATATATTTAGCACAAAATTAGTTGTTCCAAAATAGCAGGTTTCAAGTGAACTATTCATGAAAACACTTGAAATTTGAACTATAAACGATGTTAAATTGCATTACACTCAGTACATTTATTTTGTACCTGGGGTAGCATGGCGGTCTCAAACAAGGTTTCAAATCCTTTAGAGCCTTTCTGAGTAGAGGTTGCTTGTTCTGCTTGTGCGTCCATGGGATTAATCCCTGTTCTTTGGTTTCCTCCAAACGTTTGTCAGGTGGAGGTATTATTGTAAATTTACTAAGAAGTAATAACCCTTTAAAACGTTTTACTCGATTCCCCATGTTTAGATTTTTGATTGTGTAAAGAATACAAATAAAGATAAGTTGATTTGTTTTCCATGTCCATCTAAACACCCAGAATTCCCTCTTTTTTGGAATCCCAAAATATTCCAAGGTCGACTGTGAGATTTTGAGATTGCTGGATACTTTGAGCTGTATTTGCCTCGAACAGTTAGTTGGTGAAGCCTCTTAAGGTGGTTTCTCAAACATGCCTAAAACAGTGCCATATTTAAGTTTATTCAAACCCGAAATAAGGAAGCTACATTCAGATAATGTTGAGTGAAAGTAAAACTCTTTTCAGACACGTGCCTCTCTACCTCTTTCAACTAGTAATAGCTTAGATAGGCTCTAGAAGAACATTATCCTAAATAATAAGGAATAATGTTTCATATTATAGCCATTAAGGTTAGAAGACTTGTTATAGATCCTGTGGGAGCCATTTGCACACTTTTTACCTGAGATATAAAAAAATGCATGTACAGCACACACATACAAGTACAATTGCCAAACATTTTCCATTTTGCCTAAATCTAGTAAAGAGCATCGCTCTTAATTTTGGCATTTGGATAAGTTCTCCACTCTTTTATTTCCACAAATAGAATCTCCATTAATAGGAATGTGAGGACAAGGCATTTTATTATGTCACAATTCATATAGTCTGGACTGGACAAGAAAATCTGGTACTGTACTGGTTAGTATACAAGGCTAAAGGAGAGCAACCAAACTAAGTTCTATCCACTCAGAGTATATCTTACATATAAAAATAAAAACACATTTTATTCACATCAGGGAAGCATTAGTTTCTGTTTAAACATAAGTTGAGAATTATGTATAGTCTTTGTTGTTTTATTTACACTGTTAAGGCTATAATGTAACACATTTAAGCATGCTCTATTTCTACATCTAGCAATTCAACATATTTAAAGTGCAAATTAAACACAAACTGCAATATACAACCTAAAAGTATGAAAAACGTTAGAATTAATAGATGTGACATCCAATACAATGACTGAACAACTGTATTCCTGACAGAAACACACTCTAAACAACTCTTATCTCAAGGGAATGTTTATGTCTAGATTTTATCTCTTTAATAGTTTACTCTGCAACATATAATTTTCAGCCAAACCTTCAAGATGGAGCAAAAAGGAAAATAAAGCAAGCACATGAAACCTGAGATAAGAAATGTTTTAAACTACCCAACCTAGCTTAGCCTGCATAACTTAAAAATATGTGTCATCAATACTCCTCGCAGCAATTTAATCATTTGTTTTGAGATGTTCTTGCATCAAGTAAACATCCCTGAAATTCATCTTTGTGATTTAATCATTCAAATCCTACTGTTAAAATGGATTTTATTTTATCAGCTGGAAAAGGTGATGTTGTTTGTAAGTGCCAACCATTGTCATCTTTTTTCAGTTGGTCAGTGAAGAAGGTAAAGCTCACATTTATGATTAAATGTCAAGTTTCTGTCTAAATAATGTCTGTGTTGAGTTGTAAACTTGCTGAATTACAGGTAAAACTAAGAATTAGAGGCCAGTACCGCTCCACAATTTACGAATCCTACAAAATCTGTAGGTGCATCCACAGAAGCTATTTAGTAATAATTTTCATTCTTTTGTCACTTAATAACAATACATAAATGTCATCCTTAACAATAGAGATGAGAGGTTATGTTAGACTTTTGAGAATGTCTTTAAGACAGCTTTACAACAATACAATACATTTCGATTCAGTTATGAACTCAATTTAATGGCAAACAGTTTTTTAATTATTATGCTTCCATCCTTCGGGAAACGTAATATTCAGAAGTTTCTAATTTAACGTCTCATCCTTGATTTTCTGAAAGAATATGATTAACACCTTATCATTAAGTGAAAATAGAGCAATAACATTAATTCATTTTTTGAGCATGCACAGGTAAGTTGTGTTGGTTTGACAGAAGGTGGAGTGACAGGAGGTATAGTGGTTAGTTTTGCTCCTGGGTCTCCTGAGTTTGAATTTCGCCCATGACAAAACCATCATTTCTTAGATATGATATTTATTGTAACATTTAACAATGCAGAAAAATTCTGTAAATTTACAGAAATGTCTGTTTGTACATTTACAAAAAATGTAAGTTATTTTTCTGCCAGTCCTTAGTAAATTTTATGTAATTTATTTCTACAATATAATATATTCAGTAAAACATCTTTATCTTAAAGTTGTAATATCTATATTTTAATAGGTCTATCTCTTTGTGTTGCTCAAAAAACAGCACATAATTTCAAAGCTGATGCAGGAGTGTTACAGATGTCATAAACCAAGGACAGGTACTGGACAAGCTACTCTTTTTCACTAAACTGGACACTTGCAAAGCAATTCTCTGAATGCCTCATTTCAACAGTTAATTAATCTGGAGGTCTCTGCTGAATCACAAAGCATTTATAAATAAACACATTGCAGCGTTTAAGCAAAGTGTCTCAAGAGAAGTTAAGACGGAAAAGACAGCACACCAGCTGAGCGGCGGACAACACAATGCTGCCTCAAAATGTTCTCTAATACAATGTGAACAGGAGTAAAGAATGAACAGACTTTAGGTAAAACTGCTTTTCTTAAAAAAAGACAAATTTGCAGCTTTGTCCTTGACAATTCTTTAGTGTTGGTAAACGTCATGTCTTTGGAGTCGCCTGGTGTCATTAAAAGGTCATCTCTCTCCAAAGCTCCCGAAGTGCATGGTGTTCCCACTGTCCGTGCAGGATGTGCATGTCGGTTTTACATGATGGAGCAGGTGAACCCACAGCACTCTTTCAGAAGCGTAAGGCCGGTCTTGGTTACGAAAGGAGTTGAGTTTTGTGCGTCTCTGAAGGGTTTCTTCCCACTGCGAGCAAAATCTAGTTTAACAAACAAACAGTTTCATTCACACATTCACATACAGCTAGCTGGAGATACATGAAATAATAACAAAGGACTATCCATTAGCTTCATAAATGAACACATCCAAAAAGAGTGAACTTACTCTTGGAGTTCTTTGGTAGTTTGGACTTGAGAAACTCAGCCATCTCTTTGTCCTCTTCTCGTTCCCTGTACAGAGGCAACTATGGTGATTTTGAAGTACTGCATTATAGGAATGCTAGCTTTCATTCTTTAACATGTGTGAGCTCAAGGTTTTTTATTATTATTGAGAGGTGTGGCTAAAAATATAAGCAAAAAATCTTCTTTCTGTTCTGTTACTCTGATCATAGGATCATGCTGATTTTAGTTTTATTTAAAATACTATCTTTAAACGGTTCAAGTTTTCCAGACTATATTCAATAATATATATATTTTTTTATTTTACACCCTATGGCCATAAACTAGAAAGATTCAGCATCCACACAGTTACCTGTTCACTGCTAAGTATTCTAAGTATCAAATGTTTTTTGTATCTAAACTGTGAGGACATCTTTTATATTTTGGAGAAGGATTTGTTGCTTGGTCGTCAGTCAGCGGTAGATACGTTCTGTTCTTGCTGGGATACTCAAAATAGAAAATGATTCAGGGTTTTATTTTGAGGTTTAGCAATATGTTTACAGATTTAATAAAAAAAACTGTGTTTCTAATGTTTTCTTGGATTAGACAATTGATTAAAAAAGTGCACATTTTATCATGCAGTGTGCACTTTTTATGTTTGTTCTCCTTAAGAAGATATCCTTTATCTTTGCTCTGAGTCTGAGATCTTCTCACAAAATAGGTAAGGTTGATAAATAAGTATGGAAGCACAGAGCTGTCAAACTATAAGTAAACACAACTTCACTTTGTCACTTAAGTGTTCTGAGCATAACATGTATAAGACGAGGTATATGATGATGAATGAGTAAGCTTAACTAAAAACCCAATGGTAATCCATAAAAGCCAGAAAGCTGCTTTTTCAGACCTTCAAAACAGTCCTCTAGGACTAAAAAAAGCTAGAGGAGTGGTTAAGAGCAAAGGAGAAACTCACAGGAGAACTGCAGATTATTTCCCTTGCTTTGAATGTTTATGGAACAATTTCAGCTTTTAATCCTGTTTAAGCTTAAAATGCACTTTAAAACATCAGTAAATAAAAGCCACTGGAGATCTAATAGTGTAGGTCATTTGCGATGCTTTACTTTATACAAAAGTGGATGAAAGTATTTGCGATCCGTTGTTAACAGCTAGGAAATGTAAATGATATTTTATAGTTTCAAAACCAATTTCTTTCTATTTCTGTGAATATCGCATGTTAGAAAGATGTACTGAAATTGCTTTGCTGCCCAAATTACATGGATATAGATCTCATTTGTATATTAAGATTGCTAGATCTCAGCTGGGAGAGCTGGGAAAAAAATAACCTTTCAATCTGTTGCAAATATTACTGAAGTTGGTTAGTAACATGGAGGGGTTAAGTTTGACTTTACCAGACACTCAAATCACATACAAAGTGCCGTTTTACATTTTAACACAATTGTGGTGTTTAGCAAAACAAAGTACATAACTATTTTAACATTGTAATGTACAAGTTGTAATATACTCATTTCCTAAAATGGCATCCAAGACAGTCAGTCTTTTAAGAACTAGAGTTGGGCATCGTTTGGGGCTGTTTCGATACTGGTGCCAAAACTGTGCCTGAACTGAAACTTTACAAAAGCTGCAAAATTAGGGTGCATGACTCAGGAATACATTTTTACTTAACAAAAATGTAATTGCTTAAAATTGAACACTGTATTAAACATTTATAGTATATATGAATATATAAGTCATTAGAAAATACTGCGATCCTGCAGAAATTGGGATTCATCCGATACCAGCAGACTCAGTACCTCCCGAACCAATATTGATATAAATTTTTAATAAAACTTTGATTTTTACAAATTAATTTTAATAACAATTAACCAATTCAGTAGTACACATAAACAGAAATCATATATTTACATGAAAACTAAAATACATGATATTTTTGCTCTCAGAGCTTCTAGTTAATGAGTTTATAAATACTTTAAATATATATTGTCTCTCTTAGCATTTTAATGGCAGATATTAAAACTGATAACTAAATGCATTTTATTGATGAGGGTTGTTACTTTGATTTAAATACAAATATTGAATGAATACATACCACATTAATAAATGTAGTCATTCAATTGTAGTCAACTTTTGTTAGAGCTCCTGAATACATAAATATTAATTGATGTTTACCTGGATATTTACTGACAAACTGAAAACACTCACTGATTTCTGACTCACTGCTGATAACACAGGCCTATCCTCCTGTCTCCTCCTCACTCTACTTATTTTGAAGCTCAGGGTTATCTTCCAAGCATCCTAAATGTTAAACGTGTGGAGTAATAAATAGTAAAAGATAGGGTTTTTACAAACATAACATCTTGATGTGTTTTTGTCTGCTGCTGCAAAATAGATAAAAGTTGGTAACACAGAAGGAGTGTGTGTTAGATCAGACCAGATGAGTCCATTTTGAACATAATAGCCTAAATATCGATCTTGGTGGGTTAGTATTGATCCAATTCTGATACCGACATGAGTATTGATATTATCAATACTAGGATTGATCTTCCCACCCCAATCTACAGCGATAGCACTAACTGTTGTCCGCAAGATGTTGATTACGGTTCACCCCTTTGCTTAAAAAGTTTACTTTGTGAGCCCTGACATGTTTCATTAAATGTGATCTGATTCCACCTTTACATGTAACTGCTGTGAAACATTTGCAGCGCGTCACAGTGTTGGAATCCTTCGGTGTACAATAAAGACACACTTTTGACCGTTTATTTTAGTTTAATGAGAGTTATTTAATTTAGGAAGCTAAGCTAACGGTAGCCCACCTGCTTCCGTGTGCAGTCAGAGCATGTGTAATATATATTTCTGCATTTGCGCGCTTCTCAGAGACTTTTATCTGCTTTTGTTTTTTGTTAAAAGGGAGGAATGAAGGCAGAGGGAGAGTGGGACTTGTGCATTTATTGGACTCCATCTTCATGTCCTTGATGTTCGGCACGGCTCCGACAGCTCAGGCACCAAAGCGGGGAACCCGTTTTCACATTCTGTTTCAGTCCGGTCCAAACAGGTTCTAGAGGTACCCATATTGGTTTCGGTATGCAACCCTTTTATGAACACAGTATATATTATGTGCATTATCCTGACTATTTGAACATTTTTGTACAATTATCACAAGATACAATCAATCAGCATTTAACTGACAACACTCTAACTGACCCCGCAATAGAAACTATCATTATTTACATAATGTTATGAACTGCAAACCTAATGAACTAAAATAAATCCACAGAACCTAGATAGATAGATAAATAAAGGAAATATTTATTGCCAAGGTTATTAATGCCTAGCACATATAGTAAATATATAAATAATGTGCTGTATTGATTAACACAAACATAGTTCTACAATAGCATGCCAGCTCACATGGTGAGATATAGCTCTAAAGCTATATTGGCCTATCAAAACTTCCTAGTGAGCCAAAAACAAAATAGTTTGTAAAACAAACAATCAATAAAAAAAAAAACTTAACTTTGGGCATATTGCTGAGAATTTCTTGGTTACACTGAACCAGTGTTCTGTTTGCATGTGACGGAATGGAACACCAATGAAGAAAAATATATGGTTTATAAAAAATTTACCGCTTAATCAGCTTACAATTCAAATCAAAGAGCCGAACTGGGCAGACATGATGCAAACGCTTGAGCTGCCTTTCATGCATACCTATTAACTATTAACGTGGCATTTTTCAAGAGTATTCTTTTCCAGAGGCTGGCTGGATTAAAAGCTGCTGATGTAATGATACGAATGATCTGAATTCAGAAACTTTCAGCACATGTTTTTTCTCTTTGATGCAAAAGATTTCTGTGTTCATAAATCCTTAAAATTTTCTTAGCCTGATTATTTAATGTATTTATACATTTAGTACTTGCATGTCTTTATGGCTTTAGTTTTTTGTGTGTAAAGTGTCATTCTCAATTTGTCCATAGTTGTCTTTTATTCAACATCCTGGGAACATAAATTTATCTTCATTCGGCTTCATTGTTTACTTATAAAACAGTTTTTTTTTTTCCGATTAACGTTAATCTGAAGAAGGAGTAACACTGAAGCAAATGAATAAGTTGGTCAGCTATTCTTGTCTTGAATTAACATGGATTTGCAATGTTTTATGGTCTTTTAAATCTTTAAAAGTTCACTCCTTAGCAATGAAAGTGTTAACATTCAGTGGGAAATTTAAGTACAGCCGTTTCCCACATGATTTGTAGGAGTTTTTTACAGACACTATTGTATTACATCTTTACGTGGAGCACTCTAGATTTCCCCTCAGGCCTTAAATTGAATAAAGAGTGCAAATGAAGAGAGTGTCAGCTTCGATCACGATGAAGCTCGCTGATATGAGCTCACCTCAGTCTTTCAAACTCCACATCATCCACAAGGAAGTCTCTGGCTTCCACTAGTTTATGAATCTGCTGGAGAAGCTCCTCTTCCTTCTGTTTGTCTTCACTGGACTTGTCATTATCTAAAAAAAAATCAATATATAAACAATAATTTTACAGATTTTATTGTTGATTCACTTATGATTAACTGATAATTGCTGCAAAAATAAATATACGATAACTAAAACTTTTGTAAGAGCAAATTAAAAGTGATTTGTGATATAAAATAGACTTTATCTTCTTTGATAAAAAATATTAAGCATAAAATAATACAAAAAGAAGGTAGCGACACTTACCTGGGACAGACAGAAGCTTCTGAAGTTCTTTCTTCAGTCTTGTAATTTCTTTACATAACTGGATATCATCCATCCTGTGTAAAGAAGCATACATTTAATTACAATGCTACTATAGATAAGGTGTGTTAGAAATTCTCTGTATCTCTATGGCAACTCCATCAGTGTCCTCGACATATTGGCTGAATGAATCTGCAGAGGTCTGGGGGTTGAGTGCTCATGTTCTAGTAGAAAATATTCTCTTAAAATTCTCAGCGCACATGTTATAATGATGATGAAAATCATAAACCCCTTTTTTTACATGAGATCACATAATTACCATATTTAAAATGTTTCATATAGGGCGAGACTCCTCAGTCACTAAGAGTGTACACTAACAAGTCAATGGGACTTTAACGTTTAATAATTAATTTACACGTAATCATTTAGCTTTGTATTTTATAGACCTATAATCAGTTATATAGGGTAATAGACCTGTGTTTTACTGTTTTAGGTTCATTCAGTTTGATTACAATTTGTAACAAGAATTGTTGTTGAAAAAAAAATGCTGTGCCTCTGTATGTAACAGTTCTGTTACATGCCATTTATCCATTTGTACACATATTATAAAGCCTTGTTCACTGCAAGAACAAAATATACGTGATTTACGAGTGAGTTTAATCTTTTTCTTAGTATTTTAAATTAATGGGAAGATGTGAACATGCAGAGAAAGCGAGGCAGATATTGCAGGTTCTTCTGAGTGGATAATGTTTTGTTTTCCTGCAGAAGTTAAAAGTTTTGTACATTGGTATATATCTTCAGTGAATACTACAAAGTAGTTTTTTAGTGGTACCATGGAACAGCGCTCAAGACTAGTGCCACAAGCAGAGTGAGGAACAAGCAGAGAAAAGCTGTCTACAATGAACCCTAGTGTGAAAAACAGTGAAGCTGTTAACATCTGCCTCTCTCTCTCTCTCTCTCTCAAAAAATAAACTAATTGGAACATCAAATCAGACATAAACGTACATAAAGGTAAAAATACGTATTCAGAATTATCATGCTACCTGGTTACAGATTTTTCAGAATTACCCAAAAGAATCACACCAGGTTGTGTGAAATTGGCTCTTAATGCAAAGGATGAGTGTGTCTTACAGTACTTATTGTTACAGTAGAAACTCCCTCTGAGATCCTTTTGCATGATTCTTCATGTTAGAGTCAGTTTTCTCAAAATATATTCTCTAGCATCCTCTCAAACTCTACAATCATGTGATCTCATTAGGTATATTGGTGATTCTATATTGCCCTGTATTGTCTCATACATTTACAGTTCATCATCTCTATTTAATCAGGATATCGATATTTCATAAGTCAACGTCTTTGCATCCTGTTAACTTGCTCTGTAGAAAAGTATGCTGTAAACTGCAGTACAAATGCTGGAAAGTTTTAAGCAGTTATGCGCCGCTACAATTCTGTTCTAATTCCTTCTGATACATTTTTTATTTCTGAGTAAATAGCCAGGATTTTGTATTAAGTAAAGATCTTCCCCAAACAACTGTGAAGGGAAGCAGATATCCACACATTTGAGGCTTTGGCATCATTGTGCTGAGGGGCAGCTGGCTGATTGTAGATCACAGTAATGGGAACAGGAAGGATGGATAAATAGGAAATAAACTCCCGCAGGCTTGCAAGCATGACTGCTTAGTTTCATTTCCAATTTACAAAAGTGTCTATTACATTTACTTATTGTAACTGATTGACAATGAAAAATAAAACTGCTCAGTTGTTCTGAAGC
Organism: Danionella dracula; assembly: GCA_900490495.1. Taxonomy (NCBI): domain Eukaryota; kingdom Metazoa; phylum Chordata; class Actinopteri; order Cypriniformes; family Danionidae; genus Danionella; species Danionella dracula. The sequence goes on from UELW01000996.1 coordinate 6,213,870, forward strand.
ATAAGAAGACTTTAAAATCACAGGTGACGAGCATAAAACAGAACCTTTCTGTTATTATGAGAGAGAGAGAGACAGTAGAAAATCTATTCTTTAAAAAAAATATCAGCTCCAAGAAAAAGAATTCCATGACAAGACTTAATATGAATTCGCTAATGTTTGGTTAAAATGACATTGAGTAAAGACAAAATACGTTTTAATAAACATTATGGAAGATCAAATTTATGTCTACAGCACATATTCACTCACATGTATCGGAGTTCAGATTCCCTCCTGATCAAAATGTCTTTTATCCTCTCAATCTTGCAGAGTTCTCCTTCAATATCTCCAACGGTGATAGTGGAATCTGCCATTGAGACCACGTCTGATTCTGAAGACATAAAAATACCTCTTGATTGTGAAGTTGCTTTAAAGAATCTGGAAAAAAAAATCACTTGAAATATCTTTTGATTGATTGATTGATTGATTGGATGGATGGATAGATTGGTTGGTTGGTTGGTGAGTGGATGGATGGGTTTATTGGTTGGTTGGTGGGTTGGTTGATTGATTGATATTGATGGATGGATGGATAATTGGATGGATGGATTGATTGGCTGGTGGGCTGATTTATTGATATTGATGGATGGATGGATGGATGGATGGATTGATTGATTGATTGATTGATTGATTGATTGATTGATTGATTGATTGATTGATTGATTAACTCACTGACTGATGAATTTTGAAATATTTAGAACCTCCAGAATTGTGTTGAGAATAAGTTAGCATGAATGAATGAATAAATGTATGGATGGATTGATTGATTTATGGATTGACTGACTGATAGATGGATGAATAGATTAACGGATGGATGGATTGATTGAGTGATTGAATCTTTTAAATCACAATCAAAAGGAATAAAAAGCATACTAAACATGAAAACATAAAAAATACTAAACATATTACAACAGAACAACATGAAAGATATGTTCAGTAAAAAACAGCAAGCAGTAAAGCAATTGCATTGCAGTGGCATTGGATGGCTGATCAAGAAATAAAATGTTCTAACCAAGGAAAAAGAGACAAAATTTATGTCTCTATTTTTGACTGAGAGATAAAAGCCAATACAACCGATTTACAGATCAGAAAAGATGATATAACATAAAAAAATAAGAGATGGGGTTGGAAGGATTTCCAGGACTTGGAGAGTTGTAATCCTTGAAGATGGTATACCCAACAGACTTTTATTCAAGACGTACACTGTACTTACATGAGCTTCGTTGTCAAGTATCAACATTTTTGCAAACTACAGGTTAAAATTCTGGCGAAAGGTCATGTGAATTAAAACCAGAAAGACTTTCAGGTTGATTTGTTGTTTTAGGTAAATGCAGTGAACGGCTCAAGTCAAAGATTAGTGACAGAGGTCATAATTACAAAGTAAATCATTTATAATAAAGAACTGACATGGGATATTATAACACTGACTTTATTTCTGTTTTCATACCAAAAAAAAAAACTTTAATTTAAACATTTTGCTTTAATAAACCAGATTAAATAAGTTTTTTTATTTAAAATTTAATGATTTACAATGAATCAAGAGTATTCTTCTTTAACATAAAGTGTATACCTTACATACTTTACTTTCTGAGGTCTGAAAACTCTCCACAGTCACATCTCTCTTTGCAGGAACAAATCAAACTATTGCAAAGGCAGTAAATTGCAGCATGTCTAGGTTTCCCGCCTTAGCTGTCAGACAACAAATGATTAGTTGGGAGTGTTTAAAAGGCGTAGTTGAGCATAACTCTTCCTCTTATCCTGCCATTGCTTGTGTCACTGCTGCGGTGCCTGTGGCATTGTTCTCTGTCTCTTCCTTACGAGTGGCATGCTAACAATTCTGCCAGGCTGAGGCTAATGTGCCCTGTCAGTTTTACTCAGATGAGTGGGAACTCTGTCTAAGAGATGAAGAAAAATTACAGTATTCTGGAAAAGAGTTATTTTATTTCTTAAAAATCCATTTTGAGTGTTTTCTCTAAGTGTCCGCACTTTATGTCTAGTATCTCTTTATGATTATAGCTAACCAACATCTCTCTAGTTGCAGATTTGTTGCTGTGGCAAAAATGTAAAGCAATGTAAAGCTTTTGCTCTTTTGGGATTTTCAACTAAATGTAAATAAACATTATATCTCCAAAGTGTGTTCCTGAAAGAATGAATCATGCTGCAACCTTGATGAAAATGACTGGTCACGCTTTTTAATGTTTACTTGAAAGCAATAAAGGTCAGTGTCTTGAAGCAAACTGTAAAAGGTGCTGCAACTCCAGGGGCAGCTTAACACCTCTCTAAATATAATTTTCAGTCTGCAGAAAATGTGCGAACAGGACCTTTATACACACTTAAATGCTTTTTTCCAATATTTCTTATCAACTAATATTCTAATGTAAATATCTGTTAAGCAGCCTATCATCTGTGGTAGACAAGATGAAATAAAGACCAAGAAAGCATGTATGCTGAGATGGAAACCTAAAAGCTGAAAAATGGCTAAACTTAAATAGAGGAGATTAAATTGCTTCTCCTCGGAAAACTTTAAATGTTCAGACAACCGTCTTTGCTGTAAGTGCTTCACAATCGTACCACAGGCAATCAAAAAGAAATTTTGATAACTATTTAAATCAGAGCAGTATTTGAAATTAAAGGATTTATTATGTGATTTTTCAGAAATGTCGGTAAAGCCGGGACCAAAACAAACTTGTAGCCAATCAGCAAGAGCCATCAAAACCAAGACAAGTCACCAGCTCAGAAAAATTACTATTGCCAATTGAACAGAAGAAAAATCAACCCCGAATACATTTTTTTTTGTCAGAATTTTCAATACACAGACAAAACCAATCTTTAAAATTTCAAGGCCAACCTAAGAGTTTAATCTGGAACTAAATTAATATTTAAGTAACAGTGAGTCTCCCTTGACTTCCTTTCTAGGCATTTATCTCAGACCTGTGGAGTTATAAAACATTTTACCCACATATCTCTGCCCCTTGAATTCATACAACAGCTACGCTACAATGTTCTGAGTTTTTAGTCGTCGTTCATCTTGATGATTCTAGCAAAATTGGCTGTTCATCATACATGGTATTGCTTGTATCTTTGCATCAATCCCATGCAACTGCCTATGTGTCCATTTACTAATCATTATCATAATAATTATATTAACTAATCATAAATCAAGAGCTGTACAAAAAAGTATTCTTCACAATGCTTTGAGTCAGTTAAACTTTACATCCACTAACTGAGGGAGAACTATCGACAAAGAGAAAAGAAACTATGGTTGAAATACTTTTTCAAGCCTTTGAATATTTATTGAAATAATTATTATGCCTCTTAAATATAAAGATGACTTGTTTTCCAACGGGTGTGATATGTATATCCATAATGCAGGGTGCAATCAACAGCGACTATCAGTATAATTAAAAATAAATAATGTAACAAGTTAATACTATAAATACTAAACCAGTTTACGGTACAGTTCTTTACAGCATAGAAAAAAAAATCTAATCTCTGTGTAAGTTTTTACAGAGCTCCTCTGATCTAAACAGGGTTTCAGCATCTTCTATCTGAACTCTGAAGTTCCACCTGTAGCGTTTAACATTCTTCTCTCAAAGAAAGCGAGCGTTGCACCTCTGCTTCAACCCTGAAACACGGTCACCGGTCTGGTCAGTGACAGACAGGGGTTGTTAATGAGTGTTTTTTACCCGTTCTCTCCATTTCTGCTCTCCACGACGTGCGTTCCAGGGATCCATACTGACACGAGGCTCCGCGCTTCTCCTCCATCAGTCACTTCCAAAGCAGTGTTTGAAACGAATCGCGAATGTGTGAAAATTCCGAATTCAGCTTTAATGTGCTGAGCGAGGGACAACAGAAATAAAGTGATGAGGGTTTCGTTGAGCTCGTTGCTGAGGAAAAACTAAAGACTGGAGATGCTGGACATCACCACACACTGGCAGCAATTGAACAGCTGTTTCTGACTCAAAGGCGACACCGTGTGGCCACGCAAAAAACACAAAAACACTGCTCCAAAGTTGTAAACATTCCTGTATTCTAAAGGGCTCTGTGTATTTGTTTATTAATAACTTGGAAATGTTTTGTTTTCATTAACATTTGACATGTGAAGAAGTACATACTTACACTCACAACTATAACCAACTACTATGTTCTAAAACACAGCTAGCTGATCGTAAAGGAATCCACATTATGGAATGGTTAGGAGTTTTAGAAGTTATTGAAGTCAGATCATTTACAAAACATTGTGATTGAGTTTGAAAAGAGAATTTTTTGATTGGGAAAGCAGTCAACATGTTAATTTCTTTGCAATCAGCTGACAAACTTACTTTAGCAATCCGGCAGCACAAATGGAGCCTTGAAACCGTCAGTAGTATAAAGTACAGCGTTTTGGTTTAATTTAAATGCAAGAGTAAGGTATAAATGCAAGGGTAACACCACACAATACAGCATACAGCAAACAGATCATGGTGGCAATCAAAGGTTTTTTTGTCAGTTAGTAATTAAAACTTGATCAACTGGCTCAAAAGATGCATGAACATGAAAATGTATTCAAACACTGCATATTATTCTTGTGTTGTACTGATGGGTATGCTTTAAGTTAACAATTTTTTGATAGATATCTGAATGATTGTTCAAGCAGTGAATAAGATAAAAAGAAAAATGTAAAAAAAAAAAAGAAAAGTCTATGTCTGAGAAACTCAGTATTCTGTCAACGTTAGTGTTAGAGAATTACTTTAAGCATGTATTTTAAATACTTTCAATTTGAATCCGCTTGGGATTCCAAAACAAAAGTAGTTAATGCAGTAAAACCATCTTGGTTAAGTCTCTTAACTGAGCATCAGTTCACATATAGACACTACAGTGCACTGTTTAAAACACGGCACACTAATGATCCTGGATAAAGCCAAAACTGGCCTGGGATAGCAGGCTGTGTCCTTTTCCTTTAATCGATAATTCCAGCAAACGTGCGAATGGGTAAAGTCAATCCTTTGTTCATGTATTTGCTCAGACATGTGTCACAATCCTCCTCTGGCAATAACTTTTTTTGAATGTAGCATCCAGGGTCTTGACATGGAGCCACCTCGATGCTGCATAGAGAATGCAATGCATTAAATGCCAATGTTTATAGAGAGAAGGGGGAAACTGCTTCACAAAAAGCTCTCAACATTGAACAGTATGTGTTTGCTCAGTAAACAAAGTAGTTGAATCGTTAGGGCTATGGGGGTATTTACTGGCTTTAAATAGGCAAACACTCTGATTTCTCACCTCTTCACATCCATGAATATTCTTCTGAAATCTTTGTCCAGTCGCACTTTAAAGGATGTTTTGTCTGGAGTCTCCAGTTTAAATTTACATGTTCGAAACTTGGTCTCCTGAAGTAGAGAAAATGCTTTTAAAATAATGATCTGGATTTCACTAGGTCAAATATCATGCCCTGGAATTCCATTGAAATGTAAAAAGAGAGGATGGAGTTGTTAAAGATTTCGTCATAGAAACTCACCGTGGAGCCTTTTGATTTTATTTCATTGAAAGTGACTGTGAGACAGTTGAGATCTAGAAGCGAAACAAATATTCTCACTGACCAAGAGGAGGGTTTGTTTCACAAAACCAACAAATTTAAAGAAAACTGTTTCATAAAATCTGATTGACTTCACCTTCAGTCTTGTTTTCTGGAATTGCTGAAATCTGAGCCCCCGTGGATCTGAGCAAGAATCCCTTTTCCTCCTCTCTGTTGCTTAGCGACACCTGAAGGGAATGTGAACAGTCAAACCAGATCAACCGAGGTTCAGTGATCATTTAAGTTTCAGTTCTTCATATATATCATACATATCATTTTTATTACAGAATGATACAGATTTTGAAATACATTAAATAAACACATCTGGATGGTTTTAGTTCTTTTATCATCGTATGCAGCTGTAAACATGGACACTTACTTTTAAGTAGCTAAATAATATAAGAGTTCCAAACTGCTCGGCTGCAATTTTCTTTGATTTGGAAGACTCTGGAGGAAGAGAGTGCAAACAATCAGAAGATAGCTATGACTAAAAATATAATTGTATATTGTATTACAACATATCAGTTGGTTATACAAGATAAGGATATTTTTGATATTTGGAGTGGATGTAAAAACAGTGTTTTATTCAACTTCGTTAAAATAAAATATTTCGTTGGTTTTGAAGCTGCTTTGACAATCTAAAAACAAACTTGTAGCATGTCTTCTGCACTCACAATGTTGCATTTTTATCACAGTAGAAGCAGTGAGCGATTTACTCTAAAACACATCCAACACATAAACTGTTCAGTTTTAACATAAACTACTGGACATCTTTGTGTTTAAATACATTGACTGAAACAAAAAACTCTTTCAGAAGCTGTACCTAATTTAATGGAACACCCAAGAGTACATTGACTAAATTGATGTTTCTAGGTTTTTTCTTACCTTTATTTTGACTTTGTGGTAGCCTAAACTCTGGGAAATCCACGTCCAGATCTGTGACAAAAACTTCCTCCACAGCGTCTCTGTCAGCAAAGTGAATCTGAAAACAAACAAAAAAAAACAAAAAACAAATAAGTATCTTGTAAAACTCCGTTTAGAGTTTTTTTTCTGTTTATTTACAAGAGTTTTTGTTCAGACTTTATGGAAATATTTTTTTTTTGTGAGCAAAACGGGGTTTGATGGAAAACTGTTAGTAAACTAGATTGAAGGTTTTGTTGACTTGAAATTAAAAAGGAACAAATTAATTTACTTTCTGTCACTAAAATTAGACTACATCCACAACATACACTTTGGGAAAAAAACTTAAAAATGTAAAAAAAGATATTTCTGACCTTGATGTAGTAAATGTTAAAGTAGACTGGCTGCTGTGCCATTCGCACATAATAAGAGATGGAGTCCGGTATGAAAAGATCTGCCTCTTGTTGTTTTCCAAAGCTGGACTGTAATAGAAGAAGTAAATCTTAGTTAGAAAACTAAAGCATGATGACTATCACGATATAAATGATTATCAAAAATGTGTGTTTTCATAAGAAGCCTACAAGTAAGGCAAAAAACAATACATGATAAGTGCTAAATTAGATTTTAGGTTTTCTGTTCCAAACTGGTCAACATGGACTTCAGGTCTATGCTGTTTTATAAAAGAAAATTAAGATATGATTTTATGATGAATATACAATTAATTTGCACACTCAAAGTTGTTTTCACATACCGATTATTTCAAAAACAACTTACAGTTATAAGCTGTAAACCTGGATTTTTAAAAATAACTATTTTGTTCTTAAATGTATTAACACATAATTTTTTTTTATTTGATCTATCATAAAAACCAACAATGCCTTCAGAATTGTTCTTCAACGCCGGAACAATTAAACATTCCGGAACAATTAAAACTTAAGAAAAGTCGAACATGTTTTGATGAAAAAGAAAAACCCTGAAAGAGAAGCTTTAAAACTTCCCCATTCCTAAGAGCCATAAATAGAGGCATGTATTCTTATTTTGACTTTGACATACCGTTCTTGCGAGATCAGGAATCATCAGTCCAAGACTGCAGACATTGCATTCGTACCATGGATCCACCCTCCCCAGATAGGAGCCCAGGGCACATATGCCACTGCTTCTTAAGTGAACACTCTCCTTAAACAGTCCAAACGTAACATTCACAGAAATGTATTTCAGGGCAATCTTGTAGAAAAACAGGAGTGTGTACCCTGCTCGGGGAGGATGCAGAGAACTCTTGGGCCACAGGGATGTAGTACATCTGGAGATTGAGTTTCATTGTAAGAAAGCGTCTTCTGGCCTCTCGTTTCCTGTTAGCAGACAAACACGTCCCAGAGACAACAGTTGAAATGTTGCATAAACTGAAGAGATGTTATTTAGTAAAAGACATATAAAGATGCAAGGTGAAAACTATGAAATTCACACTTTAAATGAATTGAAATCAGAAAATGCACAAAGAGGCATAAATGTCTACATATCCTTCACATCGCAACTCAAAATTCAAAACATCTGATTGTTAACTGTAGGCATCAGCAAAGTTGACAGCAAAGTTGACAAAGTCAAACTAGACTTGAAGAAAAAGGTTTGAGTGTTTCCCAACAGCTATGATATAAAGTTATGAAGACATTTCATTGCTGAACTTACATATTTTGGGATATTTTGTATTTGCGTTGAATATTTAATAATAAACAACTTCGTATCTCTACTCGACTAAAATTTAATAGAATAGACTCTTTACTCCAGTGCATTTGAAAGGACACTAAGCACTCTACTACATTAAGTTACTCATCAAATCATGCTTTGTGTTCTACAAAACCAGACAATAACTGCGTCAAAAAAAGTCACATTTGATGTAGGAGGCTATTTACTGGTATTTTTTCATGTGAGATTAGTCAAAGTTTTTCAATAGTATTGTAATATTAATGTTACTAAAAGTGAACACAACTTTAATATGTCAAAAATCACTACTGCACTACCATACAGTATTTTAATTTACATTTACAAGCTACAATACATTTTCAGAAATTTGAGAAAATACACCCACTCCCAAATAAAGTGAGCTGATATTTCAACAAACCATAAAACAAGCAAACAAACAAACCACACACCAAAAAAATGTTTAACGCGTGCTTTGATTTAGACTGACTTCTTTGTTTATTTTGAAATACTTGTTAAATTTCATTTCGATATGAGGAAATAAATCTTGTAACTGAAGTAAATACTTTTTAGTTTTTTCAGTACAATGAAAATATTTAAGCTCTTTTAATATTGGGTATTTTAATGAGTTTACTCGAATAATTTTTTTTTTGGACCTGTTTAAAAACAGATTTATTTTTTATTATTTAAATCAATATTTAGTTTTAGGTAACTAGCAGAGATTAGAAGCCTCTTTAAAAGGGAAAAGTTCACAGAACTCGGGCTTCCAAACCTGAAGTTGACAAAAGTTGATGAGATTTTTCAAGAGTTCAAAATCAGCAAATACTTCTTTCACAGCCATCTTACATTTATTTAAACGTTTCCATTTTAAATCAATAAATGTAGCCTCTCACCTTAGCCAGTAATAAGCCCTCGCTAATCTTCCCAGAATACGATCGTCTCCCATCACCACTATCTTGGCCATGAGGTGGCGCTCTTCTTTGGGCAGAGAGGTGCTGGAGCTCCCGGCTCTCCTCTGCAGTGTGCTGCCGGCTGTGCCCATTTCCTCAAGGATGTCCTGCATCAGGGCCATGCTGTCAGTAACTGACGTCCTCACTTTGATTCCTCCTCGTCGACACAACCGCCCTGAGCTGTTTTCAGACTTTAAACTTCTTCCTTCAGTGAACTCGAGCTCAGATGCCATGTCGGAACCCATGTCCCTCTCGATTCCACTGTCTGTCGACATGACTGAGTGCCGTGGCATCTCTGAGTTCAGCTCTGCTGCCAGCTCTGACATGTAGAAGTCATCCGGGTTTGTGGAAATGTTCTCACTGTAGGATCCAGAGCGAGTGAATTTGGCCAGTTCTTTCCCTGTAAACGAAATTATTGAAATAATATGAGTTTTTCATTTGAGCAACATTCTGTCATGTTTGAAACAGTGAAATCTCCCAGACTTTTGTCACCTTGAATTTAATTGGAATGGAAGTTTTTGGAGACAGAACCTTGATCCTGCATCCACCTTTTGCTTTTTTTGTCTAGTCTTTGTCTAAGTTAGCTTATTCACTAACAAATTCGATTTAGATTTATATTTTTAATCTTGACTACTTGTTGTCACGTTTGTTTTCCACATGCGCTCCTTTGTCTAACATCTGACTCTCTTTTCTTCTTGTTATACTAATTGGTCCTCATTTGTTCTTCCTGCTGTTAATCCTTAGATTTTTTTATTTGTCCCTTTTATAAGCTCCTGGGCTTTCCTGTCCTGTGTGTGTCTGCGTTTCCCTTGAATGTGCATGTTTTTTTTTTTGTTGTTGGTTTTTTGGAGTTTTTTGGGGGGTGTCTAGTTGTGTTAGTCACATTTTTTTTATAAAGATATTTTTCCATTGCGGATGTTAATCTTTGGTTTTGTGTAATTTTGTTGGCTTATTTTTTTGGAGAGAGGAACTGAAATAAATGGCTTTAATTAAAAAAAAATGTTCAACAATAAATATATTAAATCACCACATGTCAGTCAATTTGAATTATGTACAGTACAATTAATTTGAGATACAGTTAATTTATTCATGTAGATCAAGATGATATTGAATATCACCAAATAATCTTGGCCAGGGAGTTACACAACATAGCAGCACTGCACAAAATTAAGAAGAATTTCAGTCTGTTCTGGGACATGAAGAGTGAATCAATAATGTTCATATACCCCAGAGTAAGAACTTGTTAAATCTAAAACAAACCCTACTGTCCCTAGCTTTTTCTTAATTTGATGTAAACGGAAGTATTTCCTAACCAGTTGTGCTGCCTTTAATCAGAACATTCTATCTTAGAACAGCAGTCATTACATGCAACTCACTACTGATTCTTACAACTGAAGTGAAGTAGGTATGAGCCTGTTTAATACCTGGATGGGAGAATTCTTAGGATAATTAAATTGCTGTGGGAAGTAGTAATTGTGAGGCCAGCAGGGGGTGCTCACTTTATGGTCTCTGTAGGTCCTTGCCCCAGTGCAGGAAAGCTACACAGTAAAGGAGCACTGCTCTTCAAATAAGACATCAAACCAAGCTCCTGACTCTCTCTGGGAATAAAACATTTCAAGATGTTTCGTAGAAAATAGTAAAGGCACAACAGTGGTATTCTTGGCCATCCTAATAATCCCTGTAATCTAATTGAATACTTTTCTTCTCATTGGCTACCCATGTCTCCTCTCCTGTTCTAGCCAGTTTGTGGTGAGTGTTCTGGTGCAGAATGACAGCCATCACATCATCCAGATGGATGCTGCACACTGGTGGTGGATTCAAAGACAGCCCCCTCAAAATTTACAGCGCTTTGATTGTCTAGAAAAGCACTATATAATTGTCATGAATTAATAATTTAAACGACCAAAACTACCTTGAAATGTTACTAATACCAGTGTTAAAGTTCAATGTTCAAGTCATGCCGAGGTCTGGAAACTGTTTTTCATGCTTCATCAAGAAAGTCGACTAAAGTTTGCTAACACTAGTTCTGACCAACAACTGCTGTCATGATCAAGACTGTTGTTGTTGTTGATTTTTACTTTTATTTATGAAATCATGAGATTTCAAATTGATTTGAAATAAACTGTAAATAAGTTTTTTTTCAATTGTGTCCTATAGGATGGAATGTGGACCTCTGAACCTGACCGAAGAGATTTCAGAAATGAAACTGTGAAAAAAATTTCTAAGATAAAGTCAACAATATATCGTAAGTTTCTTAAGAAACAGTGAGAAAATGACAAAAAAGTTTTTATTTGAGGTTGTTTTCTTTAAATTATTTTTACAAGTATTAGCCTTATGGAAAAAAAGGTTTAAGCAGTCACTTTGTTTCTATTACAGTGCCTCTTTTCAACCATTGACTGTATATAACATATATTTTACAATAAAAGCCTGATTTAACATTTTTTGCTGGCTTGTTAAGAAACATTATGGGAAGAACATAATATTTAACTATTTTTTTAACTCTTCAATGAACTTAAAGTTAGAAAAACCCCTGACTAAATTATGAATGTCGATAGGTTTGGAGAGGTATTATTTGGTGACAGTAATGCACTTAAGACTTAAAACTCACAGAGCTCCTCTTCCTCCCACCATAATTGGAAGCTCATTTCAGGATTTGGAAGTGGAACGTTGGATGAGGAGCAAATGGATGAACCTGCAAAAATTAAACGTCACAATCACACCACAAACTCTTTCTACAGCAATAGGAAAAAATAATATCAACATGATATTGAGCTAAAAGGGATTTCAGCTTATGTTGAATTTAATACACTGCAGTACAATGCAATTGTACCAAGTACAATTTAAACCAATGCAAAGAAAATAAAAACAACACAATATTTCTAATTCACCTTTGTTGTTCCCCTGCAGAATCTGTGAACTTATCTCTTGCAGTTTCTGTCTGATATGAGGCCGTGCACCAATGTTAATATCTGTGTTCTGCTCCATCACTGCTAACACTTCATTAAAGTATGATTCGACGTCCTGCTCCACATGCTGCCATGAGACACAAACAGCTTTAATTTACACAGACATGCATGGGATGTCCTGTGGATGTCTTTTCCTGTTGCTCTAAATTTTCTAAAAATACACTAAAACAGTTTAGGATGCAGAGACAGAAGAATGCAGTTCTAAAATTAACAGGTCTCTTTTGTCTGTCATTCTGCAGACAACAAAAACAGTTGTGGTGAATTTAAATACATATAGCCAATTGTCTTGTGATTTGGAAATGTAAGCTCAGAGGGTTTACCTAAATCTACTAATGAGCAAATTATGTCTGAATAAATGCGATTTCTTGATTGTTCTCAGGTGCGAGAGTGTGCATGAATATCACCTAACATTAAACTTGTACTCTGTTTATTCCCATACAAAAATATGATTATTCTAATAAGATTTCTAATATTCTAACTTTCCTTGCATTTTGAATGCCATCTATATGCTCAAAAACAGTTCTTTTGAACAAATGCACTAACCTGCAGAGCTTCACTGAGAGCAGCTCCATCACAATCCTGACCCAGTGCGGCCTGAATCGTGTGTTGAACCACACAGCGCATCAACCATGTCGGGTTCTGAAATGTTCCTTGAGCTTCAATGTCAGTCTTAAGATCATTGCTGCATGATTCAGAAAAAACAGTAGGATCCGCAAACACAAACACCCTGAAAACAGAACGGAAACAGCAAAAAACAGTGACTGGATTCTCACTTACCAGACAGTCAACTTTACCTACAACTTGTTTAGATGTATTTAATCTTAATATCTTTGATTTGAAATGGCTGTAAACTATTTTAAGATTACCCATTGTATTTGCATTAACTTGGAAAATGTACCCAAAAAGAAGGTCTAGCAAAAAGGCCGGACGGACAGATGGACAGACATACAGATGATAGATAGATAGATAGATAGATAGATAGATAGATAGATAGATAGATAGATAGATAGATAGATAGATAGATAGATAGATAGATAGATAGATAGATAGATAGATAGATAGATAGATAGATAGATAGATAGATAGATAGATACATAGATAGATACATAGATACATAGATACATAGATACATAGATACATAGATAAAGTGTAACACTTTTGACATTAAACTAACCTTTCCTGCTGAAGATTGTGTTCACATTTGAGGTTTTGTTCTGCAAGTAGCCTTTTCTGATACATCAGTCCTGTGAGAAGACAAACAGAACTCTCACAAATAATTTTCAGAATGAACAATTCTAAAAAAAATTTATACTTTTTTGGTTACTTTCCTGGTTATAGCCAAAGGAGCTTACTAACCTGGAGACAACCGTTCGGTTTTCATCTGGCCAGCATAACTGAGGCCTACGTTACAGTAGGGCTGAGGCAGCGTCAGCAAGCGCTTGCAGAAATCATAGACACGCTTATAGAGTTCGTCAGGAATGTATGCTGTCTGAAAATAAACAAGAATAAAAAAGAATAAAGGTCTCAGTTTATTTAATGCAGGCTTTGGTTAAAGTCTTAGTTTTAACAGTAAAATCAATCATGCATCTGCTGACTAAACATTTACATTTATGGATTTAGCGGACACTTTTGTCCAAAGCGATTTACAGTAAGGGAGAAGCAATATGCAATTTGTTAGACAGTAAAAAGTCTCAGTTTGCTTGTATCAGCTGATCAATAGGAAGAAAATTAAGTGAAAAGAAGGAAAAAATGAATATTTTTATAGTAAGTGTTCCCCGAAGAGAATAATTTTCAGTTTTGAAAGCTGTTAGTGTTGCTGCTGTCTTGACTGGATCATGAGTTTGTTCCACCAGCCAGGGACAGTGAAAGAGAAGGTTCTGCTTAGAGATTTTCTGCCTTTTCTGATCTATTCCTTCTCTGAGCAGAGGCTTCTGGAGGCCATTTAGGAGTGTACAAGCTTGTGGAGGTAAACAGGGGCTGATTTTGTCAGCATCAGTTATTTGAACTTAACACGAGCTGCGATGGGGAGCCAGTGAAGAGTGATGAAGAGGGGAGTAACATGAGCTCACTTCAGTTCCTTGAAGATAAGATGAGCTTTAGAGTTCTGGATCATTTTTGAGTGCATTTGTTGGAAGTCCTGCTAGGAGAACGTTGCAGTAGTCCAGATGTGAGGGGACCAGAGCCTGAACAAGGAGTTGAGTTGCATGCTCAGTTAAGAAGGGCCTGATCTATCAGATGTTGTGCAGTGCAAAACTACCCATGGTCTTTGAAGAACAACTGTTCATCCAAAATCACTCAGATTCCTGACTGAAGGAGAAGAGGTGATTGTTGATTCCAGCTAAATGGTGAGGTTGTGATGCACAGAGGGATTGGCTAGTTTTGGCAAGCCTAACAGAGCCCTCAGATGTTTAGATGTTCAAAACTGTTAGAACTACCATAGGTTCACTCCTAATAGGGAGAGTCTGCATTCAGTTACTATGCAGGTCAATGCTAAATTCAGCTTCCAAAAGAGTTTAAAATGTTAGCTGCATTTAAATCCAAAAGTGCATTGCTTCTGAACTTCTCTGTTTTCTATAATTGTGTTACTCAATTGTGAATAAAACACGCTATAAAAATTAATTTGCCTATTATTGCCCAATAAGGAGAACTGGTGGAACTACAACTCATAGTAGGTGGAAGACGTTCATGATCACATTTACTACTTTGGGAAATTTAGAGCCATCATTTCGATCCTTTTTCATGTTTATGGTGTCTGGGAAGAAAGTCAAGTGTTCAGAGAAACCCACACAAGCATGGAGAAGGTTAACCACTACACGATCTTGTTTCTCAAAGAAAATGAACAAATATGACATAAAGTGGTACACATATAAAAGTAAGACAAATGTGGATAACATTTTTAGTGAATTCAAACATTCTGAAAGATTGGCTGGTTTTGTTTGAATGGCAATAAAAGATAAGCAAAAGGAAAGCTTTTTTCCGTTTTTGCCAAATCTTTGCACCTGTTGTTTTTGAACCAGATGAAACAAAATTACATCAAATAATCTATTATCAGATCTATCTACACAAAGTGCATTACCAAAGTTTATTTACCTTTAAAGCAAATGTTTTCATCCTAAGCATTTAACATTCAAGGAATAACCACATTTGACCTGCTCTTGCTCTTAATTTGATTTTTGATCTTATTATGATTATAGTTGAAGTGAAATGTTGTAAAGATACACTTTGATCACAGTTTGATCAGTGCAGCTTAGTTTATATGAACATCTGATATAAAATCAGTACTGTTTAATGAATAATATGTATAACATGTATAAAATGAAACACTATCCTCTTACCTGCATCACTGCATAGATGAGTGTGTTCAACAAAGGAATGAGAAGATGCTTAGAGTCAGTTCTTTCAGCCTAAATTCAAAATCAAGATTTCAACAAACTAAATCATTAATTACTTTAGTTTGTGACCTAAAAATATGTTAAAATTGTGAAGAAATTAGCTAATAACACTATGACAACTTTTTAAATGACCTGCGTTAGCTTTTTGTTCAATGATAGCTAAGAATGTTATCAACGATAGATAAAAAGAAACCAGCATTGTACCCGTTAACATAACTAGTTTATACAAGCATGTATAAAAGATGGATGGATGGTTTGTTCTATTCCTGTTTTTTCTCTGAAGAAACATTTCATATTTGCCCAAATTTAAGTTTACCTAGTCCCCGCATTAAATACCCCTGACAAATAACATATTCACTTACCTTCTCCAGTTCTTTGATGGTTACCCTCACTAGAGCAAGACTTCGGAGAGAACTGTCCTGCACTTTCTTATGTAGTGTCCATCTCAGCATCCCTGTAAAAAAAACAAAAAAAAACAAAAACACCACATGACTGTTCACCACAGGTCCATATTGATGCCTGTGGAGAAGTTAGAGACACCCAATAACCTAACAGCCATGGTTTTGGCCAGTGGGGTGAACAGAGTTCTACACAGGGGGTTATTCAAATGAAGCCAGAAAAGTTTTTCTAAGCTTGCACTACTGCAAACCTTTTGGCTGACAGCAGTGCTAACAATAAGAAGAATAATAATAGGAAGAATAATATTACCTTCAATTTATGTAGCGCTTTTCCAGAAGGTCAATGATGCTTTACAATTTTTAGAGCATTATTCATTCTTTCAAGCCAGATTCACACACTGGTGGTGATAAGCTACCTTGGTAGCCCTCAATCTGCCCTGGGGCTGTGTGACAGGATGTGGCTGCCATTTCATACCTGCGGCCTCCTTCCCACCATCAAACACCTCCCACCAGTCAACACATCCATACAGGGCAATGTGGGTGAAGTGGCTTGCCTAGGGCCACAATGGCAGAATGGACCTGGCGGGGATCGAATCGCCAACCTTCTCTTTACATGACGATTAACTCCAATGCTGAGCCATGTAATTCCGTACAATGCACGTATCTTAGTGGCTTATTTAAAAAAAAGTTTAATCCAATTGCAGATTGAAAGGTCATGCAGATTTAAAGTTATAATTTTTATTAAACAGGTAGCCAATGTAGTGATGACAAAATTGTTGTCATATTTTCTTAAGCATATTTAGCTCAGATGGCACATATAGAATCCGCCATGAGAGATTCTGTATGGCCCACATAAGGTGTGTTTCATCACAACACCGTTTTATAGACGTAAACACATCACTCTGGCTGTACAGAATAATTTGTATCAATTAAACGCTGAAAGGGCGTCACGGTGGCGCAGTGGGTAGCATGGTCGTCTCACAGCAAGAAGGTCGCTGGTTCGAGCCTCGGCTGGGTCGGTTGGCATTTCTGTGTGGAGTTTGAATGTTCTCCCCGTGATCGCGTGGGATTTCTCCAGATGCTCCGGTTTCCCCACAAGTCCAAAGACATGCGTATAAGTGAATTGAGTAAGAACGATTGTCCATGGTATTAAAGTGTGAATGAGTGTGTGTGAATGTTTCCCAGCGATGGGTTGCAGCTGGAAGGGCATCCGCCACGTAAAACATATGCCAGAGAGTTGGCGGTTCATTCCGCTGTGGCGACCCCGAAAGGGAAGAAAGCTGACATGAAGATGAATGAATGAATAAACGCTGAAAGGAATCAAATCATACCTTTGTTTAGTGTCGTTTTTTCATTGTCCATTTCTCTCATGATGTTTTGCAGACAACGATAGACATCAGCCTCGATTGCAGCATAGTCATCTTTTTAAGAAGAATAAAACTTAATTTTAACACACTTTTAAATGCATATACAAAGTTGTCTAATTTCCATGACAAACTACATAACATGTGTACACATATAATATAAAGCACACATGTACACGTAAAATGTTCACATAATATATAAAGATAAAACACGTTTTTTGCACATGTGCCACATTGTTTTGATAAGTTGGTGCATAAGTTAAAGAGGATTTACCTATGCAAACATCTGAAGGTTAGTATCCATACTTTAATCTATGTACAGTGAAGAAAAAAGTATTTGAACACCCTGCTAATTTGCAAGTTCTCCCACTTAGAAATCATGGAGGGGTCTGAAATTTTCAGCGTAGGTGCATGTCCACTGTGAGATACATGATCTAAATAGAAAAATCCAGAAATGACAATGTATGATTTTTTAACTATTTATTTGTATGATACAGCAGCAAATAAGTATTTGAACACCTGTCTATCAGCTAGAATTCTGACTCTAAAAGACCTGTTAGTCCACCTTTAAAAAAATCCACCTCCACTCTATTTATTATCCTAAATCAGTAAGACTCCAACTATTACCATGGCCAAGACCAAAGAGCTGTCCAAATACACCAGAGACAAAATTGTTCACCTCCACAAGGATGGAAAGGGCTACGGGGAAATTGCCAAGCAGCTTGGTGAAAAAAGGTCCACTGTTGGAGAAGTTATTGGAAAATGGAAGAAGCTAAACATGACTGTCAATCTCTCTCGGACTAGGGGTCCAGGCAAGATCTCAATGATTCTAAGAAAGGGGAGGATTCAGCCCAGAACTACATGGGAGGAGCTGGTCAATGACCTGGGACCACCGTTACCAAGGTTACTGTTGGTAATACACTAAGACGCCAGGGTTTGAAATCATGCATGGCACGGAAGGTTCCCCTGCTTAAACCAGCACATGTCCAGGTCCGTCTTAAGTTTGCCAACCACCCTTTGGATGATCCAGAGGAGTCATGGGAGAAAGTCATGTGGTCAGATGAGACCAAAATATAACTCTTTTGTCATAGTTCCACTAAGCGTGTTTAGAGGAAGAAGAATGATGAACGCCAAGAACGCCATCCCTACTGTGAAGCATGGGGGAGGTAGCATCATGCTCTGCACATGGGACAGGGCGCCTGCACTGTATTAAGGAGAGGATGACCGGGCCGTGTATTGCAAGATTTGGGGGAACAACCTAATTCCCTCAGTTAGAGCACTGAAGATGGGTCGAGGCTAGGTCTTCCAACATGACAATGACCCGAAGCACACAGCCAGGATAACAAAGGAGTTGCTTCGTAAGAAGCATATCAAGGTTCTGGAATGACATAGCCAGTCTCCAGACCTAAACCCAATTGAAAACCTTTGGAGGGAGCTCAAACTCCATATGTCTCAGCGACAGCCCAGAAACCTCAATGATCTGGAGAAGATCTGTGTGGAGGAGTGAGCCAAAATCCATCCAGTGTGTGCACACCTGGTGAAAAACTACAGGAAGCATTTGATCTCTGTAATCACAAACAAAGGCTACTGTACCAAGTATTAAAATTGATTTACTCAGGTGTTCAAATACTTATTTGCAGCTGTATTATAAATAAATAGTTTAAAAAGATCATGTCTCTCACAGTGGACATGTACCTATGCTGACAATTTCAGACCCCTTTATGATTTTTAAGTGGGAGAACTTGCAAAATTGCACGGTGTTCAAATACTTATTTTCCTCACTGTATACTAAAATGTTTAATCAAAGTCTTTTTCATCTGCAGAACCTTTTGATGTCATTTCTGTCAGGGTCCAACCCTCACCTGCCATGATCGTAACACTGCAAGAACTTCCCCAAGATGCAGTCCTGTTGCTTTCTTCTTACATAGTGAGATTAAGTGAAAGAAAATCTTCACTCTGACAATAAAAACAAACACAGGAGACAAACCTTTAAAAAAATGTTTAAAGAAACTTTCTTTATTGGCTCTTACTTTAAATGAACTCTTTCATCTGCATACCTATAGGAGCAAGAATGCTGGGGTTCGCATAACTCTACTGCTAGTCTACTGCTACTGTGATAGAGGCTCATAATATAGACATGAGCATGAGTAAGTTTAGAATGCTTTTCTGCCAAAATTTAAATCTGACTGATCTGTTTTAACTAATGACAAACAAATGTTTTACTGATGAACTTCAGGTTGAGTTTACAGACATGAAAATTCTTTAACGTACACAATTCCGTGGCTGTTTTTTACATAACAAGCACACTCGCACAAGCATGACTAACAGCCTCAGGTGCACCTTTACCCACCACTGATTAAACAAGAAACATTTGTCCCTCTCACACTCACTTGTAGCTAACCGGCAGTGGAATGCAGCTACCTGTATAACTGCTGAACTTTCAAAACTCATCAAAATCATTCCGCAAAGCAAACAAAAGTACTAAAGTGCTTGAAAGTAACTAATAGTGGTGAAACCAAATTACTGGAACTGACCGAAGTCATTTCCAATAGTTTTGAATTCTAAAAGCTCAGAATTGAATTCAAATCTCACAAAGAATATTAACTTCTGTCAAGGAATGAACTGCCCGAGTAAAAAGTTCCCTTGCTTACCTTTTCGTCTTGATCAGAACAGACTACATCATAAGCTGCATATGTAAAAACCCGAACAACCCTGAGAGTTGGAGTGAGAGAAACACTCGGTTACACTTCCTCTAAATGCTGCTTCTGTCGATGAGGGCAACTGCTACACTGACTCAAAGCTGAACCTGAGGGAGGAGAGAGTAAGGATGTGTGGGAGGTGGTTGGGAGGGGGACTTTTGGCGGTGGATTAAATAAAGAATGAATGTGCGAAATACCAGCAGTTTCAAAACTGATTTTAGAACAAATTAGTAAACGCTTATAGTCAAACAAAAAAGATAATTATGTAGCATGCGTGAGCTTAGAGCAGCAGAGTGTGCAAAGTTTAAGCCCCTGCACAAAAAGGCATTGAAGCAGTGAAATGAAACAAGGTCAAGAGTATGCAGCTTGCTGAACCACAGGCTTCCTGTCACTCGCTCTCAGAGATGCAGGAGATGACGGGAGCCGATGCACAACTTGTGACAATATATGTGAAGACGACCACACAGACACGGCTGAGATATATTTAGTACACAGCAGGAAATTAAAAAAAATTAACTGATGTTTACTGACCATGTGTTAAGTTATGGTTAAATAATCAAAATGATGCCCTGTAGACGCCCCAAAATAGCAATGGCCAAGAAAATGGTTTGTAAAACATGGATAATTTGGGTTTGTTCAGACTGGTTAAAGGTTTTCTTACTTTAGATTGTGTGATTTTCTATGCTTGCTTGGGTTTCATCCGTTCAGAGTTTTTATCTCTGCATGGATTCCTACATTAAAAGAACCTGCAATGGATTGGTGACATGTTAATGGTGTTACTGTTATTGGTTTATATAACTGAATTATAGGTATTATGAAAAAAATTATTCTCGTCAACGCTCTTGTCTCTGCACATCTTCATTTCTGCAATGCACTTTACTATGAGCTTACATTTAAATTTTTAAATAAACTTCAATGAATCCAGAATGATGGTGCTCAGACACAAACCTTACTCTATGACTACATCACCCCTGTGTTATCTGAGTTACACTGGTTACCATTCATTCATTCATTCATCTTCATGTCGGCTTTCTTCCTTTTCGGCGTCGCCACAGCGGAATGAACCGCCAACTCTCTGGCATATGTTTTACGCAGCGGATGCCCTTCCAGGCCGCAACCCATCGCTGGGAAACCACTGGTTACCAATCAAACTAAATTAAAATGTTAATAGTTCAGAATATAAATAACTCTACTCTGTTCGTTTGGTAAATGGACGCTTAATGGGCTTCACCCACTCTGGAAAAGTTGACTTGAAGACATTTTGACAGGTTATTTTTAGACGGTGGTTATTTTATGTTTAACTCAGCTTGTTTTATGAATGTATCTTTTTAAGGCATTTTTGTATAGTGTCTTTGGGTGTCAAAGGCACCAGAAATTTTTTTTTCATTATTATTATTATTGTTGTTGTTGTTGTTGTTGTTATTATTATTATTATTATTATTATTATTATTATTATTATTATTATTATTATTATTATTATTATTATTATTATTATTAATGAGAATAACAATAACAATTATATTAATATGAAATACAGTTATTGCACTTGAGATACTGTGAGTAATATTTTTCTTCATGAAAAAGGTTTTGTAAGCAAAACAATTTTTGAGAAATTTGAATATTTTTTGTTTAGAAGCAGCACCTTTAGTTTACCTTAAGGTGAACTTAAACTTAAATTAACTTTCATTTAAATTTCTCTGTCTAGAAAACCTGATAATCATGCCCTCAACCATAATGTGATGAGACTTTCACTCTTTGATAAAATCAAGAATTTTACAAAAAATTATGAAAATTAATGAAAACTTGAGACACAAGGATTTAAAATGCAGTGATGTACTGAAAGTAGGAAATAGGAAACTTGATTAATATACCAGGCTGTAAATGTGAGGCCCGTGCATGTGCATTATAAAACAATAAGATTAAGAAAACAGGGAGTTGTGTTCCTCTGCAAAAGAAAACAGGAAGTGTGTGTTAAACTCAGCTTGAGCTGGAAGAAGCCTGCAGAGAAGTGGAAATCCCCAGCACACACTTCAGCCTATGCCAGAGGATGGATACTACAGCCTGCACGCGCAGCACAAGATACACATACTATCATACTTTAAAAAATTGTGATAACAGCAAAAGTTTTTAATGGACTTCTATGGAGTAAACGGAACTTGATGATCTCTGAACTTTCTCACAAATGGTGTTGCAATACAGATGAAGTGAAATTTACGTCTTACAACTTTGAATGATAAGCTGCAGCTGGATGACTGCTTCTTGCAATCGTCTAATGACTGCAGGTTTTATTTTTTATATGATTTTTTTAATTCACTGGAAGCTGCTGAAATTGTTGGGGGTTCCAGCTGATCCACAAGCATTCAAGAAAACAAAGTTTCAACCTGAAATGAGCTCAGGGAAATTACTGACAGGAATACTGAGTCAAACCTAAACAGCAAATGGCGAGTCTCCCAAGTGAAGTATAAAGCAGGTCAAATGGTGACTGTAGCGGTACTGAACACAGTTTAATTATTGTCAACAACATTACATAACCTTGAAAAAAATTAACAGATACGTAGATTTATGTGACTGTGTATAAAATTCCGGTTTGGGTAGTTTGAAAGAGTGGTTACAAATGTGCTTCCTGTTTTAAGAGGTACATCTACATGCTTTAGCAATGACAGTTTTATTGCAGATCACCCAAATGGATTTTCATATATTTACTATCCTCTTAAATGGTTACAATTGTCTTAATTATGAAAACATTGGTTTGAATTATTCTCATAAATTGATAGTTAATTCCACCTCCATGTTTTCAACACATTGTGGCTCAGTTTTGCCAAAACGTTATCAATAAAGAGATAATAAAGCAGAAAAAGTGATTCAGTGACAATTTGTCATAGCCATTGTATTGTATAATTAGCAATGTAGTATGCAGCATAAATTCAATCAGAGATATCACACAATAAAATAAGAACATTGATGTCTTTTTAAATGTGAAGTAAATGGATTTCCTTTTAAGCAATCTTCAGTTTTAAATATTTAAATTAATTATCAATCACAGTGAATTAATAGCAACTTTGGAACCAGTATTCGTAAGATCTAAAGATTTATCATTGATGCGATGCTATTATTTATGCAGGGTACGCTTGAAAATCTGGATTGCAACTGGTTTGAATTTGTAGTTCAAATTCTGAGCAATCCCAAGCATGCCGTTTTATGTTTTGTGCCTTTGAGCAGACTGAAACTGCAAACATCTGGTTGGTACAGTAGGAATGGAATGAATTTGTTAAGGTTTTTCTGTTCTGTTAATCAAGGTAGAAATGTAAAGCAGTTATCACTTAATTTGTGAAGCCTTTGAATTTAATGCAAATGTATCCTGACTTTAAGGCACCTCATAGTTCACTTCAACCTTGAGTTCCAAATTACCTGTGCAGGCCCGGAAATATAAAATAAAAGCATGGGAGGAGAGTGATGGCTTTTATCTGAATTTAGCTTTTGTTATCATTTGAGCAGACAAAAAAGAAACTAAGCTGCTTGTAACTGATGTTTCTTCCTAAATAGGGGTGTGTGTCACCTAAGCAGGAACTAGTCCACAGAGCAACTTCCTGAAAGAAAATGAGCCTGTTCCTCCTTCTGTAAGGCTCTGTAACAACAGAGGCTTTCTGGAGACAAAACTACCCATCTGGGGACAGAACTTAATCGTTAAAAACGAACGCCACTGAAAATAAAACAAAAAAATAAACTTAAAGTGCAGTTCCAGAAATTTTCACTATGTTTTTATGCAATGAGCTGGGGATAAGCTGAATACCTATATTTAGGTAAATTTGTGGGGATTATGTTGAAGTCTCTTGGAGATTGCCTCGTACATTTTAACAGATGGTTACAGTACAGTACACTCGTATTTATTAATTGTTTGTGAGTATTATATTTTGAGCTGGTTTCCTGTTTCCGTTTTAACCAATGTTCTTCATTAACCTCTTTCCTAAGCATGTCTAATTTGATCTGACTTAGAGACTTGTGATTCTGCTTTTTGTCTCTTGTGTCTTGTATGCATTTTTTTCTAAAACATATTAATACAGGAATATCTCATGTAAGCATGTACACAGAAAACTTGTCCAAAATTTGTTTATTATTTTATTTAAAGTGATAAAATGCACAAATATTAGATTTATTAAAATTGCACCACATGAATACAAATCAAAGAGAAAGTACCATTCTAGTTCTCAGGGTTGACATTCACAAAACAATAATTACAAATGTATATTATGTGTAGCATGGTTACACTGTGAATAGAAATATATCTGTAATAAATGTACAAGCATGGTATGATTATAAAACATCTTAAATGGCCGACGCTGTAATAATTTGTACAATATTTTTTAACAAAAAGCACAAACAAGTATACATTATGAGCACAATGGCTGAATCATTTACAATGTTAAGTGTTATTTAAAAAATGTGAATCATTAGTTGACAGTTATTCTGTGAATCTATATACAATAAGAAAGAATTGATAAAGAGAGCTTGTTACTGTAACAAACTGACTGACAATACGACTTCATCGATTTAAATAACAGAGAAAAGTTGGTTTATTACGACCTCTGTTGGCCAAACAACCGAAGTACAATGAGAGGGATAAAACAAATTAGGTTCAGAACAGATTACAAAAATAAATAAAAAATATAATCTAGGTAAGAATGACTGAACAGTTTTAAATAAAATGATAATAAAAATGATAATTATATATATATATATATATATATATATATATATATATATATATATATATATATATATATATATATATTTTTTTTTTTTTTTTTTTATTTCTTTTTTTTTTTAATAATATTTAAATGTTAACCAAATAAAATAAAATTCCTGAATTTGTCAGCAGATAACATGTAAATCATATTATTCTTTTATAGATTATTTAAATTAATCTTGGATTAAAAAGACAAAATATTTTAAAAGTACCGAAACGTTTACACCTTTTTAAAACCTGACCATGTCAAAAGGTAGCTGTTGATTAAGAACCCTTGCCTTTTGAGAAGATGATTAAGAACCATTATCTCTTCAGAGAGTTAAACCTCTCATTTCTGAAGTACTGTGATTAGAAGGAAAAGGTGTTTAAAAAAAATATGGGTGATGGGTTAGAGCTTTATTCTTCAGGACTGTGCTCCGCTGAATGTAGCCACAGGGAAACACAGCAGAGAACAGAAGGTGGTTTGCAGAGGCTGTGTATGAGGCGACATCCTTCTACCTCTCTTCCAATCAGTACAACCCTCTGGTTTATGACAAATGGATACCTCACACCTGCAAAACATGTTTTTAGTTTCATTGTAAACCTGTTTTACAGATTTTTAGCATCAAATGCTGACATACTGCATCCAACCAAGTAACAGCAAGAGAGGAATTAACGTTTCCCAGTTGCTACACATCAAAGATTAGCTTTATAACTATATTTCCGTGTTTGGTTTACAACTTAAAGATGTAAAAGATGTTTGTGAGAGGCAGCATTTCATCTTTTAGATGTTTTTAAGAGAGGTGTGTCAAAAAATGTTTTCCAAGATTTAAAATAAAATCTAACTCCATCTAAATATATGTATACATTTTAAAAATGCTCTTTTTTTACAGAACTGTTTGGGAGGATGATTAAGATGATTACTTTAAAATGATCTCACAACAGATTTTGAAAACGAATCAAGTGTGTTAAAAAATGCATTGCTGGCTTCAAAGTCAAAACAAAGACTCTTCCACATTAAAACATAATCAAGAAGCTCAAAAAATAAAATGCTAAGTTAGTAAAAATACTATTACTCAGAGCAGTTTCATTGTAATATCACATTGCAAGCAAGTGGCGAGCATTTGAGAAGAGTACGTGGGGATCTGTTCGAGTAAGGTGTCTGAAACCAGTTTCCTAGAACATCCCCCAGAAGGTCGGCTTATATAGATTATGCTTATATACTGGATGATTAACCAGCTTAAATGGAACAATCTGGTTTTAGCTCCTCCCAATGATGTTGTAGAAAGTGACTTCACACACAGGATCGCAAACAGATGTTACTAAGAGCTGTGAATGGACGATTTTTTATAAAGACTAGTTAGCTGAGGACAGAGTTTGGGATCGAGTCGTTAAGGCTGTCGGTGCTGAAGGGAGCTATTCGTGTTTTTATCTGTTAATGAGAGCTTGAGGAAACGCCAAGTTAACCTTACATAAAGTTAGAACAGATGTTGCTTTGTTAATATGTGGATATTGATTACAATACTGTTCATTTAAGTGTTTTTAATTATATCCATACTCTGTTGGGAACATTGATTTGTTTTAACAATGTTATGTTATAAATTGTATTTTCATTTATTTATATCCAAAAATATTTTATTTTATTTGTCCCATAAGGCTTTTACAACAAGTGTGTTAAAAAAGGCTTTTTTAAGTGTGTTTAATCAAGTAATGTATTAAGTTATTTGTGGAGCCAGCTCGATACAAACTCGAGGTCTTGTATTGTATGCACTCAGCTAATGTGCTATTTATTTGATTAAAATTAAGCAAAATTTCACTTATTTTTCGAATGCTAATCATTACTAAACAATGTATACACACATGCTATCTAACATAAATAAAGCAAGAATATGCTTCAAACACCTCTGCTTGATATCTAAACTCCAGCAGGAATTAAATCCAGTTAATAGCTATCATTATGTGTGTATCTTTGAGCTCTAATTTACCACAAAAAAATCTTATAACAAACAAAAAGTATAACAAACACAAAAATTATCACATGCAAAGAAAACTAAACATTCTTACCACACTGGAACAGGAAAGTTTAAATGTTGAAAGAAGAGGTTAAGCTTCACTTTCCTTAGAATGAATTAAAGAATCGCTAAACAAATGATTCTGAGTCAAACAAGTCATGAAGAGATAGAGAGATAGAGATAGAGAGGCGGCTCGTTCGCTCAATACAAAGAGCTGGCTCAAAGGAACCATTTCATTCGTGATTGACACTTCACTAAAACCCAGTGCCTAACTTTAAAAATAGATTAACGTCAAAAAAAATTTTTGCGCATTAACATCGTTAACAGTTCACCATTAATTTTACCATAACTTCACTTTTACCATTCAAATACAAACGTTTAATGTTAAGCATTGAGTTAAAATGTTTTGCTTTTTATATTCTGTAGTCTTTTTACAGCTGAAATTAGTTTGATATCCGAGCAAGGAAATAACAAAAATTATTTATTTGAAAACAAGATGAGGCATAAAGAAACAGTACCTGGTAACGCTCTGTAAAATCTTCTTCTCATCCTGGTCCAGGCAAACAGCAAATGTGGTGTTGCAAGTTCCACTAACTTGAACCTTGTCCACTTTCACTTGAGTGATGGTCAGTTGCTGCAAAAGAAAAGACAAGAACAGAAAAGAAAAAAACAAACAAAACAAAAGTAATAGTTAGAAATCAGTGTTGTCCACACAGAATGTCAAATGATCTGGTGTATTTTATGCAAGTATAAACTATAATGTATAACTAGTATGAACATAAGAAGGTATGTCTATTTAATAGCTTATTTTCAGAACAAGTAACAAGTAACTTGTTTATCTAAATTTCTTTCTAACTGACGCTCAGTGTGTGTTGTAACTGAATGAGAAATTAACCAAATGCACAGTAAACCTGAAAACCGACAGAGATGGAAAACATATATATGGTGTAGACAAGCTATTAAGATAAGAGTCTAAATGTTGTTGTTTGTCAACTGCTACAGATAGCAGCAGAAGCCACATGAGAGCAACAATTCTAGATGTTTACGCTGTTTAAACCACTGTGCACTTTGCCTTTCTTCCGCTTCCTTCCTGCTCACCTGATTGTAGCCTTTCTTTGATTTCGAGTTCTGTCTCTTCAACACCTCTGTCATCGTCAAGTGAAGACACTCCATTTTACAATCTAAAGAAAAGGAGACTAGTTAAGAACCTACAACACAGTTCAAGGCAGTTTAGATTAAAAATAATAAAACAGCTGATTGTTGAAAGATTATTAGAAAAACGTTCATTTGTTGCAATTTGGTAAACCAAATCTTTTAATATATAATTAAACAAAGTTGAATACAGAAGGATTAACTGAAAGATCGATTATATTATTAGCACAACAGTGTAGTTTTTAATAGTAATTAATTTAGTTTCTATTTGTATAAAAATTTTTTTTATCTTAGTTACTTTACTTTGTTATGCACATTTCTATAGTTTTACATTTGTTTTATATTAATTTTGCTCTTCTTGTACCTAGTTCCTCTGAGTTCCTGCAGACTTTCAGCAGGTTTATGGAGGTGCATGACTTCTCAGTCCTCGTCTTCTGACTTCTGCCACTGATATGCACCTGGATGTTAAGATTAAAAGTGAATGGAATGGAAAGTGATTTTTTAATAAAAATTTTGATCAACCACCAGAGAAAAAATATTTCATACTCTGTTATAAGTGACTTCCAGTGACAATGGAACAGCCTCTCGATCTCCATCGATACCAAATCTCTTACTTGCTGCACCTGAACAGCCAGGGAAAAAAAAACACACCCATCAAGTGCATTATTTTTGTACAACTCAAGACAATACAATACAATACATACAGATGCAAAATCTAATGTTATTATGTGAAGCAGAATTCTTCTTTTAAAGCTGTACGTATCGTTAAGGTTTGAATCTAAAGTGGTTCCCATTCTTCTTGTGTAACTGCAGATTTCTTCCAGTTGCCCAACAGTACTGGTGAGCAGACTACACACAAGCAGCACTTTTAACACTTTAACAACTGTCAGCAACTGAACAGTCATGTGCTGCTTAGACAAGACTTTGAAAATTGCTGCTACTTTGGAAATTAGTAAAACAAATGGCAGCATTTTTAAAAATAGTCCTCAATTAAGCCCCGATAAGATTCGAGTTCTAACTAGTAACTACAGAGTATCTGTAATATAATTGTTTGCAGTTTCATGATCATAATGGGTCATTTTATGGAAAACAGAATAAAAAACCGGGAATAAAAGTTTTTTTTAAAGGCCCAAATTAGATAACAACAATTACAGTTAACGTCCCCAGTATTACCGAATTATTATTTGTAGTTACGTGTAAGAAAAATGTGAGCATTTTATTTTTTACAAAGTTTAATTTGTGCATTTTTTTGCAAACTTGTTTAAAAAATGCAATATTTTGTATTAGCCTATTTCTGTACTTTCTTGTCAATTTATTTTGTAATATTCATATAGTTAGCTTTTATTTTCTTAAGTTTCTATTTATCAATTGGCCACACCCACTGGTATTTGTACAATTTTGAGGAGCATGTGGACATGCCGTGATTGTTTTGAAGAGAAACCACTTTTTACCGCCTGTATTATACTGTGGGGATGTAATGGATTGGAGGAATGTATTGTGGTCTTGAATCTACATTACATATAACAACAAACAAATCCTAAGGGAGACTGGTAACATGATTACAATGGTAAAGATTAGTTTGATTACTAAATATTACAACGTAGGTGACTTTAAGACCTACCTTTATAATTACGTAATTATCTCAACCACAACTCTTTTTTTATTTAGTTTAGTTTTTGTATTATTAATATTTGTTTTAATCTGTTCCAGTCTCTCATATGAGTAACTCCAATTTAGTTTACTAATATTGTATTAAACTATTGTACTAATTCCAAATATGGTGCAAATACTGTTAAGAAGAGGTTAAGAAGCTCTGATTTAGATTCTAGACCTAGTCTAATTTACTTCTACAATCCCTTGTGAGTAAGTTTTAATTTCACCAAATGTAATGTGTGGTATGTAAAGAAAAAAAATTGTCTTTTAAAATCTAGTTTTGTTACTGATTATTCCTGAAGGTTCAATTACTGCTAAATGTCACAACAATATTAAGAAGTACTGTTCAGGTACACTGATATTAACAATAAATGTGTATTCTGTAGTGTTGCATCAGCTCTTTAATTATTGAAGTTTAGTTACCTCATTATTCCAGAAAATGTACCCATTATTATCATATAACTGCAGATAAAAAACTGCACTGCAGAGATAAACCGTGATTACTAATAGTTACCTCCTGAGTACTCATTACATTATAGATTGTGGGTTACAGTCTAAAGTGCTACCAAACTACAGCTTTAAGTTAAATACTTTAGTCTTTGTACTGACAACATCAATATTATTTGTTGATAAGCTTTAACTAAAAGGTCAAAACTGGACTAGAATATTGAAGCTTGTGCACCCACGCTTTGGCGACTCACCCATGGCCTTAATAGCTCTCGTAGCTGCTGTGTGTCCCAGTTCCAGGGAGTGGATGAACACCTCAGTCCGCTTCTCTCCTCCTGCTAGGGTCAACTATGAAAGAGAGAAATTCATTCCACAGTGAAATTATAGGCACACACTTTAACATTTACCTTTTGTGGAAATTCTGACATTTCAATCAGTTAGAAACTTTAAAAGGGCTTTCCTATGGTGATAGGAACTAAACTAGGCAATAGACAGTTCTGCACACGAGTCCCCAAAGCCCCAAACATTAAGACTAACTCTAGTAGGCAAATTTACAGCACATGTGGGTGGAAACAAAAGAGCGTGCATGTAAAAGTACTACTCTATGGAGCGAAAAATGTGCCAATGTCACATACAAATGTAGTGTTCCTCAAAAAAACGCAAAGGCTAACTTGACTTGCAAACCAACAATTTTCAGCAAAACCTCAATGTTGTAAACATACAAACATTTTTCAACAAGATTTTCAATCAAATTTAGTCAGGGGAATTTTGGCACATGCACCTCCATGTATTTTACAAATCTTCTCACACATGCAGTCATGCACACAGTTGCACCAAGACATTGGGTGGTGCTTTTTTTTCATTTTCAGTTTATGCTCGTCGTCTCCAGGAAAACACAAGCACGTCTTCAGTTGACCTCTGGCTCATGAAGATGAAGCCAGTGAACAGGTGAGACTCTCTATTAATTTATATTTATGCTTAACTAACTCTTTTAAATATATTGATAACCAGCCACATTGGCACCATGCCACATCTAAACATTTTTGAAGTAATACAAATTAAATTGTTATTGAGTTAGTATGTCTGCATTCAAATATTCACATTTAACTTAACTGGAAAGTGTGTTTATATTATTTTGTCCAAATATATGTGCAGGGAATATATAAAGAAGTTAAGACTCTAGGTTTTTCTTCAAACTTTCTTTTTGTTTGTTTGCAGGTTGTGTTTTGTCTTTGCCTAAATCCACTTTTATATTTGCAAACAGTTTTCAGTTTGTTTGAAAGTCAAGTTATCATTTCTAAAACAGAATGTGTTTGTTTGTAGAGCTCAAGATTTCTATCTGAATTTGTCACAAAATTCGCTCCATACTACTCAGTAAGGCCCTTGCTTTAGGTGTGATTAGAGACCTTCGGTGATCTATATATCATCGGAGATCTATATATCTAATAAATATCAAGAATTTTAAGTCCGTTTTTAAACACACAGTTTCAGAACCTGCCCGAACTCTATACTGAGGAAAGAGATTGCTTTGTTCACCTCTGCTTGATAGAGCTGGATGAGGGCCGGCTGGGCAGCATGCCGACAGTAATATTGCACAAGGTCAGCAAAAATGGGTAAACGTTCCTCTTCATTGACCGCTGACATGTCTGAATCTATCTTCGATGCGTGCTGTTGAGGGAACAAGATTTAACAATATGTTTCATTGTCTTTTATACCTGGATTGGTTACAATGAAATCAATTCAAAACAGGTGAAGTGCTTCAAGGGATGTGGTTTTGTTTGTATGCATATCCTCACTGTACAACAAAACAACAACTGTTGTCTGTTCAGGCTTATTATTTTTACATGTGCGCAACCTCTTTTCCAAAGAATGAGCATGTGTTTGGTTGAATGTGTCATTGTTACCTGGCAAACCACATTAACTGGTAGCTCTATGAGGCTCCGGGTGTTTCGCTCATACCAGGAATCCAGCATTCCCAGCAGATTAGCGATGTCATTAGTGCTGTCCTCAACTCCATTCAGACTCAGATCCTATTGGCAAAAAAATACTTGATTTTTTTCATTGTTTCAAAATGACAATTGCAATAATCAGGTTTACCACAAGGTATGCTGATCTATGTTAAAATATATTTAAACTCTAAAATGTTGATTTATCTTTCAATCTGAGAGGTCAAAATGTCAATAATTAATGACTGGGTGATGCCATACAGTGCTTCCACTGATAGCAAATGTTATATTGTCCCACTGACAATAAAAAGTACGCTGCAACTTGCAAGATTTACAGACAAATCAAAGCTTCTACAGTTTAGACAAGCTATATGTCAACAACAAAGCAGAGCAAAAACAAAACAGAAATGCATGCTATCAAGGCTGATTTTAATCACAACTCTATTATTTGTTTGCAAATGCAAGTGAGGAACATGCACATCAGCTTCAGCAGCTTGATATTTCCACCTTCAAATCAAAGTATGATAGGGTTTTAGAACTGTACAAATACTGTGGCACGGACAAATCACCGACAGACTCTTACGCTTGGCAACTTTTCCTCAGTTTAAAAAAAAACATTTGTCAAAACGTGACATTAACAAATGCATTCAGGTCAATAATTTTATCATTGTGTTTGGGTTTAAAGATTTGGTTGCAAAAAAGTTGTATGAATAAATATGCCACGTTTTAACCCATTTTTAAGTAAACAAGTGTCAACTCATAAGTGATTTCTTATCAGTCATTTTCATTAACAGATTTAGGGAAACAGTTTTGAGACATTAAAAACAAAAGAAAAAACTAAGAATGAGAGAGTTTCAAGTACAATATGATGGTGTGTACATTGGCCTAATAGTGACAATTTTGACAATTGTTAAAAAGCTGCTATTAAGCATGCTATTGTTCTGATATAGTCAAGTAACAAATGCCTCACACAACAACACAGACAGTGTATGAGGTTTTAATGAAAGTATTTTTATATATTACATTTTAAGACTTTGGTACTGCTCTAAAGTAAAGTACTATAGGGTGTGTCTAGTGAACAATTCTTATTTTGTAAAATTACTGGCAGAAACCACAAAATCAGACGCCTAGTTTCTGACAAAGGGAGCTGAATGAAATGCTGCCTTCTTTTCTCCAAAACTCAAAATGCATCAATCCTGCAGTCTCTATAGCTAACAATTGTAAGTGGATATAAAATTTCCAATCATTATAATTTACCAAAGAAAGCCTTTCAATGTTGAGAAGCATTTTACAATGTTACTGTGGATGATTGTCATGCAATAAATAAGGCAATGCAGAAGATACAGTATATCCAATGTAAAATGCAAATGTGTTGTGAACCTCTCGGTTAAAACCTCTCCCTCACTGATTGGCCTCCTTTGACTAACTTTCTATACTTTGATATACAAAAAACCCGGATCTATCAATTTAACACTCTTGGCGTCTTGTCCCTCTATCTTCCCCAAGAGAGCATGTGAGCTCATGCAGCTCCCAGCCTCTCCTGTTACTTTGTAAGGCCACAAGGGCCAACAGTTCTTGTTTTGCGCTGTGATCTGAAATGAGCTTGCATCAAAAGTCAGCCTCAGCAAAGGACATCTAACAATTGACTCAATATTCTATGATATAATATAATTTCAAAACACTAGTTTTGTTAATGTATAGATTATATGAAATGGCATAGCATGGAAACTCATATCTGCTTTACAGGAAATGGAGTAGAATAAGGTGTACCACATAAGCCCATACATAGTCCTGCTTCAGCAACATTCACCAATTAAAAAAAGTAGACTGTTTTTTATGTCCTGTGCTTACTTACAGAGCTGGAGATGGCTGGCTTCATTGGGCTCCCAGAGAGCTGCAGAGATGAAAGGGAGGTCCTCCTGGAGTTATTGGCTGAAGTCGTATCTCTCCTCACAGGAACAAAAAAGAACTTCATCCTGAAAGCTCTAGTCAAGTGAGGGCAGTCTCTTTCTCTTTTCTGCAGACTAGCATATGCCCTGGCAACCCTCCCTGCCATGTGATCTGCCCCAAACACCACTATCCTTAGCAGAGTGGTGCCTGCTGGCCCTTCATCATCGTCTGTGCTCAGAATGGGTCTTCTTCTGTAGCAGACATACTGTAGCTGAGAGAAGGGGGGTGCTGGTAAACTCTGCTCCGAGCTCTGCAGCTGGACCTGCTGGGGCAGAGAATTAGATCTTTTTGAGCGGATGGTCAGGCTTAGCTCTTTCGCCTCAGGATTGCCCAGGCTCTTGGCTCGACACAGGGAACTGCTGTTGCGAGGTTTGAAGAGGCGTGAAATTCGTTTGGTCAGTCGTCCACTGGTTTTAGGCTTGGAAATGGATGCTGTGCTAAGGCAGTCTTCTTCTGCATCCTCACAGAAATCACTGTCTGTCCCTGAAGCCTGGGATGAAGAGGAGAGTGTGGACAAAGGAGAATACTCAGAGGAAGCCACGGATAGGGTGGAGAACATGGAGTCTTTGGAAGCAGTAGATATTGAGGAGACAGTGGAGAAAGTTGATGCTCGATAATTAACATTTGATACAAAGTTCTCCTCCAAGTCCTCATGTTCATCATCATCCACATCTACATTGTCCACATCATCATCCTCCATGCTCTCATAGGTCAATTCAGACTCCATCTCTAGAACGTCGTTAAGAACATCTAGAAAGGGTAGATAATATTAGGTAGAGATCTGACAATAAAGTAATTAACAGTAGCACTGAATAAATTAAACTGACACAACATCTATACTTGATTACTTATTATCATACAAAAAAGTGGAAAAAAACCTAATAAAATCATGGCCAAGAAAGGACAAGAAACATAAGGTATTCTTACCAAAATTATCTTTGTCCCAATGGATGGTGTAGCACTTGGCTGCAGGAAGGCTGAGTGTCTGAAGAACTCCTGAAGACACACAAAAAAGAGGGCCAGTGGCAAAAAATGTAGTCAGTTAACTTTTGTTGTACAATTTTGAACTTTGTAATTTTGTAATCCCGCAATAAACAAGGTTCTTCAAAATTCAAGACTAAGACTTTTATACTTTTAAGACAGTTTAGAATGAAATTTAAGACCTACATTATAACATCAAAAAACACATACAAAACGTTATGCTTCAAATGTATTCTTTGAGACCCTAACCATAACGTTTATGTTTTTAAGCATTTTTTAAGGTTTTCTCAAACTCTAACAACCCTAGCCATGCTGTTTATAAAATTGAGCATTTTTTGAGCATCTTCTAAAACTCTGGAAACACTAACCATCGTTTTACATTTTCTGGCAACCCTTACAATCTATAAAATAATTCTTAAAATTTACGAGTCTTACATCAATATCTGGCTACCCTAACAATCACTTTTAAGATTGTTAGTATTTATGAGAGTTTAAGAAATTTGTAATAGATTAAGAGGTTTTAAGAGATTTCTCAGACTCTAACCACCCTAACCATATTTTTCATGATTTATTTGTATATATTTTTTTCTTTTTTTGTAGCATTAAGGAGTTTTTTCTCAATTTCAACCCCAAACAAGATCAAAAACACATATTAGATGAGCTTTACATGGACACCAGAAAAATAACACCTGTAAAAAATATTTTATTTCATTAAGTAAATAAGAGTCCTTAAATTTGGGCTTTTAAATTTTAGATTTGTGAAGACTTTTTAAGACCCTGCGGAAACCCTGAATAAACTAAAACAACACAAACCTCTTCTGCGAATGAATGAAAATACATGCACAAGACTGATAAATACAAAACAAAACACCAGGTAAACTCCCAAACTGAAGCCCAGTTTGCGGCACAGTACCCAGTGTCCATTATGTTTGGGGGCTTTGATTGAGCAACGTGGATGTCCATACTGTACACTTTTTCCTATTTATTCTAGTACACTCATTTTTAACACGGAGCCCAATGAAGTGAAAAGAGACCAAAGGTAAAAACAGTTTCTGTTCCTCTTCTATATTATGTCTCAGGCATCCGCTGGAGCTCTCCCAACTCTCACTTGTAAAAATTTTATGACGGACAGATGCCTAGAAGCAACTTGTATCTTTTGTATTTAAAAACATGGGGAAATTAGATTCAAATAATGTTACAAGTTGTTTTCATGTTATTTTACATTAAAGGCACAATGGGAAAATAACAGAGATTTATTATCTTATGTTTATTTTATACATGCTCTCATTTATTTTGTCAAATTATTTATTTTATTCATTTAAGGTTATTTGAAATAACACTCATGTCTTTATACATAAAACGAAAAAAAATTTTCTTATCATTTCTCTTAAACAACAAGCTATTTAGATTATTTTTATTTACACTTTGACTACAGGAGTGTTTTAGAGATAAAAAAAAATAATGCAAGGTACTTTAGATACAAAATGTTATTTAAAATAAAAATGGCAAATTTCATACAAACACTTATAATTAATGTGTTCAGCCTACAGACAAATATAAGTAGGAAGTGACAAAAATAAGTAGGTACCATCTGACATTTTGCCATTGGTGGTCGGAATGCCAAGTTTCTCGCGAATCACTTCCAGGGCATCTGCAACATGTTTTCGAGCTTTGGTTATGTCTGTTATGGTTGCTGCAGAATCAAGGAGATCATTCACAGAGGCCAGGATCTGTGCCAGCTCATCATCATCAAGGCACTGGGGGAGATAAAGCAAAACATGAGAATACGTCGTTTGGAGTCCTAGCAAATCAGCACTTCAAATTTGATGAATGGTCTTTTCTTTTTCAAATGTGGTTATTCTTCTTGTAAAGTTCAAGCAAACTATTAGGAGGTTTTCTTTAAAGGCACTCCCACTCATTCTGTGTATTTCTTCTCTATTAGTGAGCCACATTTAGTCACACATCCAGGTATCAGCACCCTCACAGGTATCAGATCCCACACTTGCTGTCACTAAACAGTAATATAACCACATGATACTTACTTTTATTTAACACTGTTAAGTGGTCATGTAAAAAATAATCCAGTTTAAGTCAAATGTAAGCATGATCTCATTAAGCCAAGTTTGCTCAAAAGCGCATAAATGGGATTTGAAAACTACGTGTACCAGGTAGGTTAGAATTCCAATCAATAGCCACATTTTTTCACGTTTTATGAACTCTATTACTAGACTACAGAGCTGTCTAAATAATGGTATAAGAATCATATAAACCACATGTCCAAAATACCATTTTCCATTTTACGAAAATGCTAATTTACTTTTGTTTATCTACCATATGTGTGTGTGTGTGTGCGTGTGTACCTGTAGAGCACTGTTGATGATTTGTAGTGGGTATTTTGCTCCAAGGGCTGCCTGAAAGCTGTGTTTGATGAGTGTGAGCGTGATCTCTCTCTGGGAAATATCTGCTCCACTGAGCTGTTCTGCCACACTCAGAAACTCAGCGGGCACCTCAGAGGGGTTCATCAAAAGCACTGTTCTGCAGTGGAAGAAAAGGCACATAGCATACCAGAAATGATTTTATTTTGGGTACATAAATATCTGCTAACTGACATACAGTAAGCTATACATTTCACAAGTTACTAATACAGATGTAACAAATATTTTTACATGTTGTTTTGGTGTGTGTATATTATCTGCTCTAAAGGTGACAATAAAAGTATTTTCACCTCAAATAACTGTTATATAGTTTCGGATTTTTAACCTTTTTTATCTTTATAGTAATATCAATTTACTCGTTAAATTAGGGTTTTTGACCACTCTTAAGTTTTTCTCTTTTGTTTTTACACAAAATACATAAATTAGCAGATTTCAAAGCAAAAAAATAAAAATCTGGTATAATTTTGGTATAAATTTGCTCTTGGATCATCTTTTGGGCAACTTTTCTGGGGTACTGAATTTGGGATTTTCCTAAATTGTCCATTATAATCATAAAAATTAAAAGAAGTAACACTTGAAAATCAAATATTTAAGAATGTACCAAACTAATTAATATATTCACTTTTTATTGAATTTTCCGGAAATGTATTCACTTTTCAAGATTTTTAAATTCAATGACCAGCACATGCATTCAAATATAAGTAACAATTACTAATAATTTTCATGCCGACACGTGATTTTTTAATTGAGATTAAGCAAACCGATTACATTTAATCACCTAAGTATTAGCACTTAATTATGTTTGTTTCAGTATTAATCTTTTTTTTAGATTTGAGCTAACAAACAAATTTGACTGACCACATAACTTTCAATGTTAAGAAGTTTCATTAATTAGCTTTTATGAA
Organism: Danionella dracula; assembly: GCA_900490495.1. Lineage (NCBI taxonomy): Eukaryota > Metazoa > Chordata > Actinopteri > Cypriniformes > Danionidae > Danionella > Danionella dracula. The sequence goes on from UELW01000996.1 coordinate 6,252,025, forward strand.
TCATTGGTTTTTCCAGAGCCGTTCATAGCTCTGTGTAGAAAAGTGGTATCTTACCAATAAAATCTCACCACGGCATAGCAATTACGACATTTATTTGTTGATGTTTGTAAACATTTCTGACAATTCCATATTAAAACAGGTCAACAGTAAGTAACAGACAGGTATATGAGAATATCTCTTTAGAATTGGTACGGAAGTAAGAGGTAAAGATTGTAACCACAAAGGCTAAGCAAACTGACACAACAGGATTTCCTTCAATAAGAGTGGAAAAACACTCACATGATCTTTGAGCGCTGACTGGAGGAGACCAAGCCTTGTTCCTCACTCACCAGCCTGTGGTATGAAATCCCTGATACAAGCAAGTGCACAGACACACAGAGAGGAACACACCATTTCATCAGATTTCTGCAAAACATAAATTACTTACAGACAAGAGTCTGCATTAGATAATCCACAAGCTACATCTTAATCAAACAAACATACAATCCCAGCAAAGATTAATTTATTAATATTAATGTATTATTCAGCTATGATTTCTTATCCAGAAAAGGCTGCTTTACTTATTACAGCCATGGGGAGGCAGTAGAGCACAGCATTTACATCAGTTGAAAAGCTACTGCTGCAAATATAACCTATATGCACTATAACATGTACACACAATATCACACAATATTTCTCACTAAAACAAAATGAGATACTACTATTATTAACAAAATAATAAACTACTTCTGTTTATTTGGTCGATGCCAGCCTGTTTCAGTACCTGGAGCTCTGAGCTCTTGATGCAGAGAGCAGAGCAGATTTCGGCACACACTGCTGTAGGTCTCAGGCCACGCAAGGAAGCCATGAAACACTCCACATGCTTCTGTAAGGAGTCCTTTACTGTGAGGACAGTGAGGCATCTACAAAGAGAAAGATACAAAAACACCCACATTGAAGCCGGTCTGTCTTCATGCATCTAGATATGGTCCAAAAGCTTAGACTAAAAGTTATTTATCAAGATTTGCTTCAAGGTTTTTTTTTTAAAGTACACATACAGTAGTTATTCACAAACCATCTTTAACCAGAATTTAAAACATGCATGTATTATTAAATAAATAATACTTTACTAAAAAGGCAGTGTTGAGAGGATTTTTAGATATAAATACATATTTCATTTAGATTTAATATTGTCATTTAAACTTTTTTGATTGATTCAGTTTAGCATGGAATTTTAACAAGCAATTAAATGTCTTTTAAAACTCACTTCATCGTTCACATTAAAAAAAAATTTTGCCGTTTTAATCATGCAAAAAGTCACTCTTAAGTAGGTTTTGGACTGCTGCATCAACACAACTTTTTTCACATGGAAAAGCAGAAAGCAAAAAAAAGTGATTAAAATCACACCCAACGAAGAAACAGCATCAATAAGAACTCACCTGCAGTAATGTGGACTCAAACAAGAGAGCTAAAGGAGCCACAAGTTCGTAATGACACTCCTGCTGAACCTAGAAAACCAGAGATAAATACACACCATGACCTGCTTTGTTGTCACTATTATACAAAATTTATTTTAAAATGGGCAGCTCAAAGTCAAGGCAGTGCCCAGTACACTCTGAAAACCCTGCACTTGTGGCTTTCGCCTTGGACAGTGTGTAAACACCTCTCTGGCCTTTCGGAGAATTTGCTGCAGCAGAATGATGAAGTTCTCTGGATCTCTCTTAACCAGTTCCTCAAGGCTCCAGCGGTTCATACACCAGCCAGCTAAATGAACAAACGCCAGAGGAAAGCAGGGAAGACAAAAAGATACAAATTAAATTTCAGATGTGCATGATAAAATTCCATATAATAACACGTAAAACCAAATGAGTTACAGAAAAGGTCAACACTCATTCTGAGCTTGAAATCTTCTAGCAATAGGTCAGGGGATTCCCTGCTCTGAACTCAGATGAACATTTATGGTTGAGTTTCTGAGAAAGAGACTGTGGTGTACTACAACTTGAAAATGTCAGTGTTAAACCATTAAACCATATAACCCCAAAACTACAAATGATGAGAATGTTGTGAGTCAGTATTTAAGAGGTGCTTTGGGTGTTTTCATAGTAAAAGTTTATTACATTAACACAGCACTTAAGTAGATGCTCTCCAACTCTAATCCACCAACAGTGCGCACTACAGGACATGGCACTAAAACACTCACCTCACACTGGTTTAATGGTGGGCAGCAGGCACAGTAGAGAGTTAGAATTCAGGGATTATGTGGATGTCAGAGACCAGTGGATGCTTTTGTCCATGACACCAAGAACTTACCTTACACAGGCCACAATTTAATGCCTCACTCTAGAATGATGCACCTTTATAGTGTCCCCATAACTGCACAGGAATGTTACAGGACTACAAGGACACTACTGTAGCACCTGCTCCCACAGCAACCTGGCTTTCCCTTGAAGTCTCACACACAGGTGCACACCAGGCTCAGCCCTAGCTTTAGTGGAATCCCGTTTTGGGCTGCCATTCTATGGCCATTATCAGCACCATTTATATGATTCAGGTGGTAGACACCCTCCATTTACTGACAGTTCTATTATGTCTTTGTTGAATGGTGTTAGGAATACTTTATATCAATAAATGTTTGGTAAACCCTTACAGTAAGCTCAATTCTATCCCCGAGCCTATAATTCATGGATTAAACACGTTAGCTTAATGTGAACCTACATTATTGTACCTACTTTATTTATGCTTCAGTCCTAACAGACTTGAAAAGGTTGGTAGCTATTTTTTTCATTCTATTCAGATTATCACGATGCCATCGGAAATTAGTATTATTTTAATGATAATATTTATACTCATATAGCTGAACCGGTTTGATTTTCTACTTCTTAAAGCAAAATAAATGCTGGAGATGACCTGTCAGCAATTTACTCTCTTAGTAATATATTATTTTTAACAGTTTCTAATATTAATATCCTCACTAAAGCAAAAACAGTGGAATTTTCTGTTTTTCTCAGTAGGACAAACATAGCTTGCTTTCTGTCTGTTTGAAGGACTAAAATAATTCACTTCCTTCAGAGCACTTTCTTAGAATAAGAGGTTTCTTTTTTAAGCTTTGACAACTATAAGCAGTTGTATGTTTGCGGATCTTAAAATGACTCTCTTTTTTTACAGTATTAATATGTGTAAATTCCTACAGAGTCGCAGCGCTGCATAGCTTGTGCCTACTTTAACTGAACACACCAGATTCCACTAGTTAAGCTCTGGCTCGTTTGAAGATACTTCTGTGTCTCTTGAAACATGGTTGGAACAAAAAGCAGTAGGGGCTGTGGCCCCACATCAATTGAGATATGCTCCTGGTATGGAGGTTATGGAACACTCCCACCAATAGAATTTAATCTCTTGTTATCATACCCCTGCTGCTTATCGAATATTTAAACAAAAAACTATTTGTTTCTTTTATTAAAAATGTCATTGTGTAAAAATAAACATTTTAACCTTGGAGACATCAGTTGGACATCTGTGGTATTGTTTTAACATTCATAGCATTAATTGCAAAAAAGTGAGCATTTAACTTATTTTAAAGAGTATTCATATTTTTATTTCAGAGCTGAAGAAATCTCAATAGGTGTTTGAAGAAAAAAAATGCCAGCCTAGCATCATAACCATCTACATGAAGTTGTTAAACTTTTTACTTCTTAGTTACATTTTCTACTAATTAATTTATAAGTTAAAGGTGTTTGGTTTGGTTAAGCCAGCAGTATATTTGAAGAAAAAAACAAAGGTCTAAAAATGGTCCAAGCACACAAATAGAAACAGCAAAGTGAAGTAACACAAATCAGCAGAAATAGCCTTGTGGTTAAAAATAATTAGTATAATATGGTCATTTCAGTACTGTTTTTTTTTTACATTTTTGACTCAGTTTTTTAAGAACTTAGAATGCGTTTGATTGAGATTTCTTCATCTTCACAACTCCCTTGTATTTACAACCTCTCTTTACGACCCCTTTTGCAAGGAGATGTTAAACGCCATAGCACGCCTAAGCACACTTGAATTAATATGACTGGAAGGGTTCGTCAATTTATGCACTTATCTGTGTATGCTAAATGTGACTAAAGCACAGAACGAGAGAGGCATTTGCCATTTGGCCAAAGCTCAACCGTGGATGCTTGGCTTGATGATGATGGCTTTTTCAATAAAACCTGATTTGGTTTGAGCTTTACTGATTTTTTTTTTAACACTAAAACTAACAATTGTTATTCAACAAAAGCCTCACCACTCCATGACTGAGACAGATTCTCTGAAGGCCGGAGTCCATCAAGGCATTGGTCCAGAGCATGCTGAATCCGATCCTCTGTGCACGATGTGTGCTGCATTTTCACCTCAACAGCTGAAAATTACAAAAAGGGGAGTAGTACAAAGCAAATGAAAAATATTTTAAAATACAAATGAAAAACTTGATTATTTGATTCCTAACAAACACATAAACTAAAGCAAAAAAAGAGTAAAATAATCAGTGACGTTTACACTAGTAGAGTTGACCTTTCTTTCTATAGTATTCATTTCTCTTTTTAAAGGCTGTCAGTTTTATGAGCTATTTGTGTATGTAAAGCAAACATTCATTCATTCATCTTCATGTCGGCTTTCTTCCCTTTCGGGGTCGCCACAGCGGAATGAACCACCAACTCACTGGCATATGTTTTACGCAGCGGATGCCCTTCCCTGCCGCAACCCATTGCTGGGAAATAAACAGCAAAATAAAGCAAACAGTGCAACAGTAATCTAGCCTACCTGTCCATAAACTTCAGACATATCTTCCTTCTCACAATCCAAAATACATGCAGTACATGACTGTACATAGTGAATGTAGCCCTGAAATAGGCTAGCAAGATGCTTAAGGATATCGGCCAACAGTATGGAAATGACCATGTAATTTTATTTAATTAATCACAACTTAAAAAAAGATATATTCACCATTTTGTCGAGCACAAAAAAAGTAATGATCCTTCTACAGGATGTCTCCATAACCAAACACATGCACATCAGCTGGTCTCCGAGCAGGGAAGTAAACACGCAGCATCCTTTGCATATCTCTAAATGATAGTGGTTTAGGAAAATGTTCTGCCTGGTGTCAAAGAATTTCAGGAGAATGTGATGGTAAGGGATTAATAAGGGGACTTCAAAACTGCCAACTTCCTGTTTTCCTTCATGATAATATTTCAAGTTTGTTACATTTATGGCTATACTGAGCTGTAATTTATAGTGTGCTGAGGAAAAGATTATGTGACCAGTTTTGTGATGAGAAAAATATCAGATCTTAGAAATGTATATTAATATGAAGATTTACAAACATATATACATTGTAATGGATCATTTCAATATTCTGAAAAAAAGACTAATTTCCATACTTGCGAAAAGACAGATGGGGCAAGAACCAGATCTCCCACATACCAAACTACTGGCTCATGAAGACTGGAAACGTGTCAAAAACATAATCTGCCTGATATGCTCATTTGTTACGGTAAGCTATCTGTGAATATTTGTTAAACTTGTCATTTTTGAAGGTTGTGCGGCACAAACTTGTCGAGCATGACGAGACATCAAGATTTAACTTCATTCCAACACACTGTACAGTAATAAAGACGCTATTGGATCATTTGAAGATGACCGATAAGGTACTACAGTAAAACAGTCCTTTAAATCAGCATGTAAAAATAAAACGTCGTGATTTCCAACATGCCAAACCTTAGCAAATGAACAACTGCCAGTAATAATAATAACAATAATATATTTTAATAATTAATATAATATTTTAATGTAGTTATATCGAGTGAACACTGCACTCTGGAGGCTTTCAGCTAAATCAATTTAATATTCACAATTTAACAGATTGGAGTTACTAAGTTTGTACTTATATCTCACTATTTCACAAATTCTGACAGTTTAGATTTGAATTATCTAGTAAAATGTTTCTTTTGTGACTTTGTAAAAATCCTCTGTAAATGTTTAACATATAGCCAGACATCAATTATGTATATATTTAAATATAAAACTCTGAATGTTTGAATGAAAACTGCGTTTGGACATTATTTCTGAGTAAATGTAATATCAAACATGATTATTTTGAATGAAAAGAAAACTGTCAAAAAGGTACAATTTGTACAGCTCACGTACACATTAACCTTGCCGCAATAAACCATAAAATTCAATTTCCAAATATGTTAAAGTAACGTAACATTTTTAATAATATGTTTGTTATGCACCACAACAGTAGCACCGAACTCAACACTCACCACACATTGCTCACGTGCCTGTGACGCATCTGCGTGCTGCTCAGGTCTAAAACGTCATCAAGCGCAAAGACACCACGAGGCCCAGGTATTTTTAGTTTGTATTCTTCTTGAAATTAGAGACATTTTTGGTTTTGTTAACAATAATATGCATTAACGCCTGCAACTAGATGTATCGCGCAGCTTACTTAAGGCCTGAATTCCCCAAACCCGCCTTTGCAAAACTAAAAATGAAAACAGAATGTTATGCTGTGTTTTATGATTTAATGTTAGTTGTGCTAAAATTAGCCGTGCTTGATAAGCAGAGGTTTTTAGCTATTTCCAATTTGACCGCTTTTCTGTTTGCTCTGATAAAAAAAACAAGCAGGATTTAGATTCTGTTTTTGTTCACACATCTTTAAAACAGCCTTTACGACACTTTCATTCCAGTTACTTGTGGGTAATCAAGACGTCGTGTAATCAAGGGAGTTTGCAGGTGCTAACCGAAGACAAATCAAAAGTTTAGCTTCAGATCACGTGTCGATATAACGTTATCTGTCACAAAACGTCTGAAACCTTAGATGACGAAAAAGTTTTTAAAGTAACAGTTTTCACTTACGAGTTAATGATAGACATGTGTTAAGTCACTCGTTTTTAAGCACAACAATACACGTTTGCGCTTTTGTAACAGCAGCTTGATGTTGACCTCAATGACTTTCTGGAGCTTTGCCAGAGTGCCTGGAAGGAACTAATTCATCACCGAACTTTTACTGTTAAGGCATGATAACAAACTGCTTTGAGTGTGTTTACATGTCAGCAGTATTTCGTTCCCCTGGCAAAAAAAAATATTTATGTTGAATTTCAATATAAAACTGAAGTTCACAACCTGACAAGATGATAAAACCTCCAGTATGGCTAGCCATTTTAGCATTGACCAGACTATCCATAGATATTTTTAAACATTCTGCTTTTGTAATTGCAACACATTTTTACTAGCCAAAACTCATTAAAGATGTCTGCAAGGACGTCATATCTCTAAACAATGTGTCTTGTACAAACAACAGCAGTTACATGTCTCTGCATCAGTTGTGACTAGTCCTGTTTTCATTCCATGTTTTTAAATTGAACTTCCTCTTGATCGAATCTGCAATGACTTTAGCTTAGGGTTTACAGTTAGAAACACTATGATGTGCTCACCCTCACAAATAACTGGAATCAGATGTTAGTCGCAGGTGTGCATAATCAAGCAGCTGCATTAAAAGTGTGATAAAACAAACTTTGTGAAACAGTGTGTCTCTCTCTGAAGCTCAATGAATTCTATATGTTCAATCTGTAGCCTAAAGTGAGATAAATAAGATTTTTTTTGCCAGTATGACAGCCTGAACAGCTCAATTACATTTAAAAAATAATAAATGACCCAGGGTTACTTTTCTCCATTAAAGATAATTCTTTATTTCTCCCTAAGAGTTTTTGATTTGTAAATATTAACAACCATTTATGTCTTGGGATGGAATTGAATCGTGTTTTTTTAGTTTGCTGTCGAGAAAGCGTGATTCTGGTTTGTTTTTGCATAAATTGTTTTGACAAATTGGCAACACAAGTTTGAAGTGGTACGAAGCAGCCATCAGTTTGTCAGATGCTTGCTGTCCTTTGTTTGTTGTGCAACCTATGAAATTGTGGAAGTGACCTTGTTGACACGTAAACGGATGTGTTCACATCCTCTTCTATGAGAAGATGATTTCATCTGTGCAACAAACACTTCCCAGCAAATTTCCACTGTTAAGCAAAGAGCTATGTTTAATAAATGGCCTTTTATTTAAAAAAATCAACATTATAAAGAAGATACATGTTGTTGTGAGTCTTGTGATTGGTTAGCTTAGGTAAAGTTAGCTGGGAACTAACACTTTTGGTTTGTAATTTGGTACACTTCTCCCACCTTCTATCCCTCAGAAATTGCTCTCCGGATGTGTTTGTTCATATTTGTGAAGCATTGAAGTGAAATGTAAGAAATCCACACCGCTATTCTATGACAATAAAAGTAACTCTAATAACTTTATATTTAACGTTATGTATGAAGTCTTAAACTGTTAATATTCTGTGCTAGGTCTCCTGCACGAAGGTTTTCTTCTGATCAGATTTCCAGCAGTAGGAAACTTGTTCCCAAGCTTGGCCAAGGAAACAGGTGTTTTTCCATTGTTGTGCTGCGATCGGCTGCTATGATAGACTCCCACACCACGAGGGTCTCATTGTGTTCATATTCTGATTGATGGAGAGCAATCTCTCTCATTGCCTTCTCCTGTGAGCCTGGAGTCTTTTCATTCACATCCCATAACAATAAGGCCAACTTCTCCTGCCGTGATCGCTTTAGGAAATAACAGCAGTCGAACAATGGTGACAGCATTCGGCGGTAAGTGCTTCCTTTATTTGGGGTGGCCGACACAGTGGCCTAGTTAGGTGGACTGAGTACAGTAGGATGCAAATTATCAGTAATATCTACTGTATAAGAACCAGGATGCTGATTTTCTCCCGTCTAGCCAGAAACAAGCAACTCAATCTTTTCCTCTGAACCTCTGTTGGTATCTGAGAACTTCACATGTAGCTAAGTTGCAAAGTAAATGCAGAAATTAAAGACAATGTAAATGCAAAGCAAGAAAACAGACGCATCAAGCTAAAAATATTGGTAGTGGTTAAATCTGGACTAAAAAGCTCTGAAGGATCAATTTAAAGCCATTTAAGTTTATCAATAAAAAATGCAGTGGCTAGGTGACAGTGGAGGTTTGTTTCAATACTAGAAACATTATTTGAGGTGGACATTACTTACGGTGTGTGCGTGTGTGTGTGCGTACCTGAGTGAGTGATCAGCAACATCAATGCCTGCAGTGTGCCTGGCTGAATCTATCGTGGCTTAATGTGAAAATATTCTCAACACCTTAAACTATCCCTGCAGCTAACAAGATAATGGATCAATGTGTCTGTCTCATTACAAAATTTTGATGTCTTATTGTTACCGTAATGATCCCCAAAAAACTGTAATTGGCATTTTGAGATGATTTTTAGATGTTAAAATTGATAACAGCATAATTAAACTGCATGCATGGGATATTTAAAAATGTTTCAAAACTGGTGAGTACTAGGCATAGAACATAATCACAAAGTATTTCCCATAATATTTTCTCCCAAAATTAAATTTGTTCTTATCTGTTCAAGGTCATTGAGCCTTTTCCACCAAATATCCAGCAATTAACTAAGCTAATGGGTGTTTTCTGTACAAAATTTCTGCCCAACTTATAACTTCTGAAAATGCAAATAAGCATCTTGTCTTGTCTTTATTTCCATTTTCAGTAATCCTCAAGTGAAGCACTGTTAAGATGGTTATCATAACTGGTGATGTGATTATGCGCTCTGAACTGACTCGAGGATTACATTTACTTTTGAATTATTGAACGTGGGTTTAAACATGGAAACTTTAAACAGTGGCCTATTACAACATAATAACTTCCTATTTCAATTATTAGAATGTTGTGTTCACATATTATTATGAAACATTGAAGTGGTTATGTTTTTTCTTTCAATTCCTGAAAAAGAAAACATTACCAACCTAATGTTCTGTAATCAACAAGTGCTCTGTAATCAACGTCCTCATTAACTCCAGAAATCTAATTGGCTACGTATTTTATCACATAGTGACATTCATGAATTGACATGGTTTCATCAAAACTTTATCTAAAACTGTGTTTAGAATGGATTTCTGCATTGTAATGTGGTGTACTCTTTAATATTAATGAAATGTTTCTGTATTTTGTTGTTCACTTTAAGCAGGAGTGAAGAGCTCTCTGGTTGTTTGAGTCGGAAGAGTAAAAATCATGAAAAAACATAAAACTCTGCTGTCAGGAAAACAGGACGTTTGTCATCACTAAATGCATTGTTCCTTGGAAGTCATGTTTTCTTAATTTATTAACCAAACCATATTTAAACTTCCATTTAAAATTAGGAATAACAATCTGAAGATCTGTGCAGATTGGTTTATAGAGCTTACAAAGAGTTCAACTCAGTAATTGCATTATTGTTTTTTGAAGTCTCTACCTGACACTTTCATCCAGTTTCATTTCCACATTGTTTTGCAGTCATTTCAATATTGAAGTATCTGAAATAAATATGGTGTAGACTTAAAACTAAGGACAACTGAGCAGTCTTTAAGATTTTGTTCAGATCATCCCTTGTCTTATCCTAACTGAACAGTAAGTTATTGTTATTAATCTGCTGGCTATGAACTGTTCTTGAAAATTCTCTTCCTTGGACATGAGGAGACTTTCTGTTATTCAGTGATTGTCAATGAACGAAGCATCTAACTAATTTAAAGATCCATTATGGGTCTTTGATCATTCGGATTCTGGAAAGGTTTGGTGTGGTAAATTGGAAATATGTATATTGATGCATAAGGCTGAATTCATGGGACATGGTTCTAAAAAAGTACATTTACAGTCAAATTGATTTATTGAATCATATTATAACGTGTAGTCCAACACATATCTGTCTATGGATATAAGGATATTCATCTGCATATTAATAAATACTCTTATCAGTCAGCTTGAAGCCTTCTGCTAATCTGATAAAAGCACCACTATCTTTATCACTTTCACTATCTGTTTTGCTAAAGATGCAAAAGGTCATTATTTGTTGCAATCTTTTTGTAATTTTTTGATCTTATTAGAATGCAATCAAAATGTTTATTTGTAAAATAATTTGGCTCAAATGAAAAAGAACTTAATTTAGATCAATAAAAAGTCAAGCAAGATCTAACATCTCTGAAATGCCTTTACACTCAATGCAGCAAGTTTCTGCTGGCAGTACCTTCTCAGGTACTGTTAAAAAATGCCCTAATTAAAAAAACATTTTGTTGGATAGTAAACCATCATTGGAATATGGAATCCATCATTGACATCACATACCTGACTTGTCAGCCTCTTCCCATGATGTTTGCTGCTATTCAGTGTGCAGAGTGAGACAAAAGTGATGCCTTTGCAGTGTTATTCAGGTCTCATGATGAACAGAGTTAGAGAGGCAACCACATCCTACTACAGAAGGTTACGTCCGCACATAGAAAGTGATGTAGTGAGAGGAGCGCTCTTTAATCCACTACTGAGTTCACTGCTTCTAAACAGGAACTCAGAGAGAGAAAAGCTGCAGTAGAACCCAAAAGAGGAAGACACAGGCTACATGTGCATGAGTGGGAGGATGTCTAACACACACGCACACACACACACGCACAAACACACACGAATCCGAACATACACACACTTGCTTTGTTCTTTCATACACGGCCAGCTTATCTTTGAAATACAAGCTTTTAAATGACCTCATAATTTACATTTTATTAATATGTAACCTTAAATGAACAGCCTTGCTATCTCCGTAGTTCTCATAAAATGTACACATCCTCATGATTCTAAACCTTAATTGTTGGGTGTAGGCTGAAAACATAAAAACCTCAACCATTTAGCTAAATATCAACATCCATCAGAATAGTTTATTTTTAAACAGGCTATAAAAGGTTTTTGAGATTTCATTATTGGATTTCATTTACAATGTGAATTTAAATGTTGCAAATTAATGACACATCTTGTGTTGGTGCAAATTCCGCCTCTGAAGAACTAAATTCATTACGATCATCACAAACAAAATTAACAAATACTTAAAAGCTAATGTAAAGAATGAAAACAGCAGTGATTCAGTTTGAAATAGGTTGATACTGCAATAATCCACACCATCAGCTGAAGATCCCACAGGTGTCAGGAACTTTATATTTTTCTCGCCTGACTAAAATAAATGCCTCCATCTAGTGGAGAGAAAGTTTACGAGAATTTAGTTTTTACATTTCAGGTGAAGATATAAAGATACGTGTCTTAAAGTGCATGAATGATAGCAAAGATTTGCAGTTGATTTATTTATTCGCCGTTTCAAATGAATAATAATAATAATAAACATATTGTATTATTAAATTCAATAATACTATTAGACACAAATATTAAAATGTTGCGAAGTAAACGTGCAACTGTGTTGGCTTGAAATATAAAACAAAAAGTAGTATCATTTCCTTTTTATAATGAAATAATAGTGTTTAAGTATCCATGACAATGTTCCACATTGCATGCCTTTCGATTAGACCCTGAAGCTGAAAGAAAAGCACTGGTGAATAAGAACTGAGAAACGGGTATCGCTCGCTCTGGTGCTGCTGATGATCACCCACCAGTGGATGTCGTTGTTCTCTCGATTCTCTTCTGAAGATGAAGTGCGCTCTGTGTGAAGACCGGTTCGACTCCGTCGCCTTTCTCAATAGGATAAAAGAAAAAGGGTGAGAGAGAGAGAGAGAGAGAGAGGGACTGAGGGGTGAAGGAGAGTGAGATGCCGGGAGGTGTGTGTCTCATCACACTGTAGTTCAAGCTAACGGGATCTTCTACACTTCACATAGAAGCTCAAGAACTACAGTCAAGTGAACGCGCGTGCTGTAACGAAAAGAAAAAGTAATGCATTTTTGAAGAAAAAAAATCTGTTCTAAATTTCGCAGGTGACTTGGTGAAAATCTCTACTTTAACTGGAAACGCGCAAATAATTTTAGATCTGCGGGGATTTTCTTCTCCTAGAAGGGCTTCTATTAGTATACCTTGGAGCAGATTGATCCTCACGATTGCGGCTGGGTCACGCTCAAGTATTCAAACCCTCAGCGCATCTTCTGATTTGGACTCCGCCGTGTTCCCGCGCAGGAGAGAGACCGGGGAAACGCGTGAGGATGTTGAGGCTCCCGGGTGCTTTGGTTACTTTGGTGACTCTCTTCTGTGTGGTCAAAGAAACGGTTGGTGGATACGGCATGAGCATGTTTGCCGCTCAAACGTCTCCACCGGACCCGTGTTATGATGAGAACGGACACCCCAGGAGATGCATCCCCGACTTTGTGAATGCTGCGTTCGGAAAGGAAGTGCGCGCGTCCAGCACCTGCGGAAAAGCTCCGAGCCGATACTGCGTGGTAACCGAGAAAGTAGACGAACGGCATAGAAACTGCCACACGTGCGACAACACCGACCCAAAGAAATACCACCCACCTGCTTACCTGACAGACCTCAACAACCCCCACAATCTTACCTGCTGGCAGTCTGATAATTACATCCAGTACCCCCAAAATGTCACTTTAACTTTGTCCCTGGGCAAGAAGTTCGAGGTGACCTACGTGAGTCTGCAGTTCTGCTCTCCCAGACCAGAGTCCATGGCTATCTTCAAATCTATGGACAGTGGCAAGTCCTGGGTGCCTTTCCAGTACTACTCGACGCAGTGCAGAAAGATGTACAACAAACCCAGCAAAGCAACCATCACGAAACAGAACGAGCAGGAGGCTATCTGCACAGACTCCCACACCGACATGCACCCGCTCTCAGGCGGCCTCATCGCCTTCAGCACCCTGGACGGGCGCCCCTCCGCGCACGACTTCGACAATTCCCCGGTGCTCCAGGACTGGGTGACCGCCACGGACATCAAAGTGACGTTCAGCCGCCTGCACACCTTCGGAGATGAAAACGAGGACGATTCGGAGCTGGCCAGGGACTCGTATTTTTACTCCGTGTCAGACCTGCAGGTCGGAGGCAGATGTAAGTGTAACGGACACGCGTCCCGTTGCGTCAAGGACCGGGATGGAAACCTGGTGTGCGAGTGCAAGCACAACACCGCCGGACCGGAGTGTGACAGATGCAAACCGTTCCACTACGACCGACCGTGGCAGCGCGCAACCGCCAGAGAGGCCAACGAGTGTGTCGGTGAGTGCTGGGTTTTGGGGGGTCTCCTGATGTTTGCGCTTCTGCATTTGCGAGATTCGTGAGAGATGAGGTTGAAACAAGCCGGGATTGCTTGGAGAAAATTGACTGTGCGGCTGTTTTCATCAGTTTTCTTCAAGGAAAGTTTCTGGGTCGTTTTATACTGTGACAGATTTATGGATGGTGTGCGCATGGATCCGGGTGGAGAATATTAATCGAAAATAAAAATGGAGAGTTAAGTCTGAATAAATGTAAAAACAGCGGAAGGAAAAGCCTCATTTTGTTACTTCATTTTACTCTTTAGCAAATCTCCCCAAACTCTAACATGATATTGAAAATATTCACATATTATTAATTAACTCGATTTCTATAAATAGCCTTTAATGATTAGATCATAGTTTAAAGATGCTTAAATTACATTTCGTTTGTAATTAATGCAAATTTACAATAAATAGCACAATATCACCAGTAATGCATTTTAAACGTGCTATATTTACCTTGACACTGAAGAAATGTTTTTTTTTTCACTCACAAAACTAACAAACAAAAAATAAATAATTGCAATTTTGCATTCGGATAAATGTTTTATGATTTGTAAAATGAGAAATAAAAAAATCTGAGAAGTGACACTCATTAAATAATGGTATTAAAAAGGGTTTTAACAATAAGGTAATTGTAATGTAATTTTTCACGAGTCATTTTCATGAATGCACATTGTTGCCTATGATATATTTGGCTGTACTGTATTGGTATTTATGAAATGTGCAAAATAAATGAATAAATAATAGTAAAATAAAATATCAATAGCCTGTATATCTGTTACCCTTTAGTATAGTAAATAATGCCTTGATTTGGTTAAAAGTAAATTAATTATTGACTCTTATCCAAACCAGTTATATGAAATATGAAACGGCAAGGTAAAAAAAACAGTTGGGTCAAGGAATTGTACTGTAACAGAACAATAATATTTTATAGTTAAACTCTTTATGTAATTATAATTCAATGACTAAAGTAAGAGAAGATAATAAAATATAAAAATGAAATAAAATATAGATAATGAAAATGATGAAACATAATTGTATCATTAATATTATAGTTTATTTTTAAATTTTTAATAATAAGTTATAACAAATTACCAAAATTGCCCTGTAACAGCACTAAAGCGGGTTGACAGCATTGATTTTTTTTTGTTAGCTTTGTTGATTCAGACATCAGTTAAAATGAGTTTCTTTAATGCCGTTTTAGGTCACCTATAATATTGTCTGCCAAATGTGTTTTGTTAATAAATCTGATGGCACACAACAAACGTTCATATGTTTTAATAGATTATAGTGTAACGATTATAATATACATTTATATAAAAAGTGATTCAATCATTTTTATAATAGTAATTATTGTTCTAGTACTCAATATTTGTTCAATCAGAGTGAGAACAAAAGGACAAAGACTGGGAAGCCTCTCCTGTCATCAATCACATTCTTTTGCAACAAATTTGCACCTGCCCAGCTGTCTAGTTTAATCTTTAAAAAAAGAGCCTGTTGGTTCTGTCCCCTGTGAACGCACCCTCCTCTACATGTATGTGGTCTCTGGAAATGCAAACACACCAGTTTAGACTACTCTTGAGAAATGAATCGCTCCCCTGTCTCCTTGACACTTTATTTTTACCGGGCCTGCATGTGTGAGTCCTGCATGGGGCACAAAAGATCGTCACTCACAGCATCCATCTTGCTGTCAGCGAGCCCACGCTTTAGCCCAACATTCCTTGCCTGTGTTTTTCCTGAGCGCAGGGCCATCAGATCCTCTGCTGAAATGAAAAGAGCGAGACAGAGAGGAGGAATGAAAAGAAGTGAAGAAGTGAAAAGAGAGGAGTGAAGGGGTGGCCAACAGTAAAGCAAACAGAGCTTAAACAAGAGAAGAAAGAGCCGGGTGACACCTCTGAGCGAGGGCAGACCTCACGGGAAAACCTCTGTGTGTACGTGTCAGGGTGAAATACAATCAAACCCCTAGAAACCCTATATGACACCCTCTCGTTCACGAGCTAAATCCAATAACGACACAAGTGTATGGCAGTTAGGAATGATCTGACTGAGGAGGATTGTGTCCTCATTCATCACTACTGTACCGAATGTAAAAGAGAAATTCCAGTATTTCAATACCTGTATCTTATTGACTTTATTGCCTTATAATTGTTCACATTCTAGACTGCAATCTCACTGACAGGAAATTTCAACCAGAATCTTAATATGGACTGGTATGCTTTGCTATGTGCTCTTGTTTCCAAGTATATAGAGAGTGTGAGAACTAATGAGGGTTGTTTTAAAATGACCGATTTGTTGGACAAGAAAGTGTTGAGCGAGACTGTTTTAAAGATAGCGATCAATAACCTGCATTGAAGAGAGACCCTCGGTTGGTTTCATTTCAAGAGCACTTAACTGATTGGATCCTCCAGTTGAAATGAACCTGTGTAAACCCCTGGCTGCCCCATTAATGTAGTCTTGGGATATTGATCAGCTTATGCCACTGAGACATAATTCTTTAATGGATTGAGGTGCGATCTGAAGCTTGTCAGGAATCTAAAGTGAGGCCACCCTGAAAGTCAAATGTTCTTATGGAGAAATAAATCATTCCAGCTGGTACCAATGACTATTATGTGCAATTTAGTAATACAATACATAAAAGTACATTAGAAAACTTCAAAAACTATTTATACTAAGTTATTTTTAAGGATTATTATGCATTGTATTTATTTACAGCTCTCAACAAAACGTTCATTGTTCATAACAATGCCATCCTTTTTGCCAGTTTTAATCAGTTTTTTATAAGCTGACAAGAACGAAGCTCGTGACTTTTGAACAGCTATTTGGGACGTGTCCTTCATTAAGCTGATGGATTATATGAAGCATTATTGCCCAGACAGAAGTGAAAAGGAAATGCAATGAAAACTTTTTTTCTCAAATTTTTTATTTTATAAACAATGGTACTGAAAAATTTTATTTTTTAATGTTAGGCGAAAGCTGATATACACCTTTAACTGGTTGGTTGCAATTGTTTTTCATATATTTTTTTGTATCAGTAAGTCTATAAAGGTTTGTTGGTATTTATGGGATGAACTCTACCCAAATGAACTAGATGAGCATAAAAACAGTTATATAATTATAAGTTTATTATATAATGATAAATCGATAGATTATAATTATTAATAAAACAATTTTATGATGGTTTAGTTCATTTTTGTGAAATTCATCTCATAAATGCATTTAATAATTTTTTTAAATATTGAATTTGTTAGGTCTGGCAAAAGATAAAATGATACATTTCATTGAAATGTTTTAAAACAGATATAAAAAAATCTTGCATCTATGAACAATACAACTACTTAGGATATGGTAAGAGGGTTATATTGGTGTTCCCAACTAACATTGGGCAAAAAGCACGGCACATATAATTCCAGGTTACATGGACAGATCCTATTCTGTCACCACTAACTTTCTCTCACTCCTGTGGTTAATTGTCAATAAGACAATAGCATAATTTCAACTTGAATCGTCATATTTCAAAGAGCTTCTTGAAAGGCATCATGAAATAAGTAACTGTCTCCACATGTATTGAAATTTGAAAATTTATTTGACTCATGCAGTCTAGCTGTACCAGTCCAAATAAGTCCATTAGTGTCTTTAATTTGTGAGCATTAAGAACTAATTAAGTTACTTAATATACCCTTTTAAAAATATTTTTAAAACTATTTTATGCTTAAAGAAAGGTGTTAAGTTAGCGTGCATTACTATTATCATTGATCTCTTTTTGTATGTGGTTGTATTTGCCAGTAAAAGTAAACCATCTAGTTAATGTTTTAACTAGCATATGTCTTCAATAAATCAGCGTCTTTAATCCTCAAAGGATAGTGAGAGATTGAGGTGAAACTTGTTCAAGTGTACATCACATTTTCCTAGAGGACAAATACTTGTGGCCCTTAATTCCTCTGATCTACTCACCACATTCCCATGATTACATGCTGCTGCTTACTAGCGTTCGGCTTGTATTGTAAACCACAGGCGATCAAGAGCTTCTCATAGCAGCATCTTTATCCTCAAAGCCTGTGAACACAAACACCTAAGTTTCAAA
Organism: Danionella dracula; assembly: GCA_900490495.1. Taxonomy (NCBI): domain Eukaryota; kingdom Metazoa; phylum Chordata; class Actinopteri; order Cypriniformes; family Danionidae; genus Danionella; species Danionella dracula. The sequence continues at coordinate 6,270,185 of UELW01000996.1, forward strand.
ACCACCTGTTTGTGATTTTAGCTCATTTTTCACTAGCAAGTGAGCAGCTCATTAGCTCTTTTCATGTTACTGGCTGCTTATTCGACAGAAAACTTGATCAAAAACAACGTGCTTTGAGAGTTGGGATTGGGATGCAGCCTCTTCAGGAGAGCCAGAGATGGAATTGTGTTGTTGGGCTGGCTGTGTGTTTGAGAAGGTGCAGACCTACTGGCGAGATCAGGGCTGGCTAGATGCCCACGCTGGTGCTCTGCTACAGGGGGATGAGTGGATTTCCAGAGCTCAACACTCGGCAGCACACTCAAACTGAGGCCCAGAGCAGGCATCTGCATTTCGTTTAACCAGACGCCAACCGCATTAATATGAGCGCAACCACATAGATATACGCCTAAGCTCTTGCTTATAGCTTCTATTGAAGAACGTGATATAAGTGTATTGCTTCATTATGACAGTTCATTTCATGAAATAAATATATTTCTTTGTTTATTTTAAACTAACGGTCAGCTACAGTATGAAGGAAACTTGGCCTAATTTAATTCACTGTGATTTAATTGTTACTTTACGTACATTCATTGTGTTGAAGTTAATTAATAGCAATATTTAGCAATACAGTAATTTATAAATTTTTATGTAAATAAAATTACTAAACAATATACAAGAACAATTCCAGCTAAATTGTTGCAGTTATTTTTGGATGTCTGCATTTGTGCATCAGACTTGCAGGGTAATTACATTAAGTGCAATCGAGTCTTAAGGAACTTCGAAAGTCAAATTGCTGTCAAGACCCATCATAACTGAAGACAAAGGTGTTGCTTTTAACGCCAATTTTTATAACATTTACAGCTTGTTAAATTTTCAGAACAATTTTCCTTAAACAGGTTTAGCTTTATTTGAAAAAGTTTCCAAATTTTATAGTTGGAAGTATTGCATGATGGAATAGACTTTTAAGTGGTCTTTATTTTGTGTGTGTAAATTTTTGTTGGGTTATTGTTGCCATTATTGTGATTGGACAATTAAGGGACAGAAAATAAGCCAAAAAAGGAATTGGGGATTTAAACTCTGGTCTCCTGATGTTGACATGTTGGCTCACTGGACATTCTTATGTCTCCCATTAAATTTAAATTATTATTCAACTAAATTTCACATATGCAAATGTAAAGTGGTTACTTCAGAACTAAGGGGACAAAAAAATATAGGACTAAAGTGAAAAATTAAAAAAAAAAAAGAATCTTCAGAGTCTCACATACCGATAAAGTGCATTAAGCAAGCTTTATTTTAAACTCCCCAAATTTAGCTTTGTTCTGGCTTGATTTCACCCATTCATGCATTATTTAGGTCACACGTGTCAAACTACATTTTTGGAGGGCAGACATCTTGCTCATTTTCACTCCAACCTTGATTAAAGACATGGTCAGCCTGATTAAGGCTAGATTTAAAGATTTGTCTGTTCAGGCTCGGTTTGATCAAAACTGTACTGGGTGTTGGCCCTCTAGGGATTCTGTTTGACACCACTGATCTAGGCGCACATATAGATTTTAACCTATCAACGTTCTCTAGCTGGAAGGCACATACTGTGCAAAGGTCACAGGTCAGTTGGACACATACTCTTTTGTCATATTTGCATCTGTGGGAGATTATTGAATTAAGAATCAAACAGATTTCCTTTATGGACTGTGAGAGGTGCAGACAAAAGCCAGGAATATCAACAAACGTTTCGTGCTCAGAGGGCTTGAAATTGTTTTGAAAAACACTGATCTGGCTTGTTAAACAAAGACATGCTGAGAGGTTTGGGTCAGTTTATGAAAAGATTACATTGACAGACACATGCCTATGACCATATTGCCTTTTTGTTCAAAATTTAAGGAGCAATCTCATCACAACCATGCCATCATTCTGAAATGGAGAGTGTGAGCATCTGTCAAAGTGTCAGTTTTAACTGATTTAACACTCTAGTCTAATTTATTGTCTGTTTCTGCCCCAGGGTTTGACTCGACTCTGGATGGCATTAGCCCCTCTGGTAAATCCCAGCGCTGCAGTACTGTTTAGACTTAGCCTTGTTGATACCTGTTTCCTCTGTCTGCACATGCTGCCAGTGTTTATGTTCGGCACAGGGAGGATTATTGATGTCTGGCCCTTTTGGCCAGCTACACTAAATTATTTAAGCAAGTCTTTTAATTTGTGGTGAAAGTTGTTAGCCTCATTTAGCTGTCGGTTTTGTCAGTCTAATTTATAATAAATGGAGCACCTAGTGGTTGATCACAGCTCATTGTTAGTGTTCAATGATTGCTGTTGCTTTGAAATTGATTTGGGTTATAACCAATACTTTCCTTTAGAGTGTGTGTGGAGTATTAGTCAACAGTTAGTATTAACACAATAAAAGTTTGGTAACATTGTTTGAATTTGAAAACACTTTGATCCATTTTAGAGGTGTTTAAAAAGGATCAACTTCTGTGTTGAAAGAGCCATCCGGGAATCTAGCGATGCCATCTTTTTATAGTCCATAAACAAAGTGTTTTGAATTCAGAGTATTGTTTGTATTTAAACATTTATTTTACAACCCAAATTTGGTTCTTATAATTACCTATTTGTTCACGTCCAGACTGGGACAGCAGTGGTATAATCATAATCTTAAAAGACTTAAAATATAATCAAAACCCACATTTTCTTGAAAATTCATGCAGTTTATGAATGATATAGAAATAAAGCCTTTCTGGTAACTAAAGAAATATAATGTACTAGAGCAGTGCTTCTCACAGATTTCCCGGTGGCAGTGAGCTCTGTTGCTGATGGATGAACTGTGCCTGAGAGAAATCTGGCAAGTTTATGGCTCAAGTTGCTGGGCAGTTTTTCCAGTTTTTTTTTCTTGGCGGTTTTTACATCACAAGATGGTTTAATTGAAATGGTTTTAATTGCAATCCAATTTAAACCAATAGCACTTTATGTAACTCCCCTCATGTTCATTTTATTCAGTGTCTCCACAAACTAGATTCAGTAATGTTTTTAATTGAGAGATTACCTGTAAGAACAGAGCCAAGAGTCATAGAGCTTTATTTTTGGACAACAATCCTTTCTTGTAAACTTTTATTACTATTATAAGTGTTCTTTAGAATATGGATATGAAGTTAACATTGATTACGTTTTTTCTAACACAGAATTCACAACTATTTCCACTAATTAGTTCAATTGTAATAGCATTTTATAAAAATAAAATAAAATATCAATAATAATTGTTAAACAAATTATTACATACACTACACATATTTGGTACAACTAAAGGCAATGTCCCCATATAGTTTTTTTTTGTTTTTTGCTAAATCGTCTACCACTGTCTAATAGAAATACAGATTTTATGAGAAGCCGGTTCCCGACATTACATATACTCAAGTAGAAACAATTTTTGAAATTACAGTATTTTTCGAGTACATACATAGTTATCATAGCTTCTAATAGCACATAAATAATGCCAAGCGTCACTTAAAGTAACAAGGTTAAGGACATTATAATACTTGCCTGTGAATCGATATTGGTGGGCTGGTGAATTATACTCAATCACAGTGAGGTTGGTCATAAAAGTTTTTAGTTTTACTAAATGTACAAAGATAAATAAACAACTTGATAATTTTGTTTTTTTTTAGAGGATACTCATATTATTGTAGATTACAGCTGACTTTAGTTGTTACATTTGCTTTTAGGGCGAGTTTAACGAAAATGTTTTAAAATGAGAAGGTTAGGGTTTATTAAACCAAATAAAATTGGTCAAAATTTTGGTTTGTTAATGACAGGAAAACTTAAATATAATGTGTTCAAATGGTTGAGAAGATGTAATTTTTTGTGCTTGTTCAAACACATTCCACAAGGTGAGTGTTCACACCAAAAAACTCTTACTTTTACTTAATGTATTTTACATTATGACTTGTTTTTTATGACGTATGCAATTGTACTGATTAAAAAAATAACATTTCTGTGCCAGGCGTACATGTAAACATACTGTAACACCGGCATGTCACAGAGAAGAGTATCAGTGACCGTACCTAACAGGTAACATGCACACATGAGAAAGATCGTTTCTGAGCTCCGTCTCTGCATTCTGCCAGAATAAACATCAGTCGGATATTTTCCATGTAGTCTGCCAGGAGAATGTGCTCCGCTGAGATTACAGCTAGGGATGAGGCAGCTGAACAACTCATGACAAACATCTCTCTAAATGCATTCGTCAAAATTCTGCCTCTGTTATTCAAGCATCCCTGTTTGTAATCCCATTATCTGATCATGTTAGTGCCTGAAAATATATTTACACTAAAAGATGTATCTAATAGTTCCAAGGATGACAGTGTATTCTATGCCTTTTCCTTATGAGGAGAAGGCAGATCTGCATGCTGCTCTAGATTCATGACCCTCGCGCTGCTGGCTGTTTTGAAGCCAGTTAAAGTGTCAGTGCACTGTTAAAACAGATCATAAACAGAGCTGTAAACAGTGCGGAACCCCTGACACATGCCATGCACACTGCTTAGCGATTGGTATTCTACTTGAGGACATTGTTTAAGCATAGGTCCTAAATTGATGACCTCAGCTTAGGGTCTTTTCAGTGAGGAGCACAAGGATTTGGGATAAATTCTCTAACAAACCAAATATACAATAAGAACAAAAGTTAAATTACCGATAGTGAGTAAGGTAATTGTTGAATTTTCACACAGATTTTCCTGTTATAATGCACCTTTTGTCACAAGTAGGGTCTTTACTTGTTTATCGATTGATTGCTGAGGTAATTTTAGCAAATTCTCAGATAGATCTAATTGGTTAATGAACAAATCCATTAGTTTGACAATCAATTAACATTTTTGCCTTTGGTGTCAACCCCACACACTTCTTTGATCTTTTGATTTTAAATGGGCCTCAAATTGGCTTTCTATTTTTATGAGATTTCATTGACATTTGATCAGTTTTGTGCATTTTCATTGTTTTAATTTTTCATCGTTGTCTATATTTCTGCTAATGAGTTAATGAATTATGGCCAGGAGCCCTGCTGGTGTCTGTTTAAGCTCATATTTGGTCTTAGAAAGAAAATCCTGGACAGGTCACACATCAGTTAGTGCAAGAGTTTCAAACTAAAGCGCTGAACTGTTTTGTTCTAAACCTCCTTCAACATACACAGACCGGTAGCTTTCAAACAAGCCTTAAAGACTTTAATAGCTTTATAAGGTCCGTTTTATTACATTTACTGTTTGAGAATTGTGGATCTTCAGAAATACAGTTTGGTGAATCAATTTTAGTAGATTAATAATGTTATTGTTGTTGTTTTGATGTCTAAAGTTTTAAATTTTTTTGCCTCTGTAGAAATTGTCATGAAGCTACAGAATACTGTTTAGAGATGCTAACTTGCTGATAGTAACAGCAGACAACAGAATGATTGTTATATGTGTGAATAATAAATATATGTGTGTCCAAAATGTGGGAAGATGTGTTTACATTTCTGAGAACGATGAGAGCTTGTCGGCAAGCCACGATTGGTTTTGATCTGGCTCAAATCTTCTTGTAGTTGTCAGACGTTTTTGAACTTTGAGTCAGGATGGAATCAGGATTATGTGATCATCTTATTTTTGAGAAAGATGGCATTGTGCTTTACAATCTGTATCTTACAATCTTAGTTTTATTTCTGTTGAGAAGCGCATGTTAAAATCAGTAAGTCGTTGAGTGCATCTTAACCAGTCACTAGCTTTCAGTTGCAAACAACTGCCGTTTTTGCTAGTTAAACTGAGCGCTATTGACTAAATGCATTGATTACAGATTATTTGTGAATAGAACCAGGTTTGCTCTGAATGAGTCTCTTGTTTTTATGCAGGTTCCATTCTCTTCTCAACCAATATCTTCGTTCATTCATAATGTTTTTGATAAATTCCCCTTTTTGCTTTTTTTCTGTCAAATCTGAGTTGTGAAATAGCCATGCCTGAATCAGCAGGTGTTCTAGACCCTTAAAGACTAACCATTTACCTCTAATGCTCCGATATTTGGTAAAAAGTTTTAGGTTTGGCTATTTTGAATTTAAATGGCTTTTGACAAATGGGGCAAGTTGATGTTTAGAGATTAATTACCAAGCTAACTTTTTGACCTTTTAATAGTGTTGCTCTGATCAGTCTGACATCCCTAATGAGTGATATGCATCACTACAGTATGGAACAAGGGCTTAAATATCAATTTGTGCAGCATGTTCCTAGCTAAAGGGACTGATATTCTTATATAGCTTAAGGTACATCTGTATGACATAGTAGATTTCGCATGTGGCTGTAAAATGACTCCTGGAAACATTTATTGTGTTTTGAGGCTAGGTGGAATTTCCATGTAGAGTTGGGTAAAGGCAGATACTTGTTTATCCATGACCACATATGCTAGACCTAAACTGTATTTCTTCAAACAGTGGGATTATCCAAGGCAAATGAAGCATGATGATGCAGGTACCAGTAGAATTTAAATTGAGGAGATACATTTACAGTAAATGGCATAATTGGAAAATAAATCGACACTTCTGAAAGCATACAAAATATGTGGAAGGCTACTTTTTCTAGACTTAAGGATGTCTTTTTTTGTTTGTTTTAAAGCTGTGATTTGGGAATGATTTTTATTTGTATTTTTTTTTTTCAGTTTATTGTTGGATTGCTTTTGGCCAAATATTGTGTGCTTGTATATCGTTTAGAAGGATACATATAAGCAAAGGCTTGAGGTAAAGTTAAATTATTTTTATCATTATTTGCACCATATCTTCTGGAGCGCTCCAATTTTGGACGATTATTTGGAGAGAACATGAGAGCCAGGAAGCGAAGGGGGTAGCATGGGCTGTCCTGCATGAGAGAGACCAGACGGTCTCTAAACAAGATGTCACTCTGAGTGGAACAGAGTGCAAGTAGCAATAGAACTTTCAAGTAATGGAAACCGTTTCCAAGCATCACCAGAAACAACACATCCAAATCCTCCTAGTATTTTTCTTACTTTTAAGTGTGATAAGCAGCTACAAGTCTGATTTTCAGAAGGTTGGTGTGATTTCAACTGCATGCATTTGAACTGCTAATTTAAAATCTGGCTGCAGGTTCACACCCAGAAATGTTCCGGTAAAAAAAATGTGATTATCAGATTAGTGGTGTTACTGCAGTAAATCACTCAAGCTCAAGGGCGTGTACAAAAAGATGTGGAGAAGATTGAGGTTTAAATGTTAAATCACTTAGAAGACTTGAACCTAGAAGGCGTAGCAGGTATTGCAGGTACTGCGGTGCAAATGTAGCTGTGCTGAGAGTGCAGAATTTGTCATACACCACACCAACCAATCAGGAGCTTCCTAGGGTGGTCATGAGAGGAAAACTAAAAAAAAGAGACAATGGTGAAATGCAGGTTTAGTCTATGGAAAAATTAATTTCTTGACAATTTTTTGTTCTCTTGTTCTCAATTTCTTGTTCTCTATTTAGAACATTCCATGTGTTTTCCATTTATCGGTTTAATCACAGCTTCAGAGGACAAAGCAAAGCATCCTGTTTATTAGAACCATTGGTTGAAAAAGTCCACATGTACCTGGTTATTTCGTAAACACACTTTTGTAAAATGTGGTTTCGGTGTTTCTCCACACGCATCCGCTACAGGGCGCTACACTGTTACCAGGTATTTTTGATTTTGAAAATGCTACAGATTCGTTGTCATGTAGACGGTGTAACCACGTTTATTTTGGTTACAGGCAGAGTTTGGAGGAGTTATAGGAGTTTGTTGTTGGTACAGCAGCATATGCTTATAGAGCTCCATAGTTTATGGGAACAGAGAGAGAGGGATTGTGCTACAGTTCTCTCTGTTACAGCATATCATCTGAAAGGTATTTAATATGTAATATAATATAATATTTAATAGTGTGTTTAACACTGGTGACGCGTTTACCTCACAGATGCAAAACTAGTTTTGAAAACTAGTTTGAGCCTCAGATAAATGAGGAAGTTTTGAGAATAAACAGTTGTTGGTAAAGACTGGCAAAATAATTTTCTTGTTATCTGTGTGCACTGTATTTCCCAGTCAATGAAAGGAAGAAAGGATGTGCCTTGGAGCTGAAAGCATGCGCCAAGGAGCTGAAAGATGCGTTCTGATTGGTCAATAGTTTTTTTTTCTACCCAGCTCATGTAGACACAATTTGTTTTTTAAACGGGGTAAGAAAAACTGGGTATGTGTGGAGATGGCCTAAATGGATGCAGAGTGACTCTTGGCTCCTCCTGAACTATACGTTGACAAATGCTTGTGACTTTTAAGGTCGGTTAGGAGAAATAAACAACACTGCGCTAGAAGAGAACAGCATGTCCACTGATTATTTCTCTCACCGCTGAAACATCAATGAAAAGCAGATCCTGTTCTCGGGACACCACCTGAGGTGTGACCCTTGGCACTTGAGGCTTGACTGTTCCTGTAGGCTTTCTGACAGGACCACCAGCAGTGAGCATGAGCGCATCGTCCCCGAGGCAACTGTTCCTGGAGCAATGCGCTCTGTGATTAATGGCTGTATGAAATTACGTATGCTTCGGCTCTGTGTCCCGAAGCCCTTAGCAGGACCCCTCACACTCCCCAGCAGAGCTTCTGGCCTACCTCAGAGGAAAACTATGAAACACCTTTCTGAAAGAAATAGTAGTGTAAATACCCTGCAGGTTTCGAGCTGTACGCTGACTAATGGCAAGCGTTCTAAGGTGCTTTGGCAAATATTGAGACAGTGCAGGAGAAACTGGAAGATGTTGGGACTATACAAGTTTGACAAATGAGATACCTTGATTTGCATTCACATAGAACTAAGAAGCCAAAAGCCTGCTGACCCTCTTTTGAGGGATAGTGAGTTTTGGTTTGAGGTAAACCGAGCTCTTCTCGCCTCATTTAGACGGAATTTGTCTTTATTTACCCAAACTGTGGTACTTGAACATGGCGATGTTTTCATTTGAAACTGTTTGTGGCTTGGAACTGCAGAGGCTCAACTGTACTCAAAGCTATTACCAAAGAGCATTGACTTTGATTAATACTTGACACAGTGAATGTATGTGCTGGCATCTGAAAGGTAAAAGAGCACTGATGGCTCAGTTTAGATAAGCTTGATGAAAAAAACAACAAAAACAGTCAAGTGTTTTTGGACAAAACTTTTCAAAATACAAAACAAAATATTCTATTCTATTCTTTACACCATAGTACAACATTAGACCAAGACTTGTGACTTATGACATTGCCTGTAGCAAGTTTAGCAAAATGTCTCATAAATTAAATTTTTTTAACATTAATTAAATTAATCATTTATCCAGGCTTACAAATGGAAGGACAGCCTAGCTTTTTTTAATCAAGGTTTGTTATGATTACAATGTTTGTCAACGTTTATACAAGATTGGGTTGATTTAGATCCTTTTTGAGTGAAATACCTGAACATGAACATCAGAGGCTGTGAAACTGTTTTATTTTGTATCTGATACCATGCCAGTGAGATTAGTGGCACTGTAGATTTCATGTTCTTGATTAAAATGTCTGATGAATGCTTCTATAAAAGCTCAAATATCTATTAAAAATCTGTATGTAATATGTATTACAATGTAAAAAGGCAAAGATGACATTTTCTTCTTTTATCATCTCAAGGTTTATTTTAAACCAGGCGGCTGCATTTAACATAATTCTAGCAGCCTTCAATGTGTTATGTGAGATATTATGAGAAAATAAGAGGCATTAAAATGCATTCATTTTTATTGGTAACGGTATGTTAAAGCTTGATACATTTCTTACACGATCTTTGCCACCCTTACATTCTTTAGGAATGTTAATGAGGACAACAGAATACCAAATATCTGTCAAGTCTTTTCTGAGAGGGAAGGTTTGCTAGGTCATCTGAATTAACCAGACCTGATCCCACTTAATCCAAGATTCCTGAAGTCTGTGAAAAAGGGCAAGTAGTGGTCAGAGGGTGCGATGGGCACCTGACCTCTCTGAAAAGCAGCCTGTGAGAACGTAATGGGGGGGGGGGGGTCGTTCTGTTGGATGTGACCATTAAATGGGTATTTACTGTAGAATTAATGTAGGAAGATGCTGGTGTTGATTTGCTGCAGACAATGAGCTAGCATTTATAGATGCATAGAGTTTAGTTGGTAAACTTGCTTACATGATTCTAGGACCTTTTATTCATGTCTTAAATTAAAGTTATACCAAAGTGTTGACAGGAGGACTTAATGGTTCTTTAAAGTCCAAATCCTTCTTGGGAATAGAGATTGAATCGCCCAGTGACCCAGTGATAATTCTGCCTTTAGATTTATGGAAATGGTTGTTTTAAAATAGCGTTATTTGTTATTTCAAATAACAAAATTACAGTTTGGTTTTAAAGATCAATTTAAATAGACACAATATCTTGGTACATTATTATAATGTTTGGTAGGGAATGCCGCAGCTATTTTTGTACATAATTCAATTACATATTAAAACAATAACAAAATGTATAATTTTTGTTGTCTTCCTCGTGTTATAAATATACAGCAACATTTTCGTTCAACTCAGAAACTCAATCTTGTTTGTAGCGTTATTCGCTTTTACCATGACCACTTGAATATATTATTGTTCTTCATTAAAGCATGGAAAAGCAAACAAACCAAGTATTGTTTTTATTTCAGATAAGGAAATTGAGAATTAAACGTTTCAATCTGTTTGTGTTGACATGAGACTCTGAGGTACATTTCTGGCTGGAAATGAAACCCTGAAGAGGTCATTCTCCACTACTGATTTTTTATAGTCTAGAGACCACCATGTATTAAAAGCAAAAAAAAAATAATGATTTTTAATATATATATATATATATATAGCTTAGTGGTAGAGCACACGCTTTAAGTAAGAGGTCCTGGGATCAATCCCCGGCATCTCCACGAGTGGCATCGGTGGTTTGCGTCTGCCAAATGCGTAAATGTAAATATATATATATTTTTTTTATTTATTTTTTATTTGCCCATTTCTAAGCATTTAAAGTTCTGTTCATCTCAGGATTTCTTGGTGCTTTTCCCCAAGGTCTGTTCATCAAGGCCCATATGTTATGGTGTGTTTTGCAGTAGACCAGGCCCTGGCGCTGGATAAAAGAACCGTTTCAGATGATCAATCCTTTGGGTCTTTTATTTATCTCTTCCCATTTGTTTGAGCTTGACAGAGTCCAGCAAAAAGCAAGCATTTCTAGCCATAGACTGTGCTTCAAACATTCCTCCACACTTTTATAAGGAATGAGAGTATGATATATGTTACACAATAGTTTACAACTTATGGCAACCAAAATATTTTTTTACTTAAACACACAAGGCCAGTGGAGATTTTTTATTTTTTGCATTATACTTATATATTATATCTTCATCTGATAAAAATGTATCTGCTGCTGTATAAAAAAAATGATATTCAAAATTGTATTTAAATGATACTGACAAACAATACCAATGACACATTCTCTATATGTGTTAATGAAACTGAAAATGGAGATACAAAACAAACCCTGTTTTAAGTCTTGCGTATATCAATTAGATTTTTTACACAAACAAACATAAAAACAGCTAATGGCTTATTTGAAGCAAATATAATCATTATTATTATTATAACTTAAATGAGCACAACTAGTATCAGAGTTTTCATAGCTTTCTCTAGTCTTGATAGCCACCTCCTCCCTACTCTGTTGCCCTCACACTTCTCACCGTAAGAGTTTATTATTCCGAGAAAATGAGCTCTGTTTCCACAGTCTGAGATACAGTATCTGCTTTCCATAGCGACGGCTGGGAAATAGAGATTGCTAAGACTCAAACAAGCAGAAAGAGTCCTGAAAATACAAGCAAAATTGTTATATATATAATGAGACTGCTAAAATGGGCTGTGTTTGCAGGTATTTTTGTGACTGTTTAAGACAGTTGAGCTGTAGTTGAACCTAGGTTTCAAGTTGAAACACTTTCAGTAGGGAGATATCCTAATTGTTCTCAAGATTTAATGGATTCTTGTGTTAAACCTATAACTAAACACCAGGAATGCTAAGACTTTCATCAGTTTTTTTCATTAATTCAGATCTTTTGAAATGCGTTTTTAACAAAGAGTGTAAACCAAGAAAAATTAAACAAATCAAAACACCGAACACAATAAATATGTTCTTGAAATGAATGACCGCTTTAAGTTAAAATCTAAAATGAAGTTTTCCTATTCTTCCATTGCTATCTCTAGACAGGGGACTGACTGAGATAGAGATCAGTCTTGACCTCACTCCTGTCCACATGAGGTCTTGAAGAAACAAACTCAGGAAATCCAATCAAGAAACTTCACTGAGGCTACAAATGATTTGGATCGTCTAGATAAGCTGTGTTTCTAAACATCATCCCCTTTTTCTTTCCGTTTAGGTAAATCACATTGCTTAGGGCTATACCTTTGTTCAAGCGGTGTCTGTTCGGGACACATTAAATTCTCATTAAGCCATGTGGAGCAGTAATGATCCTTTAATGGCAGTTGTCGTGTCATCGTCTGCACCTTCTGCTGTTATCGTTGAGAAGTACCCGCATCCACCACTCATTCACAGGACCGTAAATCCCACACCTGCCTCTAGCTCAGCTCTGGCTTTGCTTTCTCTAATGCTTCTCAGCAGGTGCAAATCTAGACTCATGAGGTTCAAGGTAACAAACAATACAGAGGTCTTGGAGAAAGGCAAAACAGCCCACTAAGCTAAAGCTTCAGTTAGCAAAGGGAAAGTATTAAAGAGTACAGGATGGAAGTGGAAGAGGTAGAGATAGACCTATTAATCAGCCGACTTTTCAACATTTTTTGATGAGGAGGATCGGCCATCTTGTGAAAATGTGGCCAAGTCTAATGGATGTGCATTTGTGACCTGTGAAGCAGTGAAGCATTTCACTGGAGAGAGGAACAGTTCACCACTCATTTTTAATATTAACATCAATCGCAATTGTTCTCACAAGGTATCTTTTCTCGAAAGAAACTCTACTCATTGTTAATGATTTTTATAATGATAATACACATCAAAAGACCAGTCTTGCCTTCCATTTCTAAGATTAAATTTTGTTACATTTTAAGTAAACATTTTCATACAGATGTTTTGTTTGAAAAACAGGTAATTATTACATTATATAATCTTCATTATATAATACTTTTTAACTTTATAGAAGTGCACTGAAATAAATTAGTTAAATAACTGGTTTAAATCAACAGAAATAGCTGACAAAATTACAGGCGCTCTACATCCAAAGTCAAATAAATCTCCTGTTCACTATTTAGAAATACATTTGCCTGAAGTTTAAAACAACCGGGTTATGTGGGCATAATGCATCTAAAAATAAATTGAAAAAAAAAAGTAGAATTTTTAATTTTATTAAAAAAAAACAAGCGAAAAAATATTGACTAGTTAAATCATTATGATAATTCCAGATTTATCAAGAGTTGTCTCGTCTCAAGCTTCCAAAAATTACGAATATGACTATGAACTCCTTTATCCATAGTTAAAATCTGTAGTAATGTCAGCTAAGACAGAAGCAAGCAGTTGCTTTACCTGCAGGTAAGGTCTTCCTACAAAACACATGATGGCAGTATCTTTCTTACACCAGTCCAGAACACATTCTCCGTAAAAAAAATCTTTTCATTTTCACTGTCATTTTAGCACTATCGACTTGTTGTTTTGTGTTGCAAAGACACCCAAACAATGTTGTAAGTTGTACTTTGATCTTCTGACTGATTGAATCGTTCCAGATCCAGATATTTACATCACTGGGTGATGTTACCACCCTCTTCAAACTGGAAATGGAAAAGTCATTTGAAAATAAGAATAAGCAAAAACCTGTTTTCAAAAAAATATTCACATCACACTTTTCAGGAGCATGAGACAAGGTGTAAAACTTACATTTAAAAAACTATTGTAGGGTTTCATGACCCTAAATGAAGTTTCAGTGGCACCAAATCAAAATAACTTTCTTGTTTGAATAATTTACTGATAATTCAAGGATATGTTCTTTATGCATGGTTATTATATCGTGCTACTTAAAAATCCAACCTCAAGCGATCATTGTACAAACAAGACATTGTTTTAATGTTCAGGCAAGTTGGGCTGTTTAATTATCAGCAAAATCAAATCATTTAGCTTTTTCTGAAACTGAGGGCATTTACACAATACTTTTAGTTCAACATTTGTCTCAAACACATGCAAAATCAGCAGCTTTAAAACCTATTCAAAATATTATTTTAATGCTGCAAATCAGTTTGACAATTCAAAGATAGACAACTGTTACATCGGCTATCTCTCTCACCCTCTTCCTCGCTTACTAAAGCTAGTAATAATGTTTATGGAACTCGTACGGTTAAAAACATTTGGATGTCAGACTATATTTTAAGTAAAACAAAGCTGTTGAAGAAACATGTTAAGTTATTTATTTGTTTTTTTGATACTTTTTTGATGCCTCCTCATCTTTTCTTTATTATCTTGATTAAGTTTACTTTGAAAATTCAGAGAATGTTTGAAAAATAAAATGTTTGTGTGCTTTGGTAATTAATGTTACAAAGCACATTGTGTTTTAATTATTACCAATTACCATAGAAAATTGCCTTTTTTGGCCTCCAAAAAATGTGATGAAGGCATTTTAATAGCTTGTAATTTGGGTTTAAGCATCTGCCTCATTGAAGATCTCTTGAGAAACACGAGGTAGGGCTTTCTTCACACGCAATTAGCTGTTGTGAAGGCTCAAGCTGAGCTTCTGATGACTTTAACACAGTGAAAAATACTGATTACACCACAATGAGCTTTTTAAGAAAACCGCTAAGTGAATCTGGACTTAGAGAGAGGGAGAAAGAGAGAGAGTCATCCAAAAACGGTGTAGGAGTGAGGACAACGGTTACAAAAAGAACAATAAACATGTCGGATCAGGATGAATTGCTAACCTGGGCTTGAGATTTACAGTTTTGGGGGCTTCCTGTCTGCTCCTTGCTCACCCTGAGAGAGACAGTGTTTGAAACATGTGGCTGAGAGGGGAAAAACACAGCCCGCTGTTGAGGTAGCTTTGGGAAATCGCCCGGTAGATGGTTTAGTAGCATTTCGTAAAACAATGGAAATTAATGCAAGATGATTTGGTCTTGTTTTATTTGTGTTCTGGCTTTGATAGGTTTTCCGTCTAGGGAAATGCATTTAAATCTCAATAGTTTCTCAATTTATCATGCTTATATGGATTTACTTATTGATCATATCTCAAATAAAGTTGGAGGCCAATAAAATAACCCCCAATTGCACTGGTGAATGAAGACTTTTCATATATATAACTGCATGTCAACAAGGCTGGTTACACTGCAAAGTTTACCCAGCAGTGTTTGTTTTTAGCCTCACAGTTTGGGGTAAATATCTCCCATGAGACTCCTTCTGCTAATTAGCCGCCTGTTAAAACATTCACACAGGTCAGTGCACCGAGATGGCTAAGGCTCGGAAAATGTTTGAAGTCCCCCCTTACGCTCCCTCACTCTGGCTGATGGACAGCGAGTTCATTTCCAGGCAATCTGTTCTCATTGGTCAGCAAAATTCCCATGGTCTTTTTGGCCTGCACCCCTTCTCCACCCCAAATTCTCTATAGTCCCTCATTGCTTTACTGAAGTCATTTTCATGCTCTATAAATTTTATTGAAAAATTTGCTGCAGTGGAGTTGTGTTCCAATAAAGCAGCGTGAAGACTTGTTAACATTGAGCGATGACAGTAAATTGAAGAGGTGACACGTGCAAAGGAGTGCTCCACTAAGTCCTGTTTCATAGATACGTCTTCAAGTTAACGACAGTGTGTTAGTGTGTGAATGAGAAGTGAAAAGAAAGGCATTAGGGCTTCACACCTGATATAACGGACATTTTGTTGAAGCAAATGAGAGATAGGAGGTAGATAACAGTCGCCCAGTAGAGTAGAACCTTTCACACCTCTGCACATTGCTTTCATCCCTCTATAAAAACCCAACACCAGTGCTAAAGTCGCTTTTCCCCCGAAAATACCATCAGATTGATTGCTAAAGAAAGAGAGAGGAAGAAAAATAGAGATTCCTAAAAATTGGCAGGAAATTGCTCAAGCGCACTATGTGTGAATACAAACACAAAATTGGATCTAGTTTCATTAAAACTGCACCCAGAAACTGTAATGTGGAAAGTCTTTCTGGACCTTAATACCTTAGTCCTTGACTGAACTGTAATTTATTTGAATAAAAATCTAAAGTTATATTTGAAATATTCCTTGTGAAACCATTAGATAACATTTATCAAGCCCTTAAGATTAATTTATAGTAAATAGTTGATCGATAATTAAAGTTTTGTATTTTACATTCAAGTGTTTAAGTCTTTTGAAAGATTTGTAGATACATAAATACATCAAATTAACATGAGTAATCATTATGGGCTATAATCAGTGTCAATGGCACTTGTATATATAATTTCCTGGCCACAATTTTACCCCAAAACTTTAACTAAAAATGCCAGCTTCAAACATGGGTTCCCTAAAGCTATTTGCAAGAATATTTTTGTGGGTTAGCAGCAGTCTTCAATTCCCCAGCAGGAGGGAATCTGAATGGAGACTGGAGAGTGTAACAGCTACTTCTAGGGAATGGACTTTCATTTCTTTAAACTAAGTGAGAGATCATCTCACTTAAACTTTCCCAGTCATCTTACATCTGGAGGGTGTGGAAACAACTGTTAAGATTCTTACTCCACAGCTTCAGACTCAAAACACCACTGAGTGAAGCATTTAGTAGTCAGAGTAATAGTCCTTTGGTATTGAAGTGTAAACTGGTGTACTGTAGACTAACATCAGAAATCAAGAGCATGTAATTGAATTTCAAATTTGAATTTCATTCTGTTTGCAATTAACCCAGAATACTTACACATTTTATGTCTGTTACATGACAGTAGGACAGTATTGGAGTAGTCATTTCTGACAAATATCATTTTTTGTAATAGATTTTTGTCTGGCACAATCATCTAGCCATATTTAGAATGGCCAGAGCCGGCGCTTACAGATTTTTGGTGTCAACTAGATTTTACATTTTGCGCCCGACTTGAAACTTTGTTGAATTGAACAGATCTGTATCACTTTTTAAAAGTAAGCTTTGTTTCAGAGAGTTAACCATTAATTGAGTTTTAAAAAGCCAACTCTAAACAACGATGGGTTTTAGCTTTGAGTTTTGTTTCTAAATGTGAAAAGTGAAAGCAGTTTCATTCTTGGCATACTAATCTCAAGGAAGTTCAGTAGCAGTAAAGAATAAAAGAACTGTTTCAAGGCAGAAACATAAACATGTTATTTTTTCTGGCAAAGTAACAGAACTGCTGCTAAGCTGAATTTATTTCATCTCTCAGATCTTATGGTGACTGGCCTTCGTCGCAATGCTCATGTTTGTAGCTCAAGCTGAGTTTTACGGTGTTTGGATCAGTGAACCAGAGCAAACTTGCTAATAAAGTCAATTTCCTTTTAACATCTGCCTAAGACCTGTTCAGTGTCAAATTTAGCATGCCTTTTATCTGGTGGAATATACAACACATTTTCCATGATTTTGCAACATGATTTCAGTGGCACTAAATGACTGTACTTTAGTTCCGTTTCTGGCATGGCTTTTAGTAGGAAATAAGCCAACTCAGCATGTGCAGGGAAATGGCAGTTTTGGGATGTATTTAAACCTCAAACTTGTTTTTTATAAGATCTGTTTCCTCCATAGAACCTCCATAAATTCCTGAAGGCTTTAATCGAGTTGGAAGTCAGTAAGATAGTATGCAAACCTACTGCAAAAGTAATTTAAGGCAATCTTTAAGACCCTTTAATATGTCCATATAACTTTCTTCCTCTGTTATCAACTTTTTTCAGCATCTGACAATTCTGTCAAACTTAGTAGAATAATAGAATACTGAAAATATAAAAAATAAAGACGTTGTAGTCAGTGATTCTCTAAAATGGTTTCAACATAAGCGCAGAAAAATAAATCTATTAGATGAAATGAAATTCATAAGTCATAAACTATGAACAAGTATCAGTCAGGTGAAATTTAATAAGACTCATTATAAAGGCTACGGGGAAAATCTTAAGGCAGATTTGCTAGAATAAGAAACAGGATAGTGTAACTAATTGATAAAGAAAGTGAGCGTTAAATCAGATTGAGTAGATTGCAGAAGATGGTTGATCGAGGATTCAATCTACCTTGAGATAATTGGGAGTAACCAGCTGAGGGTGATGAGTATTTGTCAGAAGAGGTTATTGCTAAAAGATGTGGGGAATGGAGCCCAGTAAAGTATTTGATTTAATCAGTTGTAGCTGCTCAAAATTACAGATTATGTTTGATATTATGTTGTGTTTAACAAAAAAGCTGCTTTTAAATAAAATCAACATTGATTTATCTAGTGTACAGATAGGATAATATGGGCGTTTCCCTTAAACCTTCTTCCATCACAACTGATCAAACAAGCCAAGAGCAGCTCATTTAGTGGGAAGTTGCTGGGGTGTTTTTTGAAACAGGATTGGAACAAAAACTAGAAGGGGTGTGGCCCATCAGGAATGAGTTTTCCTACCAATGATCTAGTGCCAAAGTGTGAACATTTATGTCACCCAGGGTGCTGCACATAAAAGCCTTAAACATGCTTCATGGTAATAGGAAGTGGCTGAACTACAGTTTGTCTTCTGAGGTTTGAGGCCAACTCCAGAATGAGCAGATTCCCAATTAACTGCTATGTTAAAAATAAGCCATAATATACAATATCTAAAAGACATGTTTACACCCCTGACTTCATTGGGGTTTTTTTTTTTTTTGCTTGAATTGACCATGACAACTCTGAGGGAGAGTGAATTTTTTTATTACTCAATTTTTTATGTTCGGATTGAATGTTTTACATATTTAAGGGTGTGGTTACTCGAATCAGAGCCCCTCACCAGCCATGTTGAGTTCTTGCATTTTTTGCCCATTGTTTGACCCTTTATTACTGACCTATTTCATTTTTGACCCAATATTAGTGATGGTCTTCTAGCTATGTAATGACTGACCACCCCAACGCTGAGTCTTATTTGTTTTCTGCTTGAACCTATTTGCGATATAATTTACTATACCAACGTTATATGTATAGTCAATTGAATTAGCCAGTTTAAATTGGTTTGTTGTTAAATTCTCAGCATGATTTTTGGCAACATATTAGAGTTTAAACAGTTTATCAGCCAAAATGAGTGAGTAAGCGCCTCATTAAATGGCTGATAATACTGCTGAGTGGAGGCCATTAAGGCTTGTTAGTTGTGATTATAAAATCCTTTGGAGGCTCTTGACCTAAAAGCCGTTTTCGTTTATAAGATGTCAAAGGAAGGCTTCTTATCTCACTGGCCTTTACATCATCATAACAAAAGGACTGACTGAACAATTGAGATAAAGAGAGAAGGAACATTAGCCAAAAAAATTAGAAATGCTGACATGTCAAGTACTTTAGAAATTTAACAAAAAATGTATGTAAAATATGAAACAGAATATCTGCAAAGTAAACAATAAAACTTATGGCCACAATAATTTTAGAAATGCTCCTCATTCCATTTCTATAAAAATGTGCCTTAAAAGTGTAGAAAATGACTATTTTAATACATTATAGTTGAGGATTCTTTGAAAGAAAATGCTAGTTGTTCACTAATTTGCTAAATTGAAATGCATTTTGATAAAGGATTGTGTTGATGCTAGAATATGAACAACCCGAGTAAACCTTTCAACTAATGTAGCTGCGTTTTTAAATTGCTGTCAACTGATGTCAATCAGACTTAAATGAAAGTGTTTTGTTTTTAATACATGTCCCAAAATACAAGTTTCAAGCTTATTATTTATAAGCTATATTGTTTATGGCAGTGGTTTTTGGCACAGACAAATGTTAAACCTGTCATACTAAATGGAAAAAGGTACATGGTATAAACTCATGGTATTTTGTTGTAGATTATTAACTAATACCAATGTTAAATTTAATGGTCCATGAGACCAAGCATTTCTTCTTAGTCTCTCATTCTACTTGTTCCAACTTGTTTGAGGTTCATTTGTCTTTTAAAAATTTGTTGAGGTATCTTGAACAAAAATGTGAGTGTACTTATCTGCGTTATTTTGTAAAATTGTGCATTTCGGTAATGTTATTTGAGCAAAAGTGAAAAAGTGGAAAGAAGGCTAATTGAGTTAGAGTAAGTATATGTTCAATGTGTGTATTTTTCTGAAAACCAAAGACCCAGATACAGTTTTTCCAATGTATTAAGATTGAAAGTATATTATATAGTTGAACGTATACAATAACGTAAAGGTTCACTGCACTCATAAATATAGTATTTTATATTGGTTTAATATTGCTTTAAATTTTGGATATTCACCAAAAATATGTAACAATTATTGCAAAATTCTTTCTTCACAGTTATACACATATGACATAAAAATGGTAGGTTATGTCAGGGTTTTTTTTTCTTTAAAGATCAATTGGTGTTGTCAGAACATGTAACCTTCCACAGTATTTTATTGAATGTCTTACTCCCTCGCTCTCAAGCAAACCACTGAATATGGTCTATGGCTGACCACAGAACCACAGTGCAAACATTCATCACTATCTCTGTCATAAAGAATCTACTGTATATATGTTCCGCAGGGAAACTTTTCTCAGTGTTGATTTAGAGCCCAGAGAGAAAGACTTGAGCTGATATAACATCAGAAAAAGCATGTGCATGCACACACAAGCACTTGTGCATTCCTCCTTCTCTTCCACACGCACACATGTGTTCCCCACCTCCCAGACTCCATACTCCCCGTGTTTAACTGTGCTGAAAGATGAGCAAACCAAAACAAGGCTGGTGTGCTGATATCCAATATTTTCTCATTAAGTCTTCCAGGGCTCAGAGGCTAATCACATTACTGGAAAGGGCACACACAGATTAAACCTAAACTAGGCATGGAGGGTTCCTCTTCCATGTTTGTTTAAAAGCCCGCTCAGGATCGCAGCCCTGGGCAGATTGGCTAGTATTAGGTGTTACTATTGAGTCTGGTTTGGTCCAAGAGAGACTTTTCATAGCATGTGGCGGGTGCATTGTGACTCTGAAGGTCAGGCCTCACACCTGAGCCGGTGTCAGAGCAGACGGGCTTCACATGCTTGGGATGCTTTTCTTCTGAAGGAACTGAGAGCTGTGCGCCTATTCTTCAGCTCCAAGTCACGGAATGCGGGTTTGTTTTTATCTCGGCTTGATTTAGCATGCAACCATTTTGGAAACGCTTCACGGAGCATGTCGTTTCTGTTATTATTAAAAAAGTTTACAATGATGGAATCCCATTTAGTTTAGCCCGCTCCGTTGTTCTCTAGCTCCTCAGTGTTTGTTTCTGCAATATACTGTATATTCTACTATCTTCCCATTAAAAAATAATCAGTAAAGAAACTGAATTAATTTTCTTTTTACTTTTTATTTGAAAAAGAAAATCCCAACATCGAATTGAACAATTTTTAGGGTTTTTTTTGTGTGTTTTTGTGTGTAGTAGCTAGAGGTCGTTTTACATCTTTAACTGTAACTGTAATTTTTACCACAATTCATAAAAGAAAAGTCAGTCTTACTGTATTTTACCATTGATAAATAATAATAAAAAAAAAATAATATATATATATATATATATATATATATATATATATATATATATATATATATATATATATATATATATATATATATATATATATATATATATATATATATATATGTATGTATGAATGTATATATATATATGTATGTATGTATGTATATATATATAATCAACCCAAATATGTTTAAAAATACATTTAATTTTCTTCACATATTCTTAACTGCGCACTGATCCGAAGTACTGTACATCTTAAAAATGTGATGAATTTAAAAGCATCACTAAATTTAATTCTTAAACATGCATCATACATACTAAATTGATCAAATTCCTGAATGACCGTACACTCCTTTTCATCCTTCACTCAAACTGTAGAAACAACATCTGTAATCTCAGAATTATGTGTGATCTTTTTATCATCCCTCGTCTGACAGTCTGGATGAAAAGCCAGTGGTGTTGAGTGCTGGACTGAAATCCCTGATAACTGAGCCGAATTACCAATAGCCTCCGGTCTGACACTGTTTATTCAGCAGGCTTTTACAAAGAGAGAAAGAACGCCAGCATTCATCTCTCTCAGTTCAAGAAGAGAGGTGAAGAGATACCCAATTATTCCTGAAGGACCGTGTGAGTTTTAAACATAAAAAGGTCAGTTTAGCAAAGATATCATACCAAATACGATAACACCTAATAAACTGAGAAAGATTTGAGATTTTTTGCAATAACTCATCCAAATGCTTCTTGTGGTGAAAAAAAAACATTAATCTGAGGCAGCTAATTGCAGCACTAAGAGAGTGTTTGAGGAAATCCTTCTGTTTGTGGAGAAGAAAATGAGTGTTTGTTAGCGGGGAGCAGCCTGCTGCCTCTTTAAATTGTCATCTGTAAAGCATAATGGACAATGCGAGTTCATTACTAAATAAACTCTGGCAGGAGTAGCTCTAGATTGAATTCAGTGGTTACTTTTTATGTACATTACAATTAATTGTCATTAGTATTATAACATATAGTACAACTGTGTCAGGGATTTTCTGATTTATAGAAAGATCTCTGATTTGCAGAAATGGGGTACATGCAACCAGACATGCATATGGAACGGGAAGATACATAAAGGTTTCTTGCTATACCATTTTTTTTTTCTTGATTTACCATTTGTATTATAATGTTTTTATGTGTTGTATCTATTTTGTGCATTTTCAATGTCCATTTACTCATTATTAATTCAGACAGTTTGCTATTAAATAAATACATTTTTTTTTACACTTTTACTGCCGTCATTCAAACTATGAAAAGTGTTTAAAAGCTAACAACATGAAAACACAATTCAACAAATCAAGAATCAAACAGCTTGTTCATAGAAATACTATATTTAAGTCTGAAAAATCTTTCACACACTTTTTCTCCAGCGAGAAAAAGAGACATTTAAAAAGACCTATTATAGGGCCCTCACCAATTACAGGTCTTTCATGGTTCCATGTTATTTTGTTATCTCTTCCTCCATTTTCATGTAGTCTACACAGACCTCGATCTTTCCCTCTGTTTAGACAGAAGGTTTTTTTTATCCTGTGGTCATGAAGTACCCCTATTAGGAAAAGGTTCTCTGCCCTCTTCCAAAACATGTCTAATCTTCTTTTGTCACATAAAGAAACATTTAAATCCCGTTCACACTTTCAGGAGAGATGACATGAACAGATTATGGTGTCTGAAAGCTCTTCAAAGGTATCAGGGGACAGCTAGAGGATCGAGGTGCTGATGGAGCAGAATGGGTGAAAGATTGGCATAATAAACATATTTAAAAAAAAATTCTCCTAAAATTAAAATAAACCTGTGCTTGAAAAAAGACATTTCTGGAAGACTTTTGGATCTCTATTTATTGTGTCTATAAAAAATGTTTTTTTTTTTTTATTTTGTCTTGTAAAAAACTGCTGACTGACATTCTTGTGCTTGAAGGTGACAATGGAGCTGAAACCATAGATCCTGTCATGCTAACTTCTCCCTGATGGAACCATTTTGTCTTTTTTTAAATACAAATACTTTAAGCCTTTTCTCCTGTCAGTTATATGCTGTGTTTTATTGGAGGAACATTGAAATAACTGCATTTTATTAGAATTTTTTATTTTGGGTGTAAAATCCACTTGACTTTATTTGCTTTTAGCATACACATTTATGCAAAGCAACCTACAACAAAGGCAGATTCTGTTGTAACTCAAGTAGTTCACATAGAGTTAATCACAAATGAAAACCTCAGTGTTGTTTTTAGCATGCATTTAAAGTTTTAATCTTAGTCTTTTTGATGAAATGTCACATTTTAGTTATTTCAAAATGTAGTTTTAGTAACGTTGTAGTCAATGAAAATCCAAAACGTTTTAGTCTAGTTTTAGTCACTTAAAAATGTTAGTTTCAGTCAGTGTAGATTAATTTATATTTGATAATGAAAAATATAATTGAAAAAATTATATTTTAATACATTTATTTAAGTCTTTAAATATTAGAAATTGCGTATTTCAATTTGTTTTATGAATTACGCCTCCGTTTCAAATTTTGATATTTTTTATAAGCTTTTCACTAATAAATACAATGATACTTATGCATTATCAGGTAAAGTTTGTTCAAGATAATGTGTTGTCACAATGGAATATATCTACAAAAGCCAAGAACAAAAACATTCTTATTTTGTCAACTGTGGCTTTATTTTTTACATTGCAATAAACGTATGGCCAAAATATAAGTGCTGGAGGTAAGGAAGCCTGTTTTAACAGAACAACAGCAACATGTGGTTCTGCTGCTAAGAACACAAGTCAATTCTGCTGTTCATCTACACACCCGAGAAACAGTAAACTGGCCTAAATAAAATACTGCATTTGCATCTGTGTTTCAGACAGCCATGTCACCGTGCTTTGCTCAGTGTGTTAGTCTACATTGGTTCTTGGTTATCCTCCAGGAAGACAGGTTTCTGAATAAAAGCCCAGAACATACTGCTTCAACTCCTGCTCCATTTACATGACACTTTCCTTATAACCCAACCAACTTTACATCCAATCCATTAGATGTGAAAGTCTCCCTTCTCTCGTTCCCGCACTCTCTCATGCACACACTTGTTGCGCTCCCCCTCCCTCTCGCAATATCTGACTTACTCGACACTTTCTTCATCGTTCGTATTATGCTCCTATATCTATCCTTACAGTTTGAAAGACAGATTAATGCCACGAATTATGAACCATCCACTCATTAACATTTTTGTTCACTCTCGTTTTCCTTAATGAAAATTTGTGCGCGTATCAGCAAGTTTTCATCAAAACAGAGACATATTTAGCTCGTCATCGTCTTGTAATTGACAAGAAAAAAAGGTTCCCCATCAAAATCATTTAGCTGTCATTATCGTTGACAAAAACAACACTATTTTGTTTGTTATTTGAATGTAACACTAGCTTTAGGGGAACCAGTGAAAAAAGTAAGGCAGTTAATTTGAAAATGCCGGCCAAAGGTATTTTTGGAGGAGTTGAATGCAAGTTTTGACAGCGAAACAGTTTTCGTTTATAAAAGACTTTTCTTCTTATCGTTGTGTACGTTGTATATCCCAGCCGTCGACAGCAAGCACAGATGTGCCTCGGAGCTGAGAGAAAGTTTTCTGATTGGTCAGGGTTGAGGAGTCTGCTGCCCGCTTTTCGGTAGACTCACTCTTTACAGCATTTCTGAGCATTTAACCCAGTTTAGTCTTCCCATGCTCATGTGGATGCAACTGGTTAAACTTCATAACATAACGTCTGCTCAGTTTGTTTATTTAAAGTCCAGACGAGTGCTGAGGGCATTAGCTTGAAGTCCTGGTAGAAGAGACTTGCAGTCTACATGACACTAGAACCAGAAGCTGGTGACATGCTCCGTTAAGAAAGTCCTAATCTTTGATGCTGTACAGTACAAACCTACATGATTGAGTCATCTTGGTGATGTAGTATGTGATGATCAGCTGCACATACAACATCACTCCAAGAGTCCTAAGAAGAAGGGGTGATTGATCTCAGATAAATGATGAGGTTGAGCTGCAAAGAGAGATTGACAGGGACTACAACCAGCTCCATTTTTTTATATATTGATTTGTAGCTGATGGTTCTTCATCCATGCAGAGATGTTATTCAGACATTCTGTTGTGCGCATAGTTAATGATGAGTCATCGGGGAGTGGGTGATTGTTGAGTTGAGTGACATCAGAGCATCAGTGGACAGAGAATCCAAGTCTGTGGTTGACCTAGGAAAGGGATGTAGATGGTGAGGACTGATCCTTGAGGAACCCTAGAGTATTTCATAAGTGTTGATTTAAGTGATTGACTTATTAATTTATATATACTCAATTATTATTGGCAAGTAGGTGTTTCATTTGGTGTAACCACACAAGATAGTTTAGATTTGTTTCTTAGAAAGAGAAAGACCAAACATTGTTAACCATAGAAACAGAGAGTTAGAGTTTTGTGTAGTACATCACTATAGGAAACAGGACCTGAACGTTGTGCTATAGGTTAAACCTTGACATGTGTTTATGAAATGTACAAGTAGCTATTCTTATATCAACTTGCATTCTTTTTCACTGGTCATGGAATGCGTTTTGAAATCATTGAGAGGTTTGCTTAGGTACAAACTAATTCAGCTCTACTAATAAGGAAGTTAAATGGAACCAAAATTTGTCAGGAACTGTGTGAGGAGCTTTCCCGTTTGTACTCTTTGAAACTCAGCCACCTTGAAACCTACATGTCTGTGAATGAGCAGGTGTGGGGAGAATCAGGGCTATGTGTGTTCATGTGGACAGGGTTGTATCTCTACCATCAAACCCTGAAGAATTAATTCAAGCAGCTGGCCTGTGTGTGCTGAGCTTGTTCTTTCATCACTTCCAGCCCAATAGGAAGAAGTGGGAGCTGAATTTTAGCAACATTCTCCAGTGTGAACAGAGCTATTTCCTTTTCCAGAAGCTTTTTGGGAATTACTTTCATAGCACATTTAAGTTTTTTCTCTCTTCTGTTTGAAAGGAAAAATGTAGATATAAATACATAATGTCAAGCAATAATGTTGTTCATTATTCTTAAAGGAATTACTCTTTTTGTCAGACAAAAACAGATTGTTTGAAACTATTGGAAAAAGAGTAAACAAAGATAAAAAGAGAATGTTTTGGATGAGTTATTCCTTTAAATTGTAGATTGTATTGACGCTTGAGTTTAACAACTGCAACTAATTAGAGTTTAATACAGTGCATGCTGCTCAGTCCATATAAAACTTCGGCTTTAGTACACATTGTTTTCAATCATGTTTTGAAGAGAGCAAAAATTGAGCTGAAAGGTTGTGGGGTGATCTCATTGAAAAACAGACTTTTCTCATTACTTTGCTAAAGCATGCTGTTGTGGTTAGTTTTTCGTTTTATGTCTGTCCAATTGCACTATATGGAGTTTCGTGCCTTCAAAAGTAGGAAAGTGTTATACAATTTTGATTTGCAGGGAAAACATCTGGAATTTTCTGTTGATCCGTACACGTCTGAAGCAAAGTGAAGAAGCCAGAGGCAGAGCTGAGTGTATTGAGTTTGTCTTGTTAGCAGAAGTGAATAATCCATAGCTTGAGGCGTGGAAGGATTGCTTTCCACCAGGCTTAAAATAAACAGATGAATGGAAAGCCAAAAGTTTGCCTGGTTTGAAGGAAACGAGCCATGCAGATACTTCTATAACATCCCAAATGATTTTTTGGGTCCTGCTGGCATCTTTTTAAAATGTAGGAAACTGTTCCAAGATTTTAGTTTTTGGCAGAAAGAAGGAAATCCCTCAAAATGAGCCAATTTTGTTTTCAGAGGGAGTATGAGCTGTAAAAATCTGATTGGACGATAAAATCTACTGCACTCCAAAGAAGGATTCTGTGAACTTTATTCTCTGAATGTTTGGATTTAGGAAGGACATCAAATTTCAAGTTCACACTAGCGAATATTATTATTTAAGGTATGGTCTGTAACAACGTAATGTTATAATACACAATGTTTAAAAATTCCACATAATTTTAATAAATGAATACATTTTTATACCAAACTAACTGTGTCCTGTTTTCATTCTAGCTCATCATATATGATCTTGAGACCTTTCCGAGATTCAAGCTTTTTTTTTAAGTGGATGGGGGTTGTAGATCATCATTTTATTTTAATTTCTTGTTCAAAAACACTTGTTCATTTAAGTGATTGGTAAGCGTACATCCGTAAGCTAAAACTGCTTGCTAAATCAGCCAACTCCTCTAATTTCTTGGTAGAAGGATCACATGACATATGTCAAGTCGTGTTCACATCGAGACAAACAAAACTTAATGGACAAGAAATTGTCCACTCACTCCCCTATAAAGCAGTTGAAGTCTTCATCCACAGGGCCTTTTGGATTTCCTTCACTTGACTACTCTAAAAAGTTCCGTAATGTTTTTCGGCTGCAACCACTAAAAAAAGCTGACTTTTTTTTTCTTGCATCACCATAGAGCATTATTCACACTTCTACAGCACACTAATCTACATTAAGTGCAATACCAGCTTCAGGTTCCACACAGATTCAGGTTTGTGTCTACCAGTTAGCTTAACAAATAATATCCAAAGTCTTGGAGTGGATATACTGTTGTAGTCATGGCATTTAAAAAAAAATGGTTTTCAGAGTGGATTAAAGATATTAATAAAAGATGTTGGATTGGTCCTTTTGACAATGAAAATGCATTGAATTGCATTGCAAATATTTAGTTCAATTGAATCTAATCCAACATAACTGGGTTAAGAGAAACATCCAAACAGGAGTGACTAAAATTATACAATTGGTTAAAAAAGAAATTTTTATGTAGCTATGCTTTTATATAAATTGAGTCCTTAGAAACATGACACAGATTTCTGGAACCTACAATAATTTATAAAAAAATAAGTTAGAATGTATTACATGGAAAAATCTATTAAACAAGTTATTTGAGTTTAGACATTATACATTTTAAGTTTAAAAGAAAGCTTGATGTTGATCTGAAGAAAGTGATTGGCTACAATATGTCGATACAATATAAGGTAATATTTATGGACAGCCAATATGATTACAGTATTAAAGTAAATGTGAAGGTAAAGATTCACCAATGTTTTGACCATTGGAAAATAAGTCCTTGCTTAGACACTTACTTTGTTTAGACAGATGCAATTTAAATAGAATAAATTATTTTTGTTAATAAACTTTCATTTTACGTGTTTTCATTGATACTGAGAAGCAATCAGGAGCTCTGATTTTGGGAACAGGCCAACCTGTCCAAGACCTACATTTTCATCACATTTTCTTAAGAGCTTTCCTTCCAAGGAATTCCTTTAGACTGTACTCATATTTAAAGTTAATGATTTTAAATCTTTAAAATAATAATGTTTTTATTCCCCTTAATGTTGAAATAGTAACAGTATTTGTTTTGTTATGCCGTCTCTTCACTTATTACAAGAATACGTCTCCTAGCATCAGATCAAATAAATACACTGCTTAAGCTCTGGGAGATTTATAGATCAGCCCTGCCTGGTTTCAACAGCACAGAATTTCTGATTGGTGTTTGGAAATGGCTTTATATTTTTATGTTTAGTGAAAGATAACATGGCATTGTATCATTTGAGTAAAGCATCTTGAATTTAACTCACTGATGCCAACTTGTTTTATTAGCATGTGGAAGAGAGTGCTAAATACAAAACTGTAGTCTGAAATTTCTTTGGATGTTTGGTCAAATAACCACCAACCCTGTAATTGAATTTTTTTGCAGTTTCAAAAGACTTTTCTGTAAAGTTAATTTTTTTCTTCTAGCACAGCATAAAGTTTAGAAAGTTGATTAAAATTAGAGTGCACTTGTGTCAGATCGTGGTTGTATTTGGAGTGTCTGTTTATTTGAATGCAGCTGTTTTATGAAACTCCCAACAAATATGTCTTGGGGTCTTTTCTGAAAAAAAAAAAACAACAAAACAAATTAGTCATTCGATGTCTTCAAAAAACAACAACATTTTTCATACACTGTGTACTTGATTGAGAAACAATTGTACAACCTCAGCTGCTATTTATTTTTTCCTCTTTCTTAGCCTGCAACTGCAACCTGCATGCACGGCGCTGTCGCTTCAATATGGAGCTGTACAAACTGTCGGGGAGGAAAAGTGGAGGAGTGTGTCTGAACTGCCGTCACAACACCGCCGGACGTCACTGCCACTACTGCAAGGAGGGCTACTACAGAGACATGTCTAAACCCATCTCCCACAGGAAGGCCTGCAAAGGTACGAGAATTAGCAAATACTTACACCACACAGATGAGAAGGACTTGGTTTTAGAAACACAACTGCAAGGAATAAGTAGTTATTTCTTTTGTAGATGGACTATTTATAACCCTCTTCTGTATCTCATTTTTCATCTACCATGCTATAATGTCACATTTACACTCCTTCCTCTATACCAATTTCTTCTTACAGGTCTTCAGTGCCTGATATTGATACTCCGTTATGCAGTTTTTTCGTAATTGTATAGGATTGTTAGTCAGTCATTTAGGCTGCCATTTTGCATTTTATAACTGCACAGACATTAATACCAGTGGAGACAATATTATGTAGAATACATTTTAAACAAGAATATAGTCTGTTATCTTTCCCATTTGGTAAGCCCAGTTTATTGATGTAAAAGCTCTATGCTAGTCTGGATTAATATTTGATATCAAAACCCTCTAAATGCCATTTGTTGCCAAACAAGGGAAATATATGTGTTGCAGGCCAAAAAAATAGCACGATCAAAGTCTGGCAAGTCTGTAAAATAGAGTTACTATTAACTATGATTTTGGTTGAGTGTTTTGTTAACCTTGATATCTTTTTGATGTTTCCAGTATATGGTTTTGAATCTAAATTTGAATCTGGTTGTTGAGTTTTGATAGTTTTATTGAAACAATGTTAGATTCTGATTTCATTGTGTCATTGAAAACATGTACTTTATATTTCTATATCATAACTAAATTATTGTTGAACAATTATTGTTGTCAATTACTTAGTTAATTATATATATATATATATATATATATATATATATATATATATATATATATATATATATATATATATATATATATATATATATATATATATATATATATACATATACATATACATATACACATGCACATACACATACATACATATATAACAGTCTGTGGAGTGCCACAATTGGGCATCCTTTTTTTTTTTGTTGCTTTTCTCATTTCAACAAAAAAGCTAAAGTATTGTTATTTTGTCAGATTTTCAACAGAAGAATAAAACACTCATGCATCAAAGCAAACAGAATGAATGCACGAAGTTAGATTTTTGGTAAAAAATATATATGGTTCAACATGGAATCAGTTACAGCCTTTTTAGTGCAGAAGGATAAAACTGGGATTTACTCCTCAAATGGGGATGAACCAGCACAAGAGAAAGAATTCTCCCACACTTCCTCCTTGCCCTTCACCCCGGAGACTCTGTCAGCAGCTGCCCCGGGACAGGGATGTGCTGGGGGAGGACGCATACACCTCTCTGGGTTATTGGGATTCATTGGGGGATGGTTTGACAGGACAAGGCAAACAAACAGAGCAGAGGTGTGAACTGATCCCTGTTCCAGGTCAGAAGAGTGAGGTTAGGGGGAGGACAGACAGGAAGAGAAGATGCGCAAGAGGAGAGTGGCTGTCCACAGGTGTGCTTACCTGGAATCTGTTCCAAAGAACACCGACTGGATTTCTCGCTTAACCTTGCTGCAGGGCAGGATGACGGGGGCAAAAGCTAAGAATGTCCATTCTGCTGCTGGCCAGGATGGCTTAGGATCAATTACACTCAACTTTAGCTCTAGGGAACAAGTTGAAGTTAGTCTCCAGACTATAGAAGCATCCTTCAAACTAATGATGAGGATTGAGGTTTTTGTATTAATATTGAATTTTTTTAAACAAATGTTTAACTGTTGTATGCAATTACATATATTAGAATGTGATATCAGTCTGTGGAGTGACTAGAAAAATACACCCACACTCTTAAATTAGTTAACATTACTGAATAATCAATTTTGATAAAATTGACCAAACTAACCAAACAAATATAAATACACTACAAATACAACATAAAAACTACTGCTTTTATATAAAATATTAAAAATAAACCCTTAAATATAATTTCTTTCAACTTCGTCAATAGAAATCTAGCCAATCTTAATTTTTTTTGCAACACCACTAGCTTGAATTTGGAGATTTTTTTAAATTTATCTTTATTTTTGTGGTACCGCTAATTCAAATTTTTTGTTAATTAATTAATTCATTAACTTGTGAATAAGTAGTTTTATCAATCTGTGATAAAACTTAATTCAGATGTTCTGTTTGAGGCTGATTGAGTAGAGGTAACAGAAATAATTAACTTCATCATCCCTCTAACAACTTGTTATAATTTAATCTATGTTTAATTAAAAAAACAGTGCTGCCAACTA
The DNA here is from genome assembly GCA_900490495.1 of Danionella dracula. NCBI lineage: Eukaryota > Metazoa > Chordata > Actinopteri > Cypriniformes > Danionidae > Danionella > Danionella dracula. The sequence goes on from UELW01000996.1 coordinate 6,302,249, forward strand.
TGCAATGTCACATGTTATTGTGCAATTCATCAAATTTCCAAAAATGTACGTAAAGTTATTGAAGACGCAGATATGATTGAATACAAAATTTGTATTTTGAGTATTTTATGTCATTATTTTTACTTCGTGCATTATACAAATTCCAGGTAAAATAGATTTTAGTGACTAGCATGATCTTTAAAACTTTTTCACTCTGTAAACTATACTTTCAATAATTATGTTTAAATATTACTTCATCTCAGTCTCCCTTGTTCAGTGGAATGGCAAGAAAACCACTTGATCGAGACAACATGTAGTTTTCAGGAAAAATCTAATATATTTCATGTAAAAAGTCAGGGTGTCGTTTTCTTAAGTTCTCAGGTTATCACATTCCACCTGCAGAGTATGGAAAAGATTAATGATCATATAATAATATATTCTCTGTATGGAAAGGCATTGCAAAAATGCATCAGCTAAGCTAGATCTCCATCCTAGCGCACACAGAGTGACATTTAGGCCTCTCCGGGCTCTCGTTTGATTCTGCTGTCGACTCGGAATGCAAACAGACATTCATCATCCACGAACCCCCATGCTATGTGTCTTATTGAGGGAAGAAAACTGCTTTTTGTTTTCACTTCCTTTCTCCTGTGGACAAGACTTGATTCTTTCAGCATCCCATTACTCTCGTTTGAGGCTCACACTGTCTGTAAATCTTGCCTTAGCAAATGATGCATTTAATTGCGGAATTTTAAAACACTTTGCAAGCCCAGAGTTCAAAAAGAGGTGTCTGGTCTCATGTTGACCTAAATTTGTTGTTTTATAATAACAATGATAATACTCTGTTCTTAAAACTATGCAAAAATGTGATGAAGGTTTCCTGTGGTTCATTTTTGAGGTGTTTTCAGAGCTTCCGAAATGAAGGAATGGTACTGCAGGTCTACGTTGACATTTTTTTTCAAGAGTTTTATTACATGATCTGCTTTGCTTAGAGTGTTAATGAACTCGTATGTTTTCCTGAGATTTGAGACAGGGCCCATTGAGGATCTCCCAGGAACTTGGAGTCAGGGTCAAAAAACCTAATGGAATTCACTAATGATTCAAGGAAGACTTTTAAAGACTTTGCTCTCATTAAGCAGCAGTGATTATATGATGTTTTGCAGATAGTCAGAAATTCTTTCATTTGAACGTCGCTCTTGGGTTAATATTTGCAGTATTGACTGAAATTTCACTCGAATGTTAAAAGCATTGGCCCTCATTAACTACTGGGTCCAATGGAAGGAGTAATCAACTCTTTTTATTTTTGTTTAATTTATTATTCAATTCAGAACAAAGTTTTCTTTTTCTCTAGTTGCATCCTTCAACAATTTGACTCACTCAGAGTGACATGTTAGCATTACAAAATAGATACAAGATTTATTGTTTCTTGCCAAAATGTTGAGACTGCAAATGAATCATATAGTAGCCTGGATTTTAGTAATGGCTTCAAATGGCTTTGTTTGAATGTCATGGTTCGCTTTTGTGTTTCCACCAACGTCCAGTATCAGTTCTGAGTGGGCAAGTTCTAGACACGTCACTCAAGACACACCACTTGCATTCACCACTTAATGAATGGCGAATCCAAAACAAATCTCATTGATTAAACGATCAGAAATGTTTACGATGTCACTTCCTGCTTTTCTTTTTGCGTAGAGACAAGTGACTCTTCTGCTCACTCTATAGAACCTCATTAAAATGATTCAGAAACATATCACTGTACTTACTAGTAGCTCAAGTTTAGAGGGCTCAAGTCTCATTAAAGAAAGCCAAATTCAGGGCTCCCAGTTTATCATCAGTTTGAAGAGTTAAACACTTCCTGCACTTTATAATGACTTTTGTGAAGTATCTTTGTATTGTGAAGACGTGTTTAAACTTTATTTCAATGACCCAAGAGCAGTGTAAGGTTATCGTATACTTTTATCATGCCATAAAGGCTAGTCAATAAAAGGTTTGTCTGATGTTTTTGCAACAAAAAGAGTTATAATGAATTAATATTTTATTCAAAAATAGATTTGTTCTTAGAAAAATGTTTTCAAACTATTTAGACTCCTGCTTATTTATCAGTACTAGTTTGAAAATATCAATACACTCTTGCAATACGCAGATGAAATGTGAACTTTCTTTTTTATGGAAGGAGCTTGTAGAATGTGACATTTTTTGTTAACTATTTTGTGATATGAAAATTTTCTTTGCATTGGTGTCTCACTTTACATTTACTTTGAATCTTTTGTAATTATTATCTGCATTTGATGACTTGATCTTCAGATTTAGTTGCGGATGCTGCAAAGCATTTTTCAGCAAGGCTTTCGCAGTTAATACTCTCTGCGATTTCGAATTGTGTTTTCTCCTCATCTCACTTTCTTCAAAAAATAACCAATTACTCACATTTCACAGGAAAATCCTGGCTCTTTTAAATAAGAACATGTTTTTGCTTAAGTTGACATGACCTTGCTATACTTAAAAGATTTAAAAATACATTTCATTGTGATCTGCTAAAACTGTAACTGAAATGTGTCCTTTTGAACTTAATAGAGAAAAGTGTCCCCTGACCAAGAAACAAACAAACTCTTTACAGTTTAAAAAGCTAAGTGAATTTCCTTGAAATGAGCAAGAGAAACAAACTGTGTGATAACTATAGAAAGGTGACACATGACACATAGCATGAATTTCTGTTGCTGCCCAAGAAAACATTCCACAAGCTAAATCAATTAATGTAACTGAAATTATGTTTATTATATTTTATTTTAGTGGTCCAGAAAAATACGCTGCAGCAATTATTTCCTCCCAATAAACCATCATAGTCTAAAAAAACCCTTGTGCTAACTGAAGGTCTTGCATTATAATTTTATTACTAATTCACTGTTATAAATAAATGTAACCAATGAAAGGTTAATTAAAATACGATTTGTATTATAAAATATAACATCATCATAATCTACAATAGTTGTTAATGCAATTCTAACTAATAAAGAGGTCCTAGTAATAGTAGCAGTTTATTACATAAATGTAATTTACATCTGCATGTGCAATTTTCCTCCAAACTACAGGAGTGAATCTCTGTCTTCTCCTGCCCTCTGTGGTGAGTGGCTCCTTTGAAACATTGTTTAACGAGCCGTTTTGTTGAACACTGGAAGCCACACTCCAGACAAACTCATGTAAGTTTATGGTGTTCTACAAACTGTCAAATAATTGTGAGACATGATTATAGCTAAATAGATTGGTTTCTTCGAAATTGCTAGGTTCGAAATAACAGACGTTTCAGTGGCTGAATGTTACAGCTAGCAAGCTTCAGAGAATGAGATCAGTGTAAGATGGGGTCCCAAGCAGCAAGACCTTTGCCAGTCAATCTAATTGCTTCTTCAATGTGTGGTTGCCATGGTTTTATATACAAATAGACATAAATAAAAGGCTAATTTTCTCCATCTTCTCATTAGGGTTCTTGGAAATTTGACGGCAGGTTAGCGCTAAGTATGCTAATAGGGTTTTTTTTTAATAGAAAGGGCTTCATTTTTATGCCTTGCATCAGCATTAAACAGTGCGATTATAAGCCACAAATAAACTCTTCTAGTGGAGATTTGAAGTATTGTTTTACATTACCTCACTTTTCTCGTTAGATGTTCAAGAGAATAACTGCTTTTGTGACTGGTTTCAATTAGATGAGTAGAGTACATAAAAATGACAACTTTTGTTTTCTTAACGAAAAGCCAGTTGTGGTGCTTGGAGTGGCATCCCTAACTTAATTAGGTGATTATGCTCACGCTGGTTTACACAGGAGAGAAACGTGTTTGCTTAAAATCATCTCCAAAACACCAACGTCATCTAATGCATACACTCCATAGTCACCTGAAAAACAACCTTTGGGGCCCAACCAGGTCTTGTTTTCACTGCTATTTATTAGTTTGAGGTATTTTAGATGGAAAAAGTAATCAGTACAATGCTCAGGCTGGTTTAAGCTGGACCCGCTCCAACAACTCTCAACACACTTTCTACTCGATGCTTGACTGGTGAAGAGCAGACCTTAAACAACTTTTTAGTGGAAAGTACGGACAAAATCAGAACTTCTTGAAAACTAACCATTGAAAATATAGGGCCCATTTACACACATTCTTTATTTCTTTGTAACAATTACTGTTTAGCCTTATGAAATAACATGAATTATGTATTCCATTATAACAGTTTCCATTTTTTGTTTGTTTGGACTACATACTAAACCATCTCTTTGTAAAACATAATTTTTCCTTAAAGAAACAACATACTTTACACAGAGATAGCTTGTGTCTTCTTCAAGCCTGTTTCTTGGGAATCTCTCTGCATGGTTCCTGCAGCAGAGACACATGTCAGCAATGAGAGTGAGTGGACGAAAGAAGGGGAAACAGAAGATCCATATCTACTGCAGGAATCTGCTGTAGCACTCTTCACTGTGAAGTGGACAGCACTTAAACCCACTCCAGACTGCCTGTTATCTGGCAGCACAAGGGAATACCCACAGCATTGAAACCATTGAACTTCAACTTTTAAGGGCTAAGCCTGAACCATTTTAAGTTTCAATGACAAATGGACTTTTCTTCAAGGGAATGCTCAATTTTTAATCACTGCTACAAACTTTCGGGTCATCACAAACTTCAGCGAATAAACTGCATGTTTTATTAAATCCTTTTCAAAACGTGTTTTAGAAGACATGCTGTTTATTGCAAAGCATTTCAAAGGAAATTCCAGACTACTTCCACTAGTGCCAAAATGCTGAGGAGTTCGGTTAAAAATACACAATGAAGCTGTGAAATGTGAAAACAATTTTCTCTCATAAAAGCTTTCTCAGTTTTTACATCCTACCATAACTTACAAACAAAACAAACCTATTTGATCTGTATTTTGTTGTTATATTTTGGAGTTATATCAGGGGAGCATAACCAGCATAGATAGGAATAAATGTTATAGGTTGCAAGACATTTGAACAAATACAGGGAAAATCAGTTTTGAAAGTTGCTCTTTAAGACTTGCCGTTTATCAAAAATGCATCATATAGGTGCTTCCTTCAGGTATTACACTGCAATTTTGTTATTACAGACAAAATATTGCCTATTGATACTGCTCAAATGACAACATGAACCTGTTTTTTTGTGAAACGTGTGACATGTGATGAAATGCAGACAACCAGTGGTCCTGTGGGTGTTCTGGAACTGCACAGACTTTAAAGAAATATACTCTCTGAGCTTTATTACTCATAAAATATATTGGCCAATTTAGTCTTTTTCACGTGCGAAGCAGAATCACTTCAGTGGAGAAATATTGAGGCTTTCATGAAATTACTTTAATGCACCCACCCATGAAGAAAATATGAAAAAGGCACATGAAAAGAGTTTAGACACAGTGGTAAAACATCAGTTGTCTTGCTTTGAGAAGTTAAGAAACAGACCTCCCAGAATACAAAATCTGAAAGACATTCATGAAGTAAGCTCACAATTTCTGCTCATTTAGCTTTTTCAGAAATTCTTCTTCTTCTTAAGTTTAAATTAAGTCTATGTTTTGATGAAAATCTTCAAGGGAGACCAATTAAAACAGTATCATGTTATTTGTGTGTATGTAAGTGCATGCTTTGTCACTAGCCTCACTGCTGGTTTATTCACCACTCTCTTACAAACACATAGTCTTTTTTTTAGCTGCTTCACCAATCTTCTCCCCTGTTCCCCTCAAACTTTGCCCCTCGATAGATAGTGTATCTGTACTTTTTCTATAAATGTGTGTATGTAAGTGTTTGTGCCTTTCCGTATTTGTGTTCTTTCATCTCTTCTCTTCTGTTCCTCACAGCCTGTGATTGCCATCCCGTGGGGGCTGCGGGCAAAACCTGTAACCAAACTACAGGCCAATGCCCATGTAAAGACGGTGTGACGGGTATCACATGCAACCGTTGTGCTAAAGGCTACCAGCAGAGCCGATCGCCCATTGCCCCCTGCATAAGTACGTGCATCATCTCAAGATCTCGAGCTTTGCCACTTTGGTCCCCAATCAGCCACTTACACTTACTCACTAGAGGTTTTAAAGTAATGCAGAACCCATTTCACTCTGGAGTCCATCTTGAGCATCATGTACCACTGTTGGACTATAGATCCATGTCTTCTTTTTGCCCATCTCTGGCAACATTTTGATTAGGAAAAATGAAGTCTGGCGTCTTTAGGTCAGTCTAGATTTTAATGGTTGTTGTAGGAAGATTTTGGTCAATTTTGGATGAAAGTTATTTTACAAAATTAATTTCACTTCATGAGCAAAACCCTTAAGGACTCTTAGCACTACTGTTTCTGGTTTGCTAAAATATGACAAGAGTAGTTTCCAATTTGAATTGAATTGAGCAGTTTAATTAATTTTGGTTGGTGCTTTTGTCAGTTAAACAATGATTGGTTTTGATTGATGCTTTGGTGCATTCCCCTACATTTTTTTCCTCAAACTTTTCAAGGAAAGTCCTGATTAATCTAAAAATACCCTTTTTTGCCATTTTGGAAAATTTATACAAGTATTAATAGCCCTTAAAAACAAGTTTGCACAGTGACACAATAATCAACTTATATTAGAGATAAACAGACCCAAAATATGATTTTCTCATTAGAAAACACAGTTTATATATCCTCCAAAGAAATAAATTCTTTCCACTCTCTTTAGTCCACTGATTTCTTGAATATATCCCAGATTAACTCCCATTTGTTATAATGATAAACTTAAATACTCTTGTAATAGTCTGTTTTTGTTTGAACAGCCTAAATATTCAAGTATCTTCCAAATCAATATTAGATTTCATGGTGGATGGAGTTTTATAAAGGAACTTTTTGGCGTTATTTGAAATACCTAATTTCATATCAGTGGAAATATTTAATGAAACCCCCTCTGTACAGTCATCTGGTGCTAAACTCCCACCAGATTATGAGATGTTTAATGCAGATTCAGGCTCTAACAAAACACAGAAGATTTAAGTTTTTTGTATTGTTGCAAAGAACACATAGTCCTGCCAAAAAGCCCACAGCCCAATGGCTGTTTTTGATGTGTCTACCGACCTAAAGTTACCAAATAGGATCCGTCTGCTTTATCCATTGCACGGTACTGATTATTATTACATGTTTTAAATTATTTTTTAGATATGAGAATACTCATTCAGTGCCATTAAGCTTTGTTTACTGGCCAAAAGCAGCGCACGCCAGTCATTGACAATCCACAGTAGTGTTACTTGGGGTAATACAAGACTTATGATATTTTGTATACCTTTTTTCAATCAATGTCACACAATGTGACGTCAAATTCCTTATTAATGGATAATACAGAAAACTGAGAAGAAGATGAAAGAAGAAGATAAGGAGGAAGAAGATACCCCTCTTTGACTCTCTTGACATGTTTGGATCCTGTCGGATTTAAATCAGAAGACTTGATTCTTTCTTTCTTTCTTTCTTAGAAGCTTCTTGTTTGCATGTTTGTGCACCAGCTCCACCAGCGAACTAGTACAAAGCTCTTCTTATTTCTTGTGAAATCTTTCAGCCGTGCTCTTGTTTGTCCGGATTTAATCATCTTGTAGTTGTGTCTTGAATATGAAAAATCTGTTTGAATTCCGCCACCACAGAAGGTGACAATTTAATGCAATCCCTTTAAATCACAGCAGAAATGCATGGCTTAAAGATATGTGTACTTCTTCCCTTTAACCAGTGTCCAAAGGAAAGAGGAATGAAAGAATCAAGTCTTGCTTGCTGCTTACAGCCTGAGATGCCTGAGATGAAAGAAAAGAACACATTTGATTACATCACAACCCAGTGATTATCAGTTTGACTGAAAATTGATTTCAAACATTGGCTTTAATATCAAGTTTAACTTGATAAATATGTTGTGAAATTCTCTAATTAGTTTAACAAGTGTATATAATATTGTTAATATATTATTTCTTAAAAATATATGTGTTTTGGAATAGTCAGTATTCATTCATTTTCTTTCTCTTGATTTGCTGATTGATTGAACTCTACTCTTTCTTGGAACAGAAATTCCCATCGTTCCTCCTACAACCACAGTGAGGAGCACAGAAGAACCATCAGGTTAGTTTTTTATAGATGTTTGCTTCACATAAAAATGTGCCTGCAAGTAATTCATCAATCAGATTTCCAAAATGTTTGGTTCAAGATTGTAATTTTTTTTAAATCGCTTAACAGTTTATCTGCAAAAGCGTAAAAGTGTTTCTTCACATAGATATCAGCTCCCTTGTCCTCCAGCTGTTTATGAAGACAGTAGCTGAACATGCTTGAGTGCGCCCTTAAGGAAAGTCTTTGTTGGAGAAATATTTGTCATTCTTACGGACGGAGGAATTCTAGCATGCAGAAAAGCTTTGCAGCTGTTGGTCCATGGTGGCGGAGAACTAATGCTTTAGTGACAGATAAGATTGACAGCGTTCTTTCTCTCTCCTGGACCACATTTAATTCCTAATTCTTCTCTCGAATATTTTGCCCGCCCTCACTTTACTTCCACCGTGTTTTATTCTCTTTAAATCTTCTCTTGTGCCTAGTCTCGTTCTCTCTCTGTCTCTCTCACCCATTTGAAACCGCAACTACACTTTTAATGAATCATAGCTCCCCTCATAGAATATTGAAAGTGTTATGACCCACCCTAAAACCCACCCTAAATAAATAAATAGGTAAATTGGAGAGGAAAGAGAGAGGGGAATGTTTTTACCCCAATGTGTTTCCATTTGTCATGGCTTGACCCTGAACCATATGGCAGCAGCTGAAAAATGCAGGATTGCTATATTCTGTTGTACCTCTTTGCTTCTACGATAGGGCAATGTTTTAAAAAGATATATATATATATATATATATATATATATATATATATATATATATATATATATATATATATATATGATAAAAAGCAAAAACACTTTAAATAAAAAAGACAGAATAGTAATAATGTGTTGAAAACACAATTAGTCAAAAGTAATTTAAACTACATAAATCCATGTACAATGCTCAAATATCTAGTAAGCGGTTGAATCTCTCCTTATTATGAAAAACCTTTTTCTTTTTTCTTTTAAATATTTTTTTTTCAAGAGGCACAAGAGTCTGATGGTTCTCTAGCTCACATTTAGCAAAAGTTGTGGAGTCGACACTCCATCGAAGACCCACTTACTCTCATTATTAATAGCTTTTAAACTTTTTACGAAGATACATCAAACCAATTCACATAAAAAAAAAACATATGGTTTACCCAAAGTGTATGCAATAAAATATATAATAATTAATATAGCCTAGGTTTTGCATGCATATCTTTCAATATGAAATCTTAACAGATTACTTTTTTTTCTTACAATGTCATTTCATGACCTCTGATTTTAAGCCCTAGAAAAGTTTGACCTGTTGGGTTTAGAGGGCAGTCATCAATGGAAAGTTTTTTTATATCAAGCTGATGGAGAGCTGCAGCCCGGGAAAGCCTTGTGTTGGTGCCCCAATCAGAATGGATCCTCAGGACCACCCAGGCGTCTCACTCTTAGAGCATATACATTACACCTTCTCTGCGGGCCTGAAGTGCACCTCAGGATAGCACAATACTGCGAAAAGCTCTAGGCTCATCTGATGGAAGATTGCAAACAGATGCTCTTATCAGGCCTCACCTTGCCCTCAACACTTGCCCACTATGACAAAGACAGAGAAAATCTGTGGCCAGCAGGTGTTGAGAGCTGCCGTAGAGACACCAGGTGTGTCAGTGTCAAAAAATATAGCTGTAAAAACATTCAGTAAGCCACGATACAACATGGACCTCATGGAATTTTTTGTCAAACTTTTCAAATACGCATTAAATCTAAAGTCTTTATTTTTAGTCACAAACCACAATCTAAAAACAAATGAGGTTTGTTAAATCCTATTTTGAAAAAAAAAAAACTTCTGTTTATATTTAAGAAAAATCAGTTGCATTAAAATGCTTTTTTTCTTCAAAAACAAATTCATGATTTAGCAATAAAATATGCATATTATTTGAGCATATCATTACTCATCAGTAATTCATTATTTTATTTGAGCTGATCTTTTTTTTGGCATGTTACAGTAATCATATCCCTGGAAAAGTGAGTTAGTATGGTAGGTGCTATTAAAAAAATCATTAAAAGGACTTCATTTGGGACTTTTTCTGTTTTTTTCTCAAATTTCTAAACAGTAATTTCCATATATCTAAAAAGTAAAAATGTTTGTAACTTTACAGAAAATAAGTTATTTATTTAATTGACATTTGCGTATTGCATAGAGCTTCACAAGCAAGTTCACTTACACAATACAGACACTATTTAGAAAAAATTATGTCTTTTATCCATGCAAATGCAAGGTTTACTTTTTCTACTAACCAACTGAAAAAAAAGATAATGAGAGCCAACAGGTGTTCGGGATACACTGGCACCTGTTCAAGCAGAATTCAACATATGTGTATATATATATATATCTTGAAAACTATTTAATTTGGTTAAATTAACAAGAATTTTGCCCTCTTTTTTACAGTGTAGGGATAGATGACAAATTAAAACCAAAATATTATTTTCAAGACTTAAGCCCTGTCCACACGTACGCAGTTATTTTTTTTAAACATTTTTTTCTGACCCCAAATACAAAAAAAAATAGTTAAATCAACCAATCAGATGCTTCTTTTGGCTCCTCGCTGAGACGTCAGTCTTCATCGCTTCCTTTTAAAGGCTGGGAAATACAGCTCACACGAAAATAAGAATAACATCTTTTATAAACTAAATTTCTCTCAAGTCTTTACCAACATCTTGTTCTTCGTTTATCTGAGGCTTAAAACGATTCTCTTTCAAGACTGGTGCTTTTTGCATTTGCACGAGGTGAGCGCATCTGTAGCAATAACACACATTGCTGTGTTCTGAAGTGTCTGTTCTGTGATTAAACACGTTATAAAATATGTTGTGTGCTTGTGTAGTCCTGTACATCTCAGAAGATCTGCTTTAGCACAGAGAGCTGAAGTGCAAACCCTCGGTCTGTCTCCATTAACCATATGGAGCACTGAAAAAATGCTGCTGCATCAGATAATGAGCGCCTATAACTCTTTCAAACCCCACCTGAACTAGAATTTGTGCGTTTATCCTGTGCCGAAAAAGTCACTGTATAGTTAGTTCTATTACAACTCAGTTAAAAATGTTTTTTGTCAACTGAGACCAATAAACTGCAATTATATTCATTTTGATTTGAGAGTGTGCGTTTCCTGCGAAAAGAGACTGAGAGAGCTGAGGAGTTTAATAACTTGAAGTTTATTTTTATGCAAACAAAAACAAATTTTCATGAGCAACTTCCACAAGGAAAGAAGCCCCTTTAACATGACTGGTCAGCTCATCTTTTCAATGTCAACTTCATCACTTATAAATTTAAGTGGAAAAACCCACTTGCAGCAAAAAGTAAATTCATGTGTTAATCCGGCTACATGACTTCTCAGAATTAGTGTCTGTATATCCTGGAGTGTTTTCTAGGATTTGTGTTCTGAGTTGGGGAAATACCATTGGGTCATAATCATGCATCTTTAGGTCACCCTAAGGCTTTAGGGTGTTTTGTTGTTGTTTAACAGTACATACAGTTTTTGTCAGTTAATAACCTTCTTCATTTATTGTCGCACTGAGCCAAACAACTTGTTGCATGATAGTGAGATATAGAAATGCTATTCGTTGATGACTGGAAGTGGCCTTTATGTACGTTTATTTAAAGAGGATAGCTAACTGTAGCTAACAATAGCAAGAAGCCAACAACAAGGCTCTGCTACAGTGAAATCGACTGAACATAATAAAAAAAGAAGCTTGGGACAACTTGAAAGAGTTTTAGTCCCCTTTTTCTGTAATGCATTGTCAACATTTATCTTGTTTGGGAAAAAATGATTGGAAATGTATCAGGAGCAAAAAAAGACCAATAAGGATGTCACTAGTTTACCAGTTCATAAACATGCGGCACACAAGATTATAATGATGCTCTTTTGTTCACAAACGCTGCTAAAGTTATAGAAATTTTTTGGGGAAAATGATGATGTCCTCCAATGTGGTAAAGACTTTATTTCAGCTTACTGTTTCCCAGGATGTTCTTTTGTGGAAACGATATAATTATTTTATTTGACGTGACAGATATTCAGTATTCATTAAATGTCATCTAGCACCAGCAAGTAATTCTGCATGCTTAAATTCTCAATATCAGGAGAACATGTTTGTTTGAATGCATTTCTAACAAACAATTTCTAAAAATGCAGAAACGTCTCAGTATGTACAGGGATTTTACTTAGAGTCTTAAAAGAATGAGAAACAAAGAAACAGAGTAAGGGTGTGCGAGAATTAAAAAGACATAGTCAATAGTGTTGAATTAAGTGTCTCATCTCAGATGCAAAGCTCTGAGGCAATTTAAAGTTGGCCTCGTCTCTCTTTTCAATTGTACATGGGTCTAGTTGTAAGGTTTTAAAATTCCCCACAAACTCCGAGCTTCATTTACAGTAATGAAGTTGATTAATCTTCATCCCCTTTTAATTAGAGGGATCTTACCACCAACAAAACAAACTTGGAACGAAAATGCAGTGCACTGTCCTTCCTCAAACCAGTAACGGAATTCAAGAGACAGCCATTTTTCAGCAGGAGGGATGTTTTGACAAGTTGAGCGTAGAAAGGAAGAAAAAAGTGGTTTGGAACAGACCCAGTTGTCCATTGAGTCCTACCCAGTGGGAGCTCAGGGTTCTGGCTATAATCTAATTACATGCTTTATTTGCAGCAATTTGTTTCTCAATCAGTCTCATTCCACACAGAGAAAGCCTTCCCCCTGTGAGCTCATTCACACCTCATTGTAACGGTTCCCAGATCTGTGATGTGGGCATGAATGCCATTGTTCCTTCCATTGGAGGTCCATCTGGAAACAGACCTCAGGTCAGCTTCGGGCTTTTTGCTAACAACAGAGTACAGTGTCTCCCAGTCTTCAAGCTCTAAGGGGCCAGCAGGTTAGATTGTTAGTGTTAGATGTCAAGGTTTTCAGATGTGCTGAGTGAGGCTCAATAGTGCAGACTCATTAGCTGCTCCTCGCAAAATCTCCACGCCAACATCTTCCCTTGACGTCCAGCCACAATAAGATTTTTTCCATAAAGATGTTCTCCACAGGGGTCCACACAGTATGTAGTTAAAGTCTCATTCTTCAGTGTCAAACAAGCTTCACATTTAGGCCATGTCCACACATACTTTGTTTAGTAAAAGAAAGTCCCATCCACTTAAGCACGATAAAAAAATAAATAAAATAAAATAAACTAAAATTATGGCGATCCAATTGGTAGCATTCAATCAGCAATCAGTTCACAGAGCTTCTCTAATAGTAATCTAAAATCTATTAATGTAAACTATTTGATTGAACTCAGAAAGGGATAAATATCCTATATAAGTACAATATAAGTACAAATTTTTGATGAAGAATTAGCTGACAAGAGCCTCAAAGATTTTTGAATTCAGTTTGAGTGTTATTTGTACTGTATTGAGAGTGAGATAATTTTAGTCAAGATTTTACTCTGTATGTGGTTTTGTCTGAAACCAGAATTCTATCTGTGGCAAATGAACAAATATGAGCGTGTTAGCAACATGCATATACATATCTATACATGCCAAAAGCCATACTTTAGTGCCTTGAACAACAAGGGAATCCCACTCCACCCACCTTTACATTTGGGGTTTTGTTAACAAAAAAAGCCTGTCGCTGTGAGAAAAGGAGACCATACAAATCAGGAATACTAAATAAAAAAACTGAAAAAATCTATTAGGAGTCATAGTGTGCCAGATAACTTTCACTCGGGTATTTTTAAATTCTAATCATAAATTGTGTTAGCGTAAAACTGGGTTTTTAGTTTTGTATCAAGTCTGCAAGTTACCCATTGTGGGGCTTTGCATTCACACATTTGTCATCAAGAACATTTATAGTTTGGTTCCCTGCTGCTGTAGAAGCATATCTTTGCACTAATTATTATTGGCACGATAAGAATACTAAACATTAGATATCATATAAACAACATGCATACATCTTTGCTCTGATAGTACCACTACTAGCTAACCAAAATACAACAGAGTATTAAAGGAAAGGGTATTTGTTTCTTCTGCAAAGTTTGACTCTGTCATCCAGTGTTTAATTCTTAGCGCTCAAGCAAAGATTGGTCTTCACCTGTTCATGGTACTGTTCATTACACATCGCAAGTGATTCAGATGATTTAGCTCCACGCACGCGCGCACACACACCCACACCCACACACGCACACACAAACATACATATACATATATATATATATCGGTGTCTAACATCAGAAAAACTCAGGTTACACTGTCCACACACCAACGATGTCCTCAGCATTTAAAAAAAATGGTTGTGAAACCAAGTTTACTTTTATGCATTTGGCAGAAGCTCTTATACAAAACAATTTACAGTGGTAGAGAGATAATATGCAATTAGTTACAAAGTGAAAGAAGTTCTAGAAGTTGTATCAGCTGATCAATCAACCATGGAAGATTGTAAGTGTTCATTGAAGAGAAGAGTTGCTTTTTAAAAGCTGTTAGTGTTGCTGTTTTCCTGACTGGATCAGAGTTTGTTTGACCAGCCAGCAACAGCAAGAAAGTTATGGGGAGAGCATTTCAGCCTTTCTGGGGTGCAACCACAAGACACTTCTCTGAGCACAGGCTTTCGACAGTGTAACTCATGGGGAAAAAAATACATTTACATTAACTGCATTTAGTGGATTTTGGTAGCATTGCTGAAAACAGAGCCACAATCTCTCCCACACCAGTGTTCACTTGAAAAGACAAAACATTAATTAAAGCGACACTTGTTTCTGTGAGAGCATCATGGGCAGTAAGCTAACATACTTCCTCACTCCAGAGGGGGTACAATGATTCCATTTGTCCTTCCAGGGGACTAGATGTTTCAATAGGTGTCTCAGGGTGCTCATCACCTTAAAGGAGAGGGGAGCTAATGAGAAATGAAGGCTATCAATGGAAAGTGTTGTGGTGGCATTAAACGCGTTTATAGGAAAACAAAGCAGTTCTCTGCAGTCTTCATTTAAATGTAAATGAAGCGGCCACGCTGTAGACTCCCAATTTCACTTCGGTTACAGTTTCTCTGCCATTTCTAATCTACAAGGTACATGGTTTGACTCACCCAACCCCACCTCGAAGTCCCTCCCTCAACCACTTTGGGGAAAGTAGTTTCAAGGGACATTTCTTTCTGATTCCTGCGTTGCCCTGGCAACCTCTTTCACATCGAAAGAATGGAGTCCAAAAGAAAGTAAAGGCAGGCATGGAGTGAGGGTCGGCTGAAACAATGAAGTTTGTTCACATGCAGGCAAACTGAAAGGTTTCTCGCTCCCCCTCGTCAGTCTTCTCATTCCATCCATCCACTAATAGAAGGCCATGACAATGTGTGGGGCGTAAGAGGAATGCCAGAAAAGTCTCCATTTATACATCTGCTATCTGGAATTCTTAGGAATTAATCGAATATGAATGTGCAATTTTCTTGATTCGAACGTGCAAAAAAATCTGAAATGTAGCCAAAGAGGAACTGAAACTAGACCCCTTGCTCCTTTTTTGGTTTAAAGACCACTTTTCTTCTTTATTTTTACACACAACAAGCTTTTTAACTATGCTATGCTCTGCTAATTTTCCCTCTGACCTCTCTTTGTGCTTAGACAACCCTTGCCCCCCTTTCCTGCCACCTCCCTGCGTGTCGGACCAATAAATGCCAAAGGTTGAGATGGTCTTAAGGGGTTGCGGAAGGGGGGTTTAGAAGAGACCTTAGGGTGAGATGACAGCACTAAGAGGAGGAGTCAGGATTGAAAAAGCCCTAATCAGCCCCATCATGGACTGACACTGGAGACAAGGGTGAAAAATTAGCATGGAGCTGATAAAAAAAAAAAGCTAGGTGGCACAATGCGCTTAGCCTCGGAGGGCTCCATCAGAGCAGGGGAGGGTCCAGACAACCACAGAGCAGAACCGGGGCGCCCTTTTGTCTTCTGCTTTTCTAAGGAGCAAAGAAATCGAAGCTGAATGCCTCACAAGCCCTAATACAGCCTCACAATTGAACTGGGCAGATGGATGTCACAACAGGCCAAGCCTTTAGCATAGACTTGTAGTTTGCAGAAGTGTCTCTTTTAAACAATGTTCCCTCTTTTTCATTCTTTAATTGTGGACTTTTTTTGTCTCCCTCCTCCCCTTCTGTTACCCTCCAAATATAGACTGTGAATCATACTGCAAGGCGTCCAAAGGCAAGCTGAAGATCAATATGAAGAAGTACTGCAAGAAAGATTATGGTGAGTGCAAATAGTACCCACAGGTGGCTCGAACCCTTGCCCTCTAGAGCATCTTTATTCTTTATTATCCAAAGCTGGGTTCCCAAGAGCCCCGTCAGTGTTGGTAGATTGCAGTGATGGCTTACTTAGAGCTTTCAGGAAGAAAGTTAGAGGATCAGACAGGAGGAAAGGCCATCAGCAAGGGTTTGATGGACAGCCCAGCAGGTATTTGAGCCCAAAGCGGATCAAGGCATGACAGTGTGACGGCCAGGAGGGTCCTGGGCGCTCCCAGATATCCTCATTAAGGGGAGCGCATGTCCCTCTCTCGCATTCCTCACTGCGCATGAAAAGCAGCAGATGTGCAGCCGTTTCATCAGTGGAGCGAGACCCCGCCGGACCTAAAGAGCTTAACAGATTTAATAACAGACAAAGCTTTTTAACAGCTTTCTTCAGTCAGCTCACTTGGCATGCACAGCTCGGTTGTTGAGATTAGAAAGGTATACCTTTGATTTGTTTATACGTGAATTCACTCTTATTTTTGTAAATGTGTTGTTTGTTAGATATGCACAAAAACAGTGCCATAAAACATTTTCATTATTGAAGAACAAAACGGCAATGTTTTTCAATTTTCACCAATTTCAGGGCTTCTGCAGGATATTTAAAAAAAGTCTTAAAAATCTCAAATTTAAGACCCAAATGTTATGCCTTAAAAAGTCTTAATTTCACTGTTCCATGTCTTAAATAATTTTTCATATGTCTTGTTTTTCTGGTGTCCCCATGAAGTTCATTTGGTATATGTATTTGTTGCCAAATATTTAAAAAATGATCCTAAAGTCTAAAAAATAATAATGGTTAAGGTTGCCATAGTCTGAGAGGGAGCAGGGAATCCTCATAGCAAGGGTTACAAAATTGTGAGAAAAATTTGGTAAAACCTTCGAAACAAAAATTGACAGTGAAATTTTAAGAAACACTCAAAAATGCTCAACATGTTAAAAATGATTGTAAGGCTCATAAATGTAAAAATAAATAAATATGTGATTGCAAGGGTTGTCTGAAAAATGCGCATACATGCTCAAAAAGCATAGTGATTGGTGGGGTTGCCAGAAATACTCCTAAAATAAAATACATATGGTTGCCAGTTTGTGTGAAAATGCTCATAGATGCTAAGCTTTGCAAAAGGCATGGCTGGGTTGGCTGGCAGAGAAAACCTTTGTAAATGCTCAAAAAGTTCAGGTTTTGGATAATGTATTTGAAGCAAACTGTTTAATGTGCATAGAAATGTTGTATTGGTTTTAAATTGATTCTAAACAGTTAACCCTGACATTAAACATGAATGATTTTCATGTATTTTTTGTATTATTTCTTATAATTGTTTAATGCTGTCCAATGTGGGTTTTCTAAAGGACAGCAATAAACTCTCAGAAGTATATTTTAATCATTTGAAAATATGTAGATTAATTAACACTGATCAATTATTATTCTAAAACAGTTTTTTTTATAAAGAAAAAATATTTTCTTGTAGTATTAGGATAGTAGCAGAAGTGCCTGTCAGCTTTTAATTAAAACAATTTTTTCTTATAAGTTTGGTTCAATTTAGTTAAATTCAATTTAGCTCTATGGATTTTTTAGGATTTTTGTTATTTCTTCAATTAAACGTTAGTTATTCAAATAATGATGAAAATGAATTTTGTTTATGTATTCCTTCATTTTATTTAAGAGCATGGTTATGGATCAGATAAGTTTATCAGATTGGACAGTTCAGAGAGAAGATGGAAGAATATTTAGAAGAGAGATTGGTGGAGAAATATCATCAAAGGACTGGGCTCAGACTCGAACCCTGTCGCCGGGTCCAGATTTGCCCCATGTGTCAGTGCACCAATCGCTATGCTATCGGTGCTGACAGTCCTGCACTGTTTAAGGCATTTCTCATTCAATGCAAACATGCACTGAAAGAGTGAGTGAATTCATTTAGTTAAACCCCTGCGTGTGAATATTAAAGTATGGATAGATGAAAATTCCCTGAGTATTATTATTGAATAATGGCTTTGTCCTTATGTGTCTTCAAGTTCCAGCCAAAGGCAAGATTGGTTAAACATGAGAAACTGGTTCTGAAAGCTCAGGGATTCCGAGTGTTATCTAATGAATCCAGGATGCATTACCTCCCGCAGGCTGGCTCCACATGCTCTGCTTCACACTGCCAGTCCTCATTTAAGAACGTATCCTGATCATTAGTGCTCCCGCTGTCTTGAGTTTACAGTTAACCTCCGTTCAGGAGAGCTGGCCAGAAGTGAACAATCTGCCACATTCTGAGCATTTAACTTAATCCACTTTCCTTCTGCTCCTGGAGCATCGGGGGGGCTTTGTGCTGTAGCAGCATGGGGCAAATGATGGAAGCACTATTCCACTTGAAGATGTAGTCATTGAAAAGAGTGATGAGGGGAATCAGGCTGTTCAGGGCATGATATTTACAGCCTCCGGCTTCACTGGCACATTAGCTGTAAAAGCGTGCCGGAATCTTGGCCAGGGTTCCTTGTGAAGACTGCGTCACAGGAGAAATGAGAAATTCCATCATTACACCAAGTTCAGATTTGTCTTTTATTTTTAGTTAGAGTTTAATTTTCATCTATATAATAAATATTCTATATAACTGACTACTGTGCCCTCATGTTGGGTCAATGAAATTAAGGCATATGCAAATGTTGAAATAATAAGCCTTTTTCATGGCATTTATAATACATTTTGTAGTCCTCTAGACTAGAACTACACCTTTTATAACTTTTATAACACCATTTACCCCAATTTCATCCACAGCCATGTTTCTGCCATGCACACTTCTGAGAAAACCCCTCCTGGCAATCAGAACTCACCGAAACGTCTGCATTATTATTACGTTTATTTTTTCTGATTCCGTTCTTTTGGAAATCACCTGATCAGGACCGAATGATTCGGGCAAGTCTACTATACACATATTTATTATATTCGGTAATTGTAAAAATAAAAATAACAATCTTTTTTTTTAACAGTGCTTTGTAGATCAATGGGAAAGGTACTGTACTAAAATAAAGTTGTAGCCAATCAGCAGAAGCTATCAAAGTCTCAACCGTTTGCTGTTGGCCTAGAATTTGTCTTTTGTCATTTAAATTCTCTTTTTTGGATTCCAAAAATCACAAACAACCCCCCTTTAGTGTCATTTACAAAAGTTTCACATTTTTTGTTCCCTCAAAATTTCCGGTTCAAGTTCAAATAGTCTTTATTCTAGGGAGGGGATTAGCATCCCTCCCGGTCAGCGAGGCTCCCTGCGAGCTCACAGAAGGGTTCTTCACATCAATAAAAATATACTTGCTTTATTGCAAAATTTGGTTGCTGTATTTAATCACAAAATTGGTTCAAAATGGTCTTTTATGATGAGTTTGATATTACTAGTCAGCTTAAGGTAGCAGTATATGGTATTTATAATGTTACCCATGTAATTATCCAATAGGAATTCCAATCTAACTCCTAGTCCACACTTGACCTTTGTGTAGCTGCTTTGAAGCAACTGTTAAAAAAAGCACTATACAGAAAATTTGATTGATTGACTGATATTTAGACATAATTACTATATAAAAAGGGACTTCTAAATAATAGTCATATACACAAATGCAACTGTTTAGTCTATTATACAATTATTGATTCACTTATTTGTATTTTTTAAATATTGCAATTTTTTGCTGTTAAATGTGAACAAAATGTGATCCAACTCATCTCCCCGAAAATGGTTTAGTAACCGAAATTGTGCCTTTTATCATGTGTTTGTGCAGCGGTTCAGGTGCACATCCTGAAGGGCGAGAAGGCAGGGGACTGGTGGAAGTTCACCGTAAATGTCATATCAGTGTATAAGCAGGGCGAAAGCCGGATCCGCCGAGGAGACCAGCTCCTCTGGGTTCGGGCCAAAGACCTTGCCTGCAAGTGCCCCAAGATCAAGAGCAACAAGAAATACCTGCTTCTGGCCAATCACGAAGAGCCACCCGGCCAGACTGGCACTGTGGCAGACAAGAGCAGCCTGGTCATCCAGTGGCGGGACACCTGGGCACGGAGGCTACGCAAGTTCCAGCAGCGAGAGAAGAAGGGCAAGTGCAAGAAAGCATAGGGAGAGGAAGAAAACAGCCGAGTAGAGAACCAGAGAGACTCCAGGTCACAGCTGTGAGGAGCAGCATGAAGAGATGATTCACTTCTTTCTTTTTTTATTTCATAGGAACGTGTGAAGGAGTTCACCATGCAGTTTTCATTGCTTCTTAGATTCTTACAAGGTTTGTTTGCTCAAATTTTGCACCTATGTCCATTGTACAGGTGTTTTTTTTTTGTTCAACTACCGATAGCTCAAACTTCAGATTTGGTTCAGATATTTAATATCTAACATGATCAAAACCTAAGTAATTATTCTTTTGCACTCTCAAAACAATAAAAAATACAAACATGCTTCATTTGGTGATATTTCCAGATAACTTTGTAAACATGTGTTAATGAACGACATTTGCATTTGAAATCACATTTTGAACTTTTGGAAATAAGCCATCTGTATTTCCATGATGGTACTGGGACTGTTTAAGCATGTCATTAGATAAATCTTTAGGAAAAGCTTCAGTTTTTGAAAACACTGCTATTTTTAACAATATATTCAAATGTCTTTTAGATTATATAAAAAATATCAAACACAATTGTTTGACATTTCAATGCAGTTTTCCATTACAATGAACTGATAACGTCCATTAATTTTAAAAACTCTTGTAAGAAAAAGTCCATGCACTTTCTCCAATGTCTGTTAAGATGAGCTTTTTTATTATAGAAAGCCAATGCAAAAAAAATGTGAAAACATTACACTGTAATTTCCCAAACACTGCCTTAATTTGACGACTAGTAATGCTATGATTATCCATGGTAATAAACTCTCAAAAGGTAACATTGAAAAATGTATTCATAATAAAAAATCCGAAGAGATATATTCTTCATAACAAACTAAACAATGTAAAGAAAATCAATAAAAACTGCATGCACATACAAACTCCTTTGCATGCATGTACATTTTTGTTTTTATTCGGAACAAAACCAGCATGTATATTTTTATAAAAGTAATTAGATTGACTGCAATAACTCAAAATGAAAACAACATCCATCATTTGATGGTCTGAGGCAGTTGTTTATACAATATTAATGCATTGATGATGATGACGACGGGTGTTTATTAAGAAATGAAATGCCTCTTTTGAATGTGACTGTAGAATGATGTGTATAGGTAGTATTTTTCCTGTGTGTAAAACAATACATTGTAGTTTTAATAGTTTCCATTAACTTGTATTTCATCTTGTAAAGCAGCAGCATCTATTGTCCACCTGCAGTTAAGGTCTGTGAGTAAAACAGTGCAGATTAAACTCTTTCTCTGGAGGAATACTGATCATCTAGAACAAACACACGCTCTATGTGAAAAGTTGACACTTTTACTTCAGTACTATTTGCAATAATTTTATCTTTCTACATTCAAGAGCACTAGCATGATCCAACACTACAGATTGTAAAATGTAATTTGTTGGTGTGTAAATGCCTTAACTGAGGCAATTATTGTGTTTTTGTGGGGATGGGAGTAATGAAGCAATTGTTCAATTGTACATTTTTCAATAGTTTGTTGCCATCCATTCACAGAGCAAAACCTATAATTTATCTGCTCAGAATTTTTTTCATAGATAAATCAGGTATATCATTGTCATGTACAGTAAAAAAAAGTTGGTTGTGGGTTGTCCAGAACCAATTAATTCCCTTTTTGTCTTTTTGTCTAAGGCTATGTTCAGACTGATGGTGTGAATGGTCAAATCGAATGTTTTTTGTTAAATCAGTTTTTTTGTGTGTGTGCCCGTTTATATTCCCAATATAATGAGACTCATAACTGTTCTGTGAAAAAAAATGCTGGACATATTGTTGATCAAAACTTTAGTAAAAGTGTGTAAATATGATTCCAGGTGATAGCGTGGCTTAATCGTTCATTTCAGATTTTATTTTTATTTATGAATTATCCCTATAAATTTTTTTTACTTCCAAACTTTATTTTTCCATCCTGACAGCCATGATTGTTGTTACATTTTTTTGTCCCAACCATGTTATGGCATACTTACTCAGACGTATGATGGGGTGAAAAATCTGAATATATATATATATATATATATATATATATATATATATATATATATATATATATATATATATATATATATATATATATATATATATATATATATATATATATATCAGATTCAGGGCCACAAATGAAAGGCCCTGGTTCAGATATTAAAAACCTCTGAATTGAGCTGTTCAGACCGTTCTGAAAATATCAGATACTCTCCACATATGAGGTGGAGATATATCAGATACCATCCTCAAATTTGGGCTGAAGCCTGAACCAAGGGTTAATCACAGGCTTTCTCTCTTAATGCGTTCATATTCTGACCACTTGAGGCTGACTCTAGAAGTGAGCAGGTTCCCATTGATGGCAATCTTACCCTTTACGGCAAAAAAAAAACGTTTTACACCCCCAGCTCTATTAGGTTTTCCAAGTATATTGCTTGAATTAACTTTCATGACAACTTTTTACCAAGTTCTGCATAATTTCTCGTAATTTTTGATCTACCAAATTGTATCTTTTTGTTTATTTTTGATTTGTCAGGAACAAAATTTGCTGATAACCCAAACCCTGAACCTCATTTGCTTTCTGCTCAAACCTATGGTGGTCCATGTTATATCCAATGGTCTGAACGTAGCCTTACTGACCTAACTTAACAAAAAAAAAACACAACCCATTGAGCTGGCATGCTGTTCATTCAGCAATTTCAAGCGATAAAGTAGATTTAGTTTCACAGCAAGTGCTTTTCCACATCTACTAATAAACCCCATCACCATTTTCAATGCTTGTGTCAAATAACTATGCTCTATGTCCCACTTCAGTTTCTTCTGTTAAAAAATTTAGATGTTTAGAACTATGTTAAAAGCCTCAAGTTACTGAATTCCTTTGCATTGTTTAAGAAAAATGATAGCAGTTCTTCTAAACATCTTTTCATGTTCAAGAGCAGGAACAGAAAAACATCATAAACTTCAAGAATCAGTCGACTTCTCATTTGTCTGGTTCCTCATTATGCCTACATTAAACTGCAATGCTCTGCAGTCTGTCACCAAGAGAACAAGATGGATTTGATGTTTTCTTCCACACTTGTAAATGTACACAATGTATGGTGTACAGATGTTTGTCCACATGCTGTATGTATTGGTTACAAACACTACTCATAACACCACATGTAAATGTATTTTATTTGGCACTCCGTATCATAGTGCACACTTACTTTATTAGTACTCCAGTGATGTAAATTTACGTGCAGTGCTGATTTGGGGCTGCAGAGGAATGAAAATCCTGTATTCCACATCCACCAGTAGACTTTACACACACTGCTTCTTGTTCATATTATGAATTGTAAATTTAGCTGTGGCAAATTCAAGACGTCTACAATATTGTTTTACAATGCATACTAATATATTACCGTTATTATAAGAAAGTATTTAATGACAAAACATTGTGAAGCTTGTGCATCTTATTATTTCTTTCCTGACTTTTACAGTTTGTGGTTGTTTAGTGGTTTGTGATTAATATGGGATGATAATGACTGAACAGCAGCCTGGTAGAGCTACACTCCGCCTTTGTCTGGAATAAAACCGACTGATGATTCACGCCGCTCCTTTTTCCCTGATTCTTTGTTTGAAAAAGAGAGTGACACTGTATGACATTTATTGTTTTTGAGCTCAGAACACACAATATTAAATAAAAAAAATTACAGAAAACCCTTAAACTATCAGTTTGATAACAGTCTAGTATGAGAATAGTTCATGAAATAAATCAAGATTTAATTATTAAAAATGATGGAAAGTGAAAGAAAAGTGGAGAGCGTATATATTTGAACCCAACAGTAAAAGCTCAAGGCTCAGTATTGCTTTGTGACTCTTGTTTCCGGAGTCTGGTTCCAGGACGTTTCCTTCTCTGCCAAATAAAAACATGAAACAGCTTTGTCCCCCTTTGAGCATTTCAAGCTCATGATTATATTCATAGTATTCAAACCCTTTTCTATTTTTCCATTCATACTTTGATCAGTATCAGTCTGGCTACGAATACAGATTATTCTTAGTGGTCCATTCCTTGGCTTTAACACAGTTAAATAAAAATGTTTAAAAGAGGGATGTGCATACGTATTCAGACTCTTCTTAAAGATTCCTCATTGAGAGTGTTGTCTTCTTCACTACTGCCAACAGGCCACAACGATGATGGCAATGAGGAGAAGAACAATCACCACCATCATCCCTAAAACGAACACAAACAAAACATCTTTACTATCACAACATGTAGAAGCAGAGACCAGTTGAGATGCTGCAGCCAATATAATAAACTTAAATCCCTTGTGTACCCCCAGAAGAGCATTCACACTTAATTCCACCATAACATAAAACTGAAAAGGTTCCTGAACTTAGTATTCAACAGTGATTGATTGTTTGACATATCAATCTAAATAAATGAAGTTCTGCATATGTTGGATTCCAAAAAGATAACACTTAAATAAGAAAACCATTATAGAGTGACTTTTTGGAGCTGGACCTTATTTCCATTTTTCATTGATCACTCATTAAAATAAACACATTTGGATCTGCTGGAAGAGGCTCAAAGCTTTGTGTATAATTCTGGCCCAAGATCAACAATCACTGAGGAGCAGGATGACAAACACTCCGAGGCGAGACTCTCAAAAGATGCATCTGCCTTCCATTAATTCTTCTGATAGTCAGATTTCTCATCTATGCCGTGTGAGTGGATAAACTCCAGAAGGTGTTGGAGGAAATGCCTCATCTCCGGCGCGTCACTCTTCAGACAGAACAGTTCACATGTGTTGAGGAAGACTTCTTACTCCAAATTCCCATTTAGTGAATGCATGACTGGAGGAAATAATCAGAAATGACTGAACGTTCCACATGAACTAAACGGGGTTTGAGAGTTTGGAAACATACTAGAGAATGGGTTCATGCACCAATTATTAATTATCTATTCCTTCCCATATCTGACTCACACCTACTATATAACACTGTATAACAACAAATAATGAAGAATTCATATTCAATACAGCAAAAAAAAAAAATGAATGTTGGCAATTATTCACAGCTGCACCAAATAATACAGCTCTTCCTGGAGTAGTTATGTGTATACTACAGAGTGGAAAAAGCACAACAATAATGGCCGGCAAACTGGTCATGGAGGATTTCACCTGCAGGAATGAGTTAAAATTTCTAAAGTGTCTTCAGGGATGTTCCACACATTTACTCATTCATGGTGGGGACACGGCTTGATAGATTTTCATGCTTGGTATCCATCGTCTCACAAATGAGGATGGAACACAGAAGATGCTCTACACTGCGTTGTGTAACAGATCCGTCATTTAAAAGGCTTGGTCATCTCAGATAAAGCCCTTGTTTTAAGACCGAGAGCTTTCGTTCATTAATTTTCTCTCAGTGTTTAGGTAAATGGCTCATTGCTTCTAAATCCAGGAACTCTGCTATCACTTGCGATGTTATTACAAAAAACAGCACTAAAGCTTGCTGAAAAAAAAGAGGGAGAGAAATGAAATAACAACACACACCCTTTAACAGTCCAGTTCTGACTGAGACCAGGAACAATGTTAGATTTTTTTCCTCCCTTAGAAATCTTGGTTTTCCAAACACAAGCCTGACATGGGAACTGACTTATAAAATGCAATAGGAAATGAGTCTTATATTCTCCATTCACATCTGCACCAAACTGAATTAAAGTGAGTGAAAGAAATGTTTTAATGTCAGCTTCACACAAAGCTTGCTCCTCTGTTTGGCCTCTGGGAGACTGTCACAGTCGTATACGTAATCAAATAAGCTCTGAAACCCAATCACGCTGCCCCAGTGACAACAATAATATTTGCTGGACAAACAGATGAGTGTGCAGAGAGGCCAGAGGAGCTGTGTGGCCACCCAGGGGGAGAACAAAGGACTCGCATTCTTCCCAAATGTCCTTTATTTATTTAAAATCAAAGCCCAGGGAGGAAGAAAGACCCCCGAAGCTCTAAACTTCAACTTGTCATAGTCAGGAGCTCGAAGAGCGAAACCGCAGCACAATTGAGCCTAATGTGCATTTTATCCAAAGTTTTTCTTGCTTAATAACTCAATTTTCCCTGAAGATAATTTTCTCTTTTCATAGCTGTGAAAGCAAACCAATTAAAAGCAATCGAATGAAATAACATCAATATTCACACATTCCAGTAGGACGAGACTGCTATAAAGTGCTATTGAATCCAGTCAACAAGTCTAATTTTAAAAAGCATATCATATTAATGTATGTGCTAAAATGTAGTTATACATTACATCAGACAAATCTATTTTTTTCACCTATTTACACTATTTATATTAATTACACCAGTAGTCCCCAACCCAGGGGCCATGGACGGGTACTGGTCCGTGGGTCATTTGGTACAGGGAGGCACTGAAAGAATACATAACTTACATTACTTCCCTTTTATTTATTTCATTCTGTTATTTTGAAAAACTACCTGATTCTCTTAGTTACAACCGTCTATGACGCAGGTCAAGGCGCTTTTCTCGGTCACGTGGTAGGCTACCGCTGAAATGAAGCCCAGGAGCTAGCAAAATTAGTAAAAAAATAAACGTCTTTGTAAAGTTTCTTTGCGACGGAAAAAGGCCCAGTGAGGAGACAGAGGAAGAGCCTCCAACTTCCAAGACAAAGAATTCTGCGTTTAACAGCCAATATCAAGAGTCCTACTTATAATAAGGATTTATCTCGACAGGAGATTCCCACGCACCAAGCCCACTCTGCATAACATGCAACTGGCTCTCGAATGAGGCAATAAAGCCTCTCAAAACTCTTGTTAAGAGGACGCTGTAGTAGCAAACAAGTAGAGTGGATTCACATTTATTATTATGTTTATAAAATACAACAGTTTACATGCAGGTCGTATTACATTACTTTGTTGTATTTATCCGCCACACCTCAAAGACCATTGTCAGACATTAAACCGGTCTGTGGCACAAAAAAGGTTGGAGACCGCTGATCTACACTATTTCTATCAATTAAATTAGCAAAATAAACATCAGGATTTCCTTAAAATATTTTTAAAAATCATTAAAAGTATTTTATACAAATTATATTCAGCATTGGAGGTTCTTCAGATAGCGAACATAATTTTCTCTGATCTAGGCAACCTTTGCATTTTTCTGAAAACTGGAAAATAATTCAGGTCTGAAGGGGTTAAATAACTTTTAAATATGTGTGTAATAAAAATAATGAGTGTTTCAAATGGTACCAAAAGTGACTACAAATTGTGTTTTATTTTGTTGGAACTCATGAGGAAAAGTATTATGAATTTAGTCCCCAAAAATATTATTTCAACACTGATAAACTATTTATTACATGTTACTATTCATGCCACTTTGTTGCCTCTTTTTTTGAGTAACCAACAATTATGAAATGTTGCAACAATATCGCTTTCTGTAAGTTCATGTGGTACAGACAACTGCCGTGGTGATGCTAATGTATATTCGTTGTAAATGTATTTATCTGTTTAAAAATCTACAGTTGGTTATACTATTTATATACATCATTCATTCATTCATCTTCATGTCGGCTTTATTCCCTTTCGGGGTCGCCACAGCGGAATGAACCGCCAACTCACTGGCATATGTTTTACGCAGCGGATGCCCTTCCCTGCCGCAACCCATCGCTGGGAAATATTTATATACACTCTTTATAAAATCAATTATTTGACTCAACTTACAATTGTTAAGCAAAAAAACTTAAATTTTACTTCAGTCAGTTCCACAGAAATTTTACTCGAGTCAATGTTGTTTTCCCAAAATTGACTCAACGAACATTTCTTAATTGACTTAACGCATTACTCTAACACAGATTGAAAATTAACTGAACATACTTTTTCAATCCAGTCAACAACAGCCCCAGAGAATTTGAACTCAATTGGAAAAATTTTATTCAGTTAACAACTCTTCAACAAAAATTGAGCAAACTAAAAATAACCCATTGACTGAATTACGTCTTTAGAGAAAAAAAAAAAGTCAACAAACTTTAATGTGTTGGATTTTCTTTTACTATTTAGCTATCATCATGATTTGTCGCAGATGGTGATCTTATAGAAAAGAGAGCATCCAATCTGAACATAGAACCACATCAGGTCAGAGATCTTGAACAAACCTTGTGTGTCCACAGGAGAGAAGGATCAGAACGCTCTGAAGTGCTGTAACATGTTATATTTTCAACATTTCCTCACACAAGTCAAAGACGAGTGTCAAACAACACTCGGCAAGAAAGCCTGTCAAAGTGAAGCGAGTCAAAGAACAGAAGTTGAAAGAAAAGAAAAAGTGGGGTTCGGGCGACAAGGCGGAGAGGAATTTTTCCATTCATCAGGCCCTACCCTCCACCCCCTTCCCTCCCTCAAGGAATACATGAATATAGTTAGGTGTTAAAAGCAGATGCTGGATGAGAATAAGGGAGAATAAATGTGACTGGCTCTGGGATCTGCAAACAAACTGGAGTCTGTTGAATCCTCTGAATAAATAAAAATAATTATGAGCCATCATGAGCCATCAAAGCAAAAAGTCTAAAAAGAACACTCAGACCTGAGGTTATGCTTGCATCTACTCACCATTCACCTTTCTCCATGGACAAATAACAGTCATTAAAAGAGACTTGATTTTGCCTGGCAAAAAAAAGTGATTTTTCTATTAAATCTATATTACCCTCAGAGAAACAGTTTTTTAGGAACAAACCAGTCTTTGGTATAATATATACTGGCTAAAGGAGTCCAAATTGCTAGAAGAGGAAACATTTATTATCTTTTATCATGGCCTTCGATTTAATGATGTTTACTTTCTTCTATATTTGCAGATCTTATCAACATTGAGGCTGAATAATTCAGGTTACCTTCTTTGTTTCCTACAGAGTCAATTCTAGAGAGTTGAATTGATTCTGTTATGAGTATATTTCCTTTTTTATCTATCGATATAATTTAACAAAAGTCTAACTTAACAATTCTCAATCTAAAGTAAACAACAATAAAACATGAACTGATCACTCTTTTCCAACAATTGCAATAAGTGGATTCAAAAAGCAAAAAATAAAAAAGAGACGGATGATTCCTCCTCTAAATGCACTATATGAAAAACCTAATACAAACAAATCAATCAAGCATTTTAAAACAATTTTTATATACTTTATAGGGGTATTTTTTTTTTCGTTAGACAGCTTACTAGAATTCTGGTAAAATAAAATAAAACCCTTCAAAGAAAAATAAACATAATTTCTAAGATACACTTTGGACTCAATGGACTCTAAGAACTCCAAAACACATGTCACACATTGTCTCTCAGGACCTTCCAGAAAGTGTGTATGACCTCTTCCATGTCTTATTCTGATCTCACCTTAACTATTGCTCCAATAACAGACTTTCAGATCACATACAGATGGGACTCAAAGAGCACCGAGAGCAATCGGAAGGTTCAGATCTCTTTTTAACATTTACAGGCAGCGAGCTTTAACACCAGCGGATCAGGAGGAATAGTTGGAGCGAGGGAGACAAGCATAAATCTGAACGAACGGCAGGTTTATTGTTGCCTCACGGCATGAGTACAGAGGCAGACAACTCACCACAGGAAGTAGACTTGTTATCCAGCAGTTTGACTCTCTTGGTCTCGTTTTTGATGCGGCTGTCTGTCCGGTCCACAAGTTGAGTGAGGTCATCAATGATTTCTGAAAAGTAAAAGAAAAACCACACAAGAATTCAGACAATGCTTTCACACAATAAAAATGGTTATAGTGTATGATCCTAGTAAGAAACTATGAAAACTGTAATCTCACTAGGACATACTGTGATCAGAAATTACACTTACTTTATATTTAAAGGCTCTCAATGACACATTACAGCACAAAAAGAGATACAAGCATGACAGTTTTAAGAGACAGGAGAAAATATTGTCACATTGTAAAGTAGATTAAAACTATTGAAATAAAACCCTGGAAGAAGATGAAAAGAAAAAAGAACTAAAAATAATAAGAAGAGGAAGTAGGACAAGACAAGGAAAAAGAGAGGAGGAAGAAAAAGAAGAGTATGAAGATGAATGGGAAGAGGAAGAAAAAGAAGAAGAATAGGAAGAAGAAAAGGAAGAGGAAGAAGAGGAGGAAGAGATAGCTGAAGAAGAAAGGAAAAAAGAGAGAGAATATGAAGAAGAGAAAGAAAAGGAAGAGCAAGAATAGGAAGAAGAAAAGCAAGAGAAATATGAAGAAGAAGAAGAGGAACAACAAGAACACATTTTATTTTAAGCACATTTCATGACCCTCAAGCTCACATAGATTATTAAACTAGGCAGAGGAACCTAAACACAGTATTAATACCAAAACACAGTTTTGGACAAAGTTCATCAGAAGTCTCTACTGCACCAATTGAAAGAACTCCTTTGTTGATTAAAACCCTGCCTGAAGAGAAAGTTTTGAAAATAATCAGAGAAGAACTGTTTCAAACTCCATCTTGAAACTTGTTTCAGAGCACAGGGGCTGCAGAAAAAGCCTCTCCCATCCTTTAGAGTTCTTGGGGTCATGGGGCTCTAACCAAACTGAAAAGAAACGCAGTGGGCGGGATGTGTCCGTAGTGAGATTCGTTCAGATAAAAATTGAGGTGCTAGGTTCAAATCTGTGCATTCAAATAGATGACAGGAGTGGACTTTCAAGTCAATTGTTCCTTTACAAACATTTATTTAATTCTGGGTCATACATTATTTATAATCGAGATGCCATCTTCCCCCTTTACGCACTCTGATCAGAAGATATTCTTGTGAGATGGACTGTCCTGTCATTCACCGCGTCTGGGTTGCTCCTATCCATGGTATGCGTGATTGTACTGAATTCCTAAATAGTTCACTCTTTTGGCCTTTCTGCAAAAAAGTCATCTTGATTACAATATGGCTACTTAAGAAACCCCTCCCCATTCATTAAAAGAGATTAAAAGAGAACAAGCATGCAGCTTATATAAAAAATTCAGAAACGTTTAACTAAGACAATTTACCTACTATAAAAGACATTTGATTAGTTCAATAAAATAACTATAGAGTACTGAATAAATGAAATGGTGGCGTCATAACTACATTAATCCATCATTGAACTGTAAAAGGAGAAATATGAAATCAATCCATCAGCTCATTGAAAGCCAATGTAGGTCTTTGAATATGGGTTTGATGTGTGAAGTTTTAGAGAGGCACGACAATTATCTACCTGCAGCATTCAGGACTAATTTCAGCTTCTGAATGGACTTATGATAGACCTGAACCTCCAAATCAACCACCAAAAGCAACCCTAAACAAACGTGTTTTCATCTTAATTACTTGTAAGCGTGTGGATAGATATTACTCAATGTAAGGTGTTTTAGTATTTATTTTTTTGTATAAAATACAGCGGGCTACATATTTGTGAATCACTAATTAAGAGGACATTCAATCTATCGATTGTCACAAAATTGGCAAAACTTGACGTGCTGTATTTTGAAACAATTAATGAAACACAATCAATATTTTAATATGAATAAGTTAATCTTATTTCATAGAATATTATAAAAACATGAAAAAATCAGTAAAACATGTATAACAAAGCATTGTCCAAAAGGGTTGGTGCACAAATTGTCAGTTAAAACTGTAAATTAAGTTGTTTTATTGCTGAAAGATTACACCAGTGCATACAATATTCTGCAAGTGGCAATTTGATGACTTATAATAACATTTCGTGATCACTTAAAACTTTTTTAAACCTAAAGAGCAACTTTAAGATTTCCAGATGTTTCAAAATACTTTTTCTCATAAAATAGAAAGGTAAAAGAGTTAAGAATACAAGTTTGAAAACAACAACAAAGTCTAACCCTTTTCACACTCATTTCAGACCTCAGTCAAAAATTAGTGAAATGAAACTTTTCTCAATATAATTCATCCTGACGGTTTACATTATACAGAAACACTATCCTGCAGTGGACCTGTGCTACTGTGCTTAAAAAACTAACCATCTGTATTATGATTTGCTGAGCTTTTTAGACCGTTGAGTTCTGGAACCTCTCCATAATAAATTCTCTTTTATGAGATCATATTTATCCAGGAATATAAAATATATAAGATCATCACTAGGCAATCTGCCATCCAGATTCCCCAGGCTAATACGACTTAAAACATAACTTAAATCGGTATATTCTTGGACTTCAATGCTAAGAAAATGTGTTTATTATCTGGATGAAATCATTATTCTTTAACACGTTTCAAGTGAGGACAAATAACCAGTGAGCAGATTTGCCTTCATTAATCATTAAAAAAAATGAGATTACATTCAGGTCCATGACAAACCTACAATTTATATGAGATCAGAAATCCATAAAAATCACATTAAAAACACATTAATATTTTGTGTGCTGTAGAGTGCACATTCTACTGCTCTCTGAAAATCCTTTTCAACCTTCTTCCTGAGCCTAAATCTATTACGAGTACTGGAACATTAACTCTGTATCACACACTTGAGAAATACTGTGTAGAACATCTGAAAAGAATTCTATGAAAAGGAACTCTAGAGATTTTTTCAAATATAAATTAAGCACAAAATCACCAAGGCTCGGCATGAAAGATGTTCAAAATATGCTCCCAATTCAATAAAAAGTTGTTTATTTTTCCCAGATGCAGATTTCATCTCAAACTCAGTTCCTGTAGGACCAAAGCACTGCTCTGTTTAGCTGCAACCTTAACGCAACATAAACTTGATCCAGCTAACTTACTCATTTTGTCTTGTTTCTTAACAACAGGTGAGTGTGTGTTGCACCTAAACTGTGCAAGGCATCAGCCCACGTGAAACCAAGTTAAACACCTCAAAAGTTACCGTACTTGAAATTAGATTACTGAAAAAAATTCCTATCCTAGAATAAAATAACAAGAAAGTGAGGTTAAACCAGTTCTAGAGCTTTGAGATTGAGAACAAACAATTGAAGAAAAAAAATGTTTGCTTCATAAAAATATTCTCCTTAGCAGAACTAAACTGTTTGTAATGCAGTCTTCTCACTGCCAGCTCAAACAAGTCTTTCTCCCTCCATTAAAAAAAATCACAGAAAATTCACTTCTCACAAAAAACTAGCCGTCATTGACAAATTAATTGCTATTGTTGGAAAGAGCGGAATACCAAGCATCACTTATGTAGTGTCATGTCAAATAAGAAGCAGAAGAAAAATCGACAGCTTAAATTGAAATCAGAAAACACATGTGAAAGGTAAAAGAACAAAATAACAGCACAGATCAAGCCATTGTTAGCTGACTCAGCCACGGACTAAAGCACAATGTGTACCATTAACATGCCGTGTGTTCTTTTATGGTTATGAAGTTCAGATCTTAGACTGAATCTAATCTTTGACAGCACTTACTAAATACTGTAAAAACTGTTTTCTGAATAAATTATAACATTATATGTTTACGGAGGTGTGAGTTTATCAAGCAGATGATTAAACCAGACACATGAGGTTGAAGGGAGCTTTCAGTTTTAAGGTTTCCTGACTTCCTCAGTTCTACTCTGGGAGCTGAGGGAAAACATCTGAACAAATTTAAGAGGAACCAACACTAGCTGCAAGTAGGGTTAAGATTATGGTCATGAATCTGAGTTTGAACTTAGAGGTTAAAACAAGGGTTACAATAAATAACTCAAAACTTACTGCAAGCAACACGAGTGATTGGTTTCCCTTCCCTTTTAAGGTAAAACAAACAACTTGCTCTTTTAAAATACATAGATATGTAAAATATGCAAACATCTTGTGCAATCAAAGGAGTGAATGTAGCAAGGGCCCATCCCTGCAACTTCTCTCTGGAGTTATTCATGGAGAGTGACTGCTGAGCTCCCCAATAAAAGAAAGAGAGGAAACAAACCGGAGCCATCTCCAAACATATTATAAAGACACCACACCTGAATCAAACTCGGCTCCATCTGGTAAAAATCTTGCTTGCCTGGAGTCAAACTGACACATTTTGCTTTGAACATGGACGTTACCGTTAATACATGTGAGGTGACATTTCAAACAACCTCCTTCTAAACTGAATCTGAACATGACAAACATATCTTTCGAACATAATTTTTTATCTAAAACATTTTCAGCTCTAAACATGCAAAAGGATTTTATTATTACATATTCATACATGAAAAAATACAGTTCTTTGGGTTCTCAATTCTTAACCCTTCATGGCTTAAGTTCTGTAAAATTGCCAAAAAAATCTGAGAGTTGTCATTAATACATATTTTATTTGACCAGACCAAACAGTTTGATCTATCAGCAACTAGAAAGAAAGAAAAGACTTAACATCTCATATAACAAAAAATGCCCCATATAATACAATTTTGGCTAAAAATCTTCTTTAAAAAAATGCTTGCCTGATGTGTCACACATAGATTAACTTGGCATCATTCGAGTGAAGAAAGTTTGTTGTCCACCAGGGGGTCCAGAGACCACAAATGTGAAGCAACACAAGAAAAACAAGTCAGTCATGAAAAGCATGAGGAAGGAACGCAGCAGACGAATGAAGAAATATGATGCACTTTAAGTAAAAGAATTAAAAGAAAGAAGCAACAGAAAGAAGCAAGTGGCCCAGGTCTAACAGTGAAGTAGAATGTAGTTTTAGCTCAGTGAGGCTCTGTTGGCAGCTGTGGACTCATGAGAAAACAGGTCAGTTTGAATGTCTTCCAGAAGCTTGGCATTCCACTGACATAATTCTCCATGTCCCAATGTAGTGTTTGTACAGATATATGACAGCTGTCTTCTCTTGTCTGCTCTACAATATCAGCCACATAACAAAGTCTGGCCTGTTCCAAGAAAGATGTGAGTTTTTTACAATTCTGCAGCACTTTATAAACCCAGAGGTGAGTAGTAACTGACTTTATTAACTTATATTTCCTAATGCTTTTTGTTTGCTTAAGCCTTTTGTATCAATTTGAGGACCGTTTTGAAATGTTTGAGGACAAAAAAATGGTCAGAAACATTTATTTGCATAAATCTGTTTATCAATCTCAGTACTAACCAAATCTACTAAATGCATTTTTCAATCCAAGATTTTCATTCTTTGATAGCCACACTCATAACTCATTGTTAAGCATTTCCTGCTAGTGCTCTTTTTATCCCATTGACTTCCATTATAACCACATGTTTTTATTGCAACGCCATAACACCATATTATACAGCATTCTCTATAGTTGGCGTTTTACATGTTGAAAAGTGGTTAGACTCATTGTTTACATTGTTTTTATTGTTGATAAGTTACATCTTTAAATAGGTTTGTGCAAAAAAGTTTATGTAGTACTTATGTGGAGTGTAACAGCATATTATAGTGTGTGTGTGTGTGTGTGCGTGTGTGTGCGTGTGTGTGTGCGTGTGTGTGTTTGATGCTAAGAAGCACAGACAAAAAAAGTGCTAGTAAATTGATAAAAAGGACATATATATCAATTGCATAGCCCAAATCCAAAATAACAGATAAATAATACTAAAAAAAACACTGACATTTGATCACCAGCGAGGTTGATTGACAGTTGAATTAAAAACAAAATGGCAAAACATAAAAAAAATTCCCAAATTATTCCATTAGCTAAAACAGAGCAAATATAATGGTCAAATCAAGACTGTAAATTACCCTGAACAAAAAGGTCCCCAGCAACCTATCTATCCAATCTAATTAATGTATGCTAGCTATAAATATTTAAAACATAAAACAAAACAAAATTATAAACATTAACATTAATATAAAAACATCAACATTACATGTTTGTTGTGTGTTTTAATTTTACATGAAAGCCAAAGAAAGTCAAGTTATTATATGGCACAGTATTCAGTTTAACTGTCAGCATCTTATATTCAGGTGGGTGTGGCCTGCGGAAGATGTACTAATAATCACTGTGAAAAGGCGTGAGGCCTCAGAGAAAGAGCAATCAGATGCAGATGTTCCTGAGCATGATCTCATGTGTTCGTTTGCTTTCTCACCATCCAGCCTTCATCTCAAACACTTCGGGCTGTCCCACCTCCAGACCCATTAGAGCAAGCGTCTTTCTCTAAACAATCACTCATGATTAGCTTTCATTTGCCGCCAGATGCCCTCCACAAGGACAAATCAGAACAGTTAACAGGTCCATTTCCATTCCTGCTTGTAATATGGAATGGGACACTTCCGATTCTGGGAAATACAGAAAAAGAGTGATTTGCTCTTGGACTTGGGCCGTCTTTCCAGATGCTAACTGCCAACAGCTGAAAAAAAACTAGCCTTTCGAGAGGTAGTGTGCAGGGAGGGTGGATGCTGACAGCCCTGTCCTGCCCTGGTCTTTTTTTAAGCCCAGTGTTCTAATCTTGATTTTTTTAAACATAATGCAATTCAGAAATATCAATGGCACTCTTATGTTCAGCAAAATTATGGAAATTTCCGTTTTTAAAACATATGAGCATGCCTGTTTTAAAATCGAGAAAATTTAAAAGATCTCTGTTAATCTTCAGCCAGTACTTCCTGTTTATGATTTTACTGAATATCTTACAGTGTAAAATTTTAAAAGTGGCACAAATAAATGTAATAAATTGCTGTTTACACTGTCCCTGTGAGGAAGAATGTTTCACCATTTCTACAAATAATGCAGTAAATTAAACAAGTGTAGACCTAGCACTCTTTTCTCAAATAGTTTTAAATGTTTTTATCCAAAAAAAAAAAAAAAAAAAAACCCCAAGTACTCTATCTATGCAGACATCAAAAGCTGGACAACAACGGCAACTGCGAAAAAGGCATAGAAAACCAAGACAACATCTGAACCCTATTATTAACCCTAAAACACAATTATAAAGAGTAAACTATTATCTATTACTATTCCATTCCATTCTATTATTCCATTATGATCAACACGATCCTGAATATTCATGTTATTCGCTGATTCAGTCGACATTGTTGATTTATAAAATATGCTGCAGTACACAATAAACTTGACATCTCTCTTACATTATAAATAGAAAACTTCCAAATGGAATTGGTAATCATCATTCCTTTACGATCTACAAGTTCCAATCAAATGTTATCTTTGTAACAAAGACACCCATCTAAACAACCAAACACAGCATAAAAATATGGCAGATCATAACTTTTTATTTAGCAGGGAAAATACCAGTTAAAAATCACAAAAACGCAAAGCCATGAATAAACTCAAATGGTTCAAATAAAGGCAATATTTCTACTTAAGTTGTCAAGATCTGGCCTAAAACTTTAATAATTTCATAAGTATTCAAGTTGAGGAATGGTATAAAAATAACTCCCGATCAATGCATGTAACCAGTTTCTCTATACAAGAAGCATCTTGAAAAGTCTATTAACAACACATGGCATTGCAGAAACTAAATGTCCAATGCTTGTTAAATTTCGAACAGCAATTTCAAAAGCTTTCCCTGTGTAATTTCCTATCATTACAAGCCATGCATGCACATTTGTACAACGATACTCTGCTTTTAAATTGTTTGGATGAAAAAAAATATTTATTAATAGTTTTAAAGAGTACGTTTGGACGAGTCAATAAAAACAATCTCTTTGAAAATAATGAGTTTCATTATTAAGGGAACAATTTCTACATCACACGACCCAGACAACGCTTTTGCGTGCAGTGAAAAGCATGCCACAGAGCTGACGCACTCTCAAATATCCACTAAAAGGTGAGTCATCTCCATCAGACACAAGAGAGAGTGCAACCTTAGTGTGCTCATTTTAAAACGTGTGTTCTAATTTTGTGAAGGAGAGCTATAAAGTATTATGAAGGATGTGCGTTTGCAAGAACATGCATTACTCAAGGTGTCCTTCAAAATCACATTTTTAAGTCGAGCTTGTTTTTCTTTGCTGGTTTCAATCACTATATGGAGGTAGCACGCCAGTTTTCTGCAACTGGGATCATTTCTCTTCCACAGATGACAGTGAGCGTTCTCTGCTACCACATTTCCTCATAACTCTCAACATTTGACCTTTTAACAGTGGAGAACTTTGGCGCCTTTTATTGCTAAAGAAAGCACGCTATATTGGGATATCACTCTTTCCACAAGAGCCACATTCTCCATTTGATGATATAATGTGGGCAATTACAATATTTACAAGACATTGCGCCTGATCGAGGGAATGTTTCACATCCCGTTTCCTCACTCTTTCATCCTCGATGTAAACACGCTTTCTGAGTAAGCGTTAGCTGGACTATACTTCATGTTTAAAGTTTATGCGTTTATAAACAGACGGTCACTAAGCTGAAAGAAGATTTGCTTTGTTCATGAAAATATACACTAGAGTTTAGCTTTAAGGGATCAGGAAAAAGATGTTTGTGAGAGTTTTTACACATCCACTGAAATGATGAACACACTCAGATTGCCTCTGAAGAGGGTCATAACTGGTTGTAAACAGAATCTGTGACATCAGATTTTCGCTGAAAAACTGATCTGATGCTGTACTCATCTGTCGCTGGGGTTGAAAGTGTTAGTAAGCTTTAATAGTTTCAGGTCTTTTAGTTGTTTCCAGTTGCGTTCTCGGTTTTATTTAGACCGTCTTCAGAGTTAAAAAAAATTTCCATTCCTTTCATACATTCAGTGCAGAAATAATCACAAAAGTTTCCAAATTCAATCTTGTCCTGCTGATATCCTTTGCAAACATTGACTGTATATAACATGAACATAACATGCATGACATCACCTATAGATTTGAGCAGAAAACTAATTAGGCTCAGAGTTTGGGTGCAAAAAAAAGCATGCAAAATATGCAAAACAAAAAAAAAATCTTTTTTGATGGAGTTCAAAAAAGCTATGAATGTTAAAATTACCAATAAAAACATGTTTTTTTTATCAGCTATGAAGTTGGCCATTTTAACATGGGTGTTAATGAAAATCAACTTCCAGCCATAGCCTCCAGCGGTCAGTCGAGGCATTACAAATCCAGTCACTTCCTATTGCACATCGAGTTTGAAAGTGTGGGTTGCCACTTGTTTTTGACTCTAAAATGTAAATGAAGAATAAGAAAAAAGCAAACATCCACAACTACTAACATAAATATTTAGCCTGTTAATATGAGATCTTAAAGTTGTTACAGTAAACATTGACGTGAATACTCTTTAGACAGTGAAAAACCT
The DNA here is from genome assembly GCA_900490495.1 of Danionella dracula. NCBI lineage: Eukaryota > Metazoa > Chordata > Actinopteri > Cypriniformes > Danionidae > Danionella > Danionella dracula. The sequence continues at coordinate 6,341,814 of UELW01000996.1, forward strand.
TTGCTCCAGTGAATAAAGCAAAATCAAAAAGGACACAATGGATTTAAACCAATCTATCATGGGTGTGTTCACAAATTGAAATCAAAAGATTTCCAAAACATTTCAAAGATTTTCATAATGGGTGCCCTTTAAAGCCCCCGACACAATGTACTAAAAGTATTCTTTTCAACACAATTATAATTATATTCATCAGCGGTTTTTATGGTTGTTTTATGGAACTCGAATTCAGATGGAGATAATACATTGTGAATATAGCTCTGAAATGTCAGAGAAACTATCCCGAAACAAATTCAAAGACACCCAGCTTGTGCAAAAGCTACCATCTTAGACAACACAACAGCTATACACTGCGGCACAGAGATTTTTCTTATGTATAGTAAGTCCTGTAAAATAATATTGTAACTTGTATTTTTTTTTTTTTACATTTTAATGCTTAACTGCAGAACAAATTTCAAGCATACAGGAGATTGTCGCAATTTTTAATTAACAGAAGTACACAAAATAATTTTTTTGTGAAACCTACAACACCCTTGTTTTTATTTTTGTCACAATACCTACATTGGAGCCATTTGTTAGTGCGTTTATCTTGTTCATCCACTTTTTGTTTATCATGCTGATTATTTACTTACTAAACCAGCCACACATTAATATCACCCAGACACAAATGAGTGGACTGGTTAGAAATTGAAGTAAAGTATACAGAGGAAACCCTGCAGCCATGGGCTGAATGTTCGAGCCACTACAACATGGAATGTTGTATATCTACTGATTAAGAATTGCTTCATCTTTTTCATGTGTTCCAAACATGTTTTTTTTTCTGTGATGTTCAGGGTATAGTTACACAACAATCATGACCATTGTCTTAATCACAACAAGTTTGCAACCATCTGACCCAATGTTCTATAAGAAAAACTTTCCCAAGTGTAGGAATCTAGCATAATGGAGCCTTCACATTAAACCTGACAAGAAGGTGTCAAAGAAAGAGACAAGATCTGGATAAATGCACTAGGAGGGGTTCATCTATCAACGCTGCATCTGGACTGAAATAGGTAAGGCTTTCAGATGAGATTTTCTGTCATGGAAAAATATCTGTGTGGAAAATAGATGTAACCTAAACAACCCTAAAGCTGGCTAAAGCACTACCTGGAGATTGATAGAGCCCTTAATCAAGGAGCCTGACAAAGAGGTAGCTAGTAGTCGTCAGCAGTTACTACATGTGGATGATTACTTACGTATACTAAGACAACCTCAGACTAGAAAATGAGAAACGGGAAAGAGTGAGACAAAGACACATCGCACATGTGCACAAATTAGTCCCGGTAGAGGACGGGGGTCTCTAGAGCCCTCTAAATCTGGCATGTTTGCACTCTTCCCCATTCCACCTGAAGATTCATTGCAATGTGGGCATCAGAAAGGACGGTGAGTAAGTGATTTAGTGAGTCTCAAAGAAAAAGTTCTCTTTTGAGGTGGAACTTCAAAGTCAGATCACAAATGGAAAGCGGATCACTGTGTGAAGACCAGTCATTTTATACGTCAAATAAAGCAGAAGACTGAACAGACTAGATAGGACTATGTCTGGAAAACAAATCAATCAGTCTGATTTGAAAATCTGCACTAAAAGGCTAATTTCAATGGTTAATGCTAACCAAAGCTCATGAAAAAAAGTCAAATGAACAAAAGCATTCTTCAAATATGCTGACTTTTGTTGTCTGAACTTAAAAAAATGTTGTCTGTGTTACAGATTGTTCTCCGCCCAAAAGAAGAGGTACTCAATACACAGTTGGACACGATCAGTATTTTGTGATGCAATTGACCCATTTCTCAAACAAACTCATAAAACATAGACAGAAAACAATATCTCTTTCAAACATTTCTTCTAAACCCTTTCTTGTAAAATGAGCAAGGGACTGCTGAACCAGGAGTGTGCAGTGAAAGAAGACAGAATTTCCTCTTCTTCATTAATTAAATTAACAATATTTCATGCCATTTGTAAAGAGCTTTTCTAGACACTCAAATATCTTCAAATCTTGAGTAATTATTAATAATCTGTTGTGTAAGTGCCATTTGTGATGTATGTGCCCAGTCTGTCAAGGATACTGCCATATGGCAGTCGTTTAACAATATTAAAAATATAAGTGCATTATCTTTCTCACCGATTAGTCTAATAAACATGTTAAATTGAAACACACAAACAGATTGATGATTCTAAAGGTTAAGATTGCACATATTGCAGTCTCCAGGATCAAATCAACCCTCAAAGCCAGGTAACAATAAGACCATTATTAGAATGAGGGTACCAGCAGTGTAAAACAACAATGTGGATGAATATGACTACAACATGACAGGAGCTGGCAGCAAGTGTTGACATCCTCGTGGGTTCAACGCAAAACAGATCATATGCACATCAATATTTTTATAGTAACTACAAAAATTCATAGATTAAATGACTGACACCTTTACATCAGTCTGTTGTTCAATCCCATACACCTGCATTCTGAATGAAACTGGTTTTAAAATATGACCATAGTATTTTAAATATCAGAGTTGTGAACACAGCTGACTAATAGAAACGCTGACTTTAAGAACTAGCCTGAAATGTTCTTTTATGTGCTTTTCCTAAAGAGAAAAAACATCGTTTGTATCCATAAAATATTCCTTCTTCCTTTTTTTGCTTTTCCAGGTGTGGATTCCTTTTTTCTCTGCTGTTGCAGCAACCATTCAAGGTAATAAAATAAGAACACACACAATATGCTTGCACAGTATTATGTTTCATTTAAGAATTTAAGCACATCTATATCTTGTTGGAGCAGCTCACAGTTTACCACAAATTGGAGGTACAAAGGGTTCCCTTTTTAAGTGAAATTTTACATGATTTGACTCGTTCTTAAAAATCATGTTAAATTCATTCTTAGCTCAAAATATCTAAGACCGGTTGTACCCAAACTGTCCACTGGTGTACTCTCTGCCAATTTGTGTTGAACTTACAAACTTAACACAGAAACAAAAGGCAACAGAACACAGATAAAAGCAGTGGCCAGTTAATCAATCAATCAAGATTTATATAGCGCTTCTTTAGGAGTTGCTTTCAAAGCAGCTTCACAAAGTCCTCGTGAGGATCAGGTAGAGTAAATAGAAGTTCCCTCTGTGAGGCAGGTGCTAGTCACCTACCCAGCATAAAGAATATACAAACTTAATATCCATCGACGAACAGTTCCCTGGACAGCACTTGGAAAAACTAAACAAACAAAGACAGAACAGAAACAGAAACTAACAAATGAAGAAACAACGGTTAGACAACTGTAACACAGACAACAAACAGGTGATCAGCATCAGCTGCAGGATGAGTGATAAATGATGAGGGTAGGTTAGAGAGGAACATTGAACCACATTGTTTTTTCAACAGTTTGTATGTACATATGCTCAGACACCATATCCGTTTAGATAAATACCAAGAGCCAATTATTCGAATGCTGGATTAAACCGATATGATTTTAATTTAGTTTTGAACTCTGTGAGCGTAGCAGAGCTCCAGAAAACATCCATTTGTTCCAGAGCTTCGGGGCTCTATATGAGAATGCTCTTCCTCCTCTGGTGGATTTACTAATCTTCGGAATAATCAATAGTCCTGCTTCTTGTGATCGAAGAGAGCAAGCTGGAATATATCATGATAGGAGACTGCTCAGGTAGGCCGGAGCCAAGCCAAAACCTAAAGGTAAGGAGCAGTATCTTGTAGTCAATGCGATATTGTACAGGAACCCAATGAAGAGAGCACAAAACCGTTGTAATGTGGTCATTATTCTTTGTTCTAGTGAGCCCTCTAGCTGCTGCGTTGTGTACTAACTGTAATTTTTGTGGAGTGGCGGCTGAACAGAGCGTTACAATAATCCATTCTGGAGGTCATGAAAGTATGCACTAGTTTTTCTGCATCTACGATAGACAGCATGTTTCGCACTTTAGCAATGTTCCTGAGGTGAAAGAAGGCAGTCTTAGTAACATAAGAGATACGGTTCTTAAATGTCAGTTCAATATCTATAACAACGGCAAGATTTTTAACTGTAGTGGAAAAATTAACAGTGCCCCCCCCAGGTCCATATATAAAACTGAGAGATTCTGTAATTGCTTTTTAGAGCCAACAAGTAATATTTCTGTTTTATCGGGATTTAGCGTTAGGAATTTTTCATTCATCCAATCATTGACATCAGCGACACATTCTGAGATCTTGATTAGCTTTAAAAGGTCGTTAGGTTTTGCTGAGATATAGAGCTGGGTGTCGTCTGCATAGCAAAGGAAACTAACCCCATGTCTTCTAATAATTTTGCCAAGGGGCAGCATGAAGATTGAGAATAGAATAGGTCCCAGAAAAGATCCTTGAGGAACTCCATACTCTACTGCTATTTTGTCTGATGACTGTAATGTTAATGAGAGAATATGGTAATGCACATTTCTGATAAAAAAAAACTTTTAAGACAGATCTAACAGATGTCTAAAGAGTAGGGTGGCATATTCATCTTCAAGTAAAAGTTCTGATCATTTAAAATACAACATCAGTTTTTATTTTAAATGTATATTATTAAGTTTTTATGATTATATGATTACATCGAATAATGACATTTTAATACGAATAAAATGTGGAAATGTGGAAAAAAGTTATCGGATGTTACGTTTTATGCCTTCAATTCTTGCTCAGACTTTAATTTTAGAATGAAATGCTGCATCAATGTTGAAGTACCAGAACGGATCGTGAACTGTCTTTCTAGCTATCAGCCTTTTATCAGGTTTCCAGTAAAATGGACTTGAATATTCAGTGACAGACAGTTTAAATAATAAGACAAAGCTTAAATAATATCTTATCCTACCCATTTTTGCGTTGTTTCATGTGTTTGTGTGAAAAATATTAACTTTTAGGTTCCTCAGTTCATGACCCCTTTACAATCGCACAGCTTTGATATGATCAGCACATATTTTGTTACATTTATAGCACACTTAGAGCTTAATTTGTGAAATTGCTGTCTTTTGTTATCTAAGCTATTGGCTAGATTTGATTCGTTTGCCAAATTTCAGATGCTAAAGAAAATACATCAAAAAGCTCTCATAGACAAAAGCTGACTTTCTTCAAAAGCTGTTCATTCTAAACCTCACATGATGTGATGTTGAGCTATCCATGTTCACTCAAAGGAGAGCTGCGGTTATGAGGGATCACTAAGGCGAGCCTTGGTGATGACAGAGTCAGGTGGGTTATGCTGTTGCTGTTGGCGAGAATGGATGATTTGAACAGCTGTGCTAACAGACTGCAAATTTTGTCAGAGATTGGGGTCTATAAAAGGAGGATAAAAGAGATTTTTCTTTTGTTTATTTTGACGTCATAACGTGTGCAATTACCCACAAACAATGACCAAACTTCATATATTCAAACCTAATTGGAGGACTATTTCAGCCTTAGACTTGATCTGAATCTGAAAGTTCTCTGATTAAAAGCAGAAAGCTTGCTTTTAGCGTAATTTTTTTTTTCAGTTTTAAAATATAACTGCTTATCAAAAGTTGTGTGGTTTTGTTATAAGAAGAATAGTGAAGTCTGACTATAAATTGTACTCTAGACATAAAGTGGGTTGGATTGTAAAATTCATCACACACACACAGGATGTTCACAGTTTAACTCCAACCCCATAGTTTAAAGATTAAAGAACTTGATTTGACAAAAAAAATTGAACAAATGTTTGAGTAAATAGCGTATGTGCCAAAACCCCTTATGGTGCATACAAACTATTGAAACAACAACGTTGTTCAATGTATTTAAATAACAAATTCATTTTCAAACACTCTCTGGCTCAGACATCACAACAGCAGAACACTAGCTAAAGATCTGATAAGTTTAATAAAGGATGTTGAAAAGACTACAAAAGTCATAGTCATAGTTTGATTGGTTAAACTTATCTGGATATACGGGAGTATCGAGTGTCACGATTATTTTCATTCAGCCCAGAAACAACATTGTGGCGTATGTTCGAGAACATCAGATATCCATTGTTTGTGTTGAAATGTGTGATTTTAAAGAACAACTTTAGCAATTTACTTATACAATCTGTGTTTACTGTTCAATGTCGCTTTTCATTTAATGTCTCAGCGCTGGAATACCCCTGTACCCCAACAAATCCCTTGTGTTTATGCCCATGCCACACCTGACAATTAACATCTTTCTGATTCTAAACATTGGATTTGCTAGCTTCTCAAGACTATTGTTGTGGTAACATTTCCGTGCCCTGACACATGGCGCTTTGCAATATGACATGGCAAAACCACTAGACCTTCCCTAGCTAAGAGAGATTGTTTTCTTGATGTTTTCCTCTGCTTCTAAGAGTTGTCTGGTTTTCAAAGATCTGCTCTTCAAGGAATAATAGGTTTAATTGGGCAGCATGAGTTGAGCTTGGGTTAGCATTAGATCACTCAGCCTCACCTTGCCTAAGTTATGGGAGTTCTCTGCACAGTTTTTAACCCTTCACCATTACCAGATGTCCAGCATGATTTTAATGCCAAGTCAATGTTTCAACAATGACATCCAGATTGCTTAACATTCTGAGATTTTATTGCCTGCTCTCAGTTGTAGATTTTCGCCTTGAAAGAATGCAATCTAATGAGATGCATTCGTAAAGTTTTACTTGAAAATAGTCTTGCAGATGAAAGAAATTGCAGATCAACTTTTTTTTTAACTAGAATTTTTTTATATATATTATTAGATATATTGCTTTAGTGTTTAAATATAATCTTGAACTGCACAGATGTGGATATATTTTCCACATGAACTTAATGCTGTGGAAGTATTAAACAAACTCTTAATGGAAAGGAACAGAGAATTTAACGCAGGATCACACACCTTAGTTTTGGTCTTTTTCTCTTTTGGATGCAATTTGTTGACCCACCGGCCATGTGTTCATGCCTTTCATGGTAAAGTTCTTAAAAAGGTGAAAATATAATTCCTTCACACCCAGGCCCGCTGTACTACTTTTAAAGTGGTGTTGTCTAAGCCTGCAGGAATGTGTATGGTCTGGCTGTAAAGTTCTCCTAACGTCTTCATGCAGGCAGTAATATTTCCCTTGAGCTCACCCCACATTATGGAGAAAGTGAGTTTGCCATGTGGTGAGAATGCAGAGTTCTATCTGGAAGTTCTCTGTGAAATGATACATCCTATTGTATTTAAACTCCACTCACATAACTGCAATTGTGAATTCTATCATGTTGCCACTCAATTAGTTTAGGGGTGGATGGTAACCTGTTTACCATATGGAATAGAATATGTATCCACACCCTGAATTGTAGGAGAGAGTATTAGCTTATGCCCCAGGGCGATCTGTATGTGAGTAGGTAACAAGCATAGTGTGCCACAGCATGTGGTACTCATTCAGAAAGATTTAGAAGATCTTCAGTCCATCTACACTGGATAAAGCTTCTTGACACAGTACAGTTGCCTGTCTTGAGAAGCTTTATAAAAGTTTTATTGGATATTGCACCTTAGGTTAAAACAAAACTGGGCTTTCCTTTCTTTCTTTTTTAGATGTATGGCATTCCCTTGGGTAGATTTGAGGTCAGATAGTTGAATATGTTTTTATAATCCATTCAGTTCCTGTATTTTCTCTGTGTGTGTGTTAAATAATGAATCTAAAATAGCTCCAGCAGTATCTTGACATAGATGGGAACTCCACACCTCGGTTCTTCCTGCTTTTAATCCATTATTGGATCTCTTAAGAATCAGTTGAACTTGGTTGAAGTGAAAATGAAAATTTGTGCTTGAAGTCTATTTTATTTTTGATGGTTAAGTTGAGGAGTCAGGCTGAGGATGATGGGTTGGGGGGGTTAGGAAGGTGCAGCAATGTAAATGTTAGGCAAAGCGAGGAAGAACAGTAGATGCAATGAACTTTCTGTACATTTACGCAACACTGACACACAACTGTTCAAATAATAATGAACTACATAACCCTCCACTGTTCAAGAGGATGTGGTGTGGTCAAATGGAGATAAATATGCAGCTCAAAACTGGAAAATGCAATTCCAACAAACCAAACATTGAGCATTGAACACTGAACAAATAATTTCAGCCAATAACAGAAGCAGAAGCTAAATAGCATTGATTTTCAATTTGAATGCACAAAATGATGCCGTTGGGAAAAAGAGAACAGCTTTTACAGACAAAAATTTTTTTTTAAAGGTGTTTCAGTCAACAGCGCACAGTTATTACAAATAAATTATGCAATTTCAATAAAGCAGCTTTGCGGTGCAAACAGAATTGTAAGTCTTTCTGGAGTGTGAAGTTTATCTAGCTATCTTTAGAGCCTCTTACCGCTTTCAGTAAGATCCTTCATTGTTCCTTTTCAAAAGCAAACATGAAATTTTCACTGCTTATTGAAAACTACTTCATGAAACTGAACGAAAGTGAGTTTAGATCTTTGTAAGCTGTTCGTGTAATTCTTGAATGGAAAATAAGGATGAATTTGTAAAACTGGTTAAGAATCACTTTCTGACTGAGCAAGGAAATGTATTTTGTCTTTCTTTAGATTCTCATCATGCTGGTACTAAAATAGAATATTCCCATTTGTATTATAGGCTTGCACAAGCCCCTTGTCTGATGATAGTACTCAAATTAAATGTCTTTTGAATTAAAATAGTAACAAAAATCCTTAACTAAGCTTACTGCTTTAAAAATGAGAAACATCAAAACTATAAAAACTAAAGCACAAGACCTTCTACATTCGAAGATTCAGATTCAAAATAGAAAGTGTCAACTTCAACTTCCTTCTAATAAAAAGTTTCAGTTGTTTGTCACTTTTCCAATTAATGTGTGTTTACCCCTTTTCTTTTAAAGTGAAATAACTTAACATAAATATAAGAAGCAGAAGACATTTTTCAGACTGCCAGATCTAAATTCTGTCAACATAACATAAATAAAAATCACTTAATACAATTACACTGCAAAATACCTTGCTCAGTTGTTCTATTGATTCATTTGCATTCTAAAATGATACAAAATGAAGTCTTTTATTTTGAAAGTTAATTAATACAACTCAACATGAGGCTAACGTATTTAAGAAAATATATAGCCTGTGTGAACAGATCTAATTGCTCACAAACATCAGGGGTAGTTGGAGGTTCAGAATCTTTCTCACTGAATGTTTTTAAAGTTTCTGCTGTCTTGTTTCACGTGGGATTACTATGAAGAACAGATCTTGATGAATGAAAGAAACTATGAAGGGTCTTGATTGATGGGGATAGTCCTTAAAAGTATAGACAGAAGTCCTGAACAGGCTCTATTCATAAGTTTCAGAGGTCTGGGTAACTCCCCTAGTCTTTTTGTGCATTACTCTGTACAGGTCAAACTTGAAGCTAAGCAGAGGAGAGAATGCAAGGATGAAGAAATAATGAATTGAGGCAGGATGGAAATCAATAAAGATCTGTTCCAGAGCCACAGCTGGAGAAACCTTCCCTCTGCCCCTATTCTTTTCTTTTAAACTTCTTCAGTGCAGACTGACTAGATTAACTAGCAGTGATGACATCTTTCAAATGTCCCTAAAATTAGGATAGTGCTACACTGACTGAAAATACTCAATTATTACTCTAGCAAAACATGTAATCTCTCAAAAACTATGACCAGTAATATTACAGTGTTATAAAACAAAATAAAAACGTTTGATACCGGGAATTCTGCAAAGCCATTTAGAGTGTACAGCTAGGTGTTTGAGATTAGGGGTCTTTCACTTTGGTGACTCTGGGAACAGTTACTATTTGCATGTGTGAGCACAATCCATGCTTTCCTGAATTGCTACCAAAAACACTTCCTCATTAGTCAAGAGAATGGTTCAAGCAGTCATGAAGAGGAACGGGTGGAACATTTGGTTCAAAAGAGGAAGTTGGTTGTGTGGGACGTGTCTTAATTACTTTTCGACTTATTCAGTGCTTTATTCATCATACATACAGCAACATGCCAGGAAAGGATGTTATTGGTGGAAGAAGGAAGTCTGGTGTCTTCTTGACAGGACACACAATTAAACATAAACATTTGCAACGATTCAGCTATTTGGTTTAATATGCATTTGTCATCATTAGATCTCAATAAATGATTGATATGTTGCCTGTATAAAACTAGCGATTTGATGTCTGAGATAGTTGAAAATATCTCAAACTTAATTTAAAATTGTATTATTTTACATAACATAAACAAACTAGTACTAGAGTAGTGATGAAGGCTAAAACAAGAGTATCAGGCTTTAAAATATAACTTTTTTTTTTTACCTGTAATCCTGAAGTTTTCGATAGCAAAATGTTTCAAGTTTAGGACAATAGGGTTTCATGCATTACAACAGCAAACTGGGAAAAAGTCTAGAAAGTAAAACATCATTTCAGAAAGTCTAGTGAATTTATCTTAAAAATATTAAAAACCAGGAATGAATCCTCTTGGCATAAATCCTATGGAATGGAATGAATAAGATTTAGTTATATATGATGCTTCAAGAGTTCAACACAAAACAATCACAAATATTGAAACTTGTACTGATCGAGCATTCTTTTTTTTTTTCTCGTGGGTAGGACACTAGACTGAAAGGATTAACCTTCATTCAACTCAAGGTTGAAGTTGTTGTAACCAGACATCAGCTCAAATAAGGACTAGCAGTTATGTTAATTCATTTTGAAAAGACTTTCCAACAATTTAAACCAGAAATGACCCTCGCCTTGCCAATAACAAGAGGTGACTTGTTCTAACTCAAGAACTTTCAACTTCACTTGCCCTCTTGAAAAAAAAGCTGCTGCAGTTTTGGGTGCAGAGTCATCACAAATATTCCCTGCACTTAGTACTCCGCCAACGACACACGCTGATGTCATAGTTCTAGGCCAAATATCTGTGAAACATCTACACCAATAAATGCTAACCATGTTGACTTTCAACATAGAAAGGCAGAACTCTGTTGATACAAGCCTCTATTTTTTGCAATACACAGAGGAATAATTGCTGCCGTGTTGTATTTGAAAACCATATAAATCCAACTTGGGGCTTTTGCTGTTAAACCTGTGCACAATTTCACTCCATCAAGGTCTTTTTTATAGCTTTAGGTTAAATTAAATAATAATAAACACTTCATATAAATTAACAAGGAGCGATTTTCTACATTTCAAATTTTTGTACAGGTCCAACATCTGGAAAAAGCCTCCTTTTGTGATCCATCCATCCATCTTCATGTCGGCTTTATTCCCTTTCAGGGTCGCCACAGCGGAATGAACCGCCAACTCACTGGCATATGTTTTACGCAGCGGATGCCCTTCCCTGCCGCAACCCATCGCTGGGAAACATTCACACACACATTCACACTTTAACACTATGGGCAATTGTTCTTATTCAATTCACTTATTCCGCATGTCTTTGGACTTGTGGGGAAACCGGAGCACCCGGAGAAAACCCATGCGATCACGGGGAGAACATGCAAACTCCACACAGAAATGCCACCTGCCCCCGCCGAGCCTAGAACCAGCGACCTTCTTGCTGTGAGACGACCGTGCTACCCACTGCGCCACCGTGACGCCTCCTTTTGTGATATTATATATAAATAATATCTGGCTGCCCTTTACACTTATCACTGATAGTTCACACTAAAATACCACTCATTTAACTTCAATCAATTGATTCCAGTTTCTTCGTTGACAGTTTCTTCAGTTGAACACAAAAAGCACCATAGAATTTATATAATAATCGATGTAATCAATAACATGAATAATATAATGTATCTATATAATAAAATACATAATTTGCTAAATGACAAATTATTTAATTTAATATAAATTAAAGTAAAAATGTACTTAGCCAAAGCTGAGCACATGGGCTTTAATAACAGACACAGTTTAACATTTTACAGCTTTATATGTTTATCTGCAGATTGAAACCTGTTAGAATAAATGTTAATTTATTGTTGACTTGGAACTCTCATATCAACTTTTCACAGATGAAAAAAAATCACTGCATCATTTAAAAAAAACACACATATTCAAGCATATTCAGTGATAAGTACATACTGTTTTTGAACAGACTTTCCAAACCACATTGTTACACATATTTGTTACACAAATAGTTTAAACCAGTGTTTTTCAACCACTGTGAGATATCGTCAGGTGTGCCGTGGGAAATTATAAATTGTTGTGCCCGTGCGGTCTCATGCCTGGCAGAGTAATCCTGTAATAGCCAACTATTCCATACCAGTAGGTGGCAGCAGCACCTAATTAGCAACTAATTGCCTTATACTTGGAGACAAGCGAATTAGTGACGTATGGATGCAGCGGCAGGTGACATTTACGGTGACATTGTGGATAGCAGGACGACGGTGAAAGTGATGGATACATTTTTGAAAAGGAAAAATGCTGATTCTGAACTGGACCCAGATGAAGGTGCTAGTATGAGTGGAGGTCAAAAGAAAGCAATGACGGTGACGTCCAGCAAAGTTTCTGGCGCGAGGCAATACAACGAAAGCTACCTTGCATATGGGTTTGCTTTTACCGGAGATGCAACGGCACCGATTCCGTTGTGCTTGGTATGTGGTGAAAAGCTCTCACACAGTGCTATGGTCCCAAGTAAGCTTAAACGCCATCTCCAAACAAAACATCCTTCACTTAAAAACAAAAATGTGGAGTATTTTATTCGCCTGCATGAACGCACTGAAAAACAGCCGACTTACATGAGAAAAACTGTAAAGGTAAATGAGAGAGCCCTTAAAGCTAGCTACCATGTTGCTGAACAAAAAAGTCCCACACTGTGGCAGAGCAATTAATACTTCCTGCCTGCAAAGCCATTGTAAATGAGATGCTCGGACCCGAAGCAGCTAAAGAAATAGCCAAAGTCCCGCTCTCAGATAACACAATTTCCAGACGTATTAATGAGATGTCTGCAGACATTGAAAGTCTGGTTTTGGACAAGATCCGTATCAGTAATACATTTGCTTTGCAACTTGATGAGTCTACTGATATAAGTGGACATGCTCAACTTTTGGCCAATGTGCATTTTGTGGATAAAGACACAATGAGAGGAAACTTATTATTTTGCAAGGCTTTGCCAGAAAAAACAACAGGAGAGGAAATTTTTCGGGTCACATCAGAATACCTGGAGAAAGGAAGACTTAAGTGGGAAAACTGCGCAAGCGTCTGCACTGATGGAGCTGATGATGCAACGTTGTGTGAGGAAATGGGAGCGGAGCATAAAGCCTTGCTGTTTCATACGGAGGTCCGATGGTTGTCGCGTGGTAAGGCGCTGGCCCGTGTGTATGAGCTGCGAGAGGAACTTAAAGCGTTTTTAACAAATGAGGGCTCTGATTACGCAAAGCTTCTTGCAAATGATGAGTAATGTGCAAGGCTGGCATACCTTGCAGATATTTTTTACCACCTCAATGACCTGAACACACGAATGCAAGGGCAAAGGGAAAACCTGCTTACAAGTACAGATAAAATAAATGGATTCCGTTCAAAGATGCAACTCTGGCACCAACATGTGAGAAGTGGCAATCTTGCAATGTTTCCACTCACCAATAAATGGCAAGATGTTAATACTGCTGCACTGTGTGAGATAATAATTCAACATTTGAAAACTCTTGAGGAGAAGATGTCCTTTTATTTCTCTTCAGCTTCCATGGAGTGCCTTGACTGGGTCAGGGACCCATTCAGCTCAGCATCAGCTGCTGGAAACAACATGACTTTACAGGAGCAGGAAGAGCTAAGTGAACTGAAACAAGATCGCGGTCTTAAGCTAAGTTTTTCTGATTTACCTTTGGACAGTTTTTGGTTGATAGCTGCTAAGGAGTTCCCCATGCTGGCCAACAAAGCTATTTTGACATTGCTCCCATTTTCCACAACATATCTGTGTGAGGTGAGCTTTTCAAGCCGGACTGCTGTAAAAACTAAAAACAGAGAAAGACTGAGAGCTGTGGAGGATGAGCTTCGTGTGTGTCTTTCATCCATTCCTGCCAGGATATCAGCTCTGTGCTCCTGCAAACAGGCCCAGGTTTCACACTGATTGAGTTTAAACATGAAAATTATAAAATACTTTTTTCTTTGTGCTTATTCTATTCAAGACGTTCTAATGTCATTCTTCAATTAAAAAAAAACATTAAAACAACAGTATAACACTTGCATTGTTATAAAGGTTTTTTTAACACGTTTTCAGCTGGCGCTGTGCCGGGGGATCTTTTCAATGAGAGAAATATGCCTTGGCTCAAAAAAGGTTGAAAAACACTGGTTTAAACCACACTTCTGATGCTCGAAACTTCCTTGTATCTATTTGACCCATGAACTTTCAAATGAACGAGTCCTTAAAAAGCAAAGGCAGACTTTAACCAACCGACTGCAAACTGATTAAACGGCCAGATCCCAGAGATCTGGATGTCTCTTGAAGGCCGGTTGTCACCTGGATGTTGACTGTAAGCTTCAGAGTCTTGTTAACCACTGTGCAACCTTCTCAGCTCTAGCCTTAAAAGGACATCACTAATGCCCCTCATTTCCTACTGAAAAGGCTTCATCTATTTACAGTAAAACACCATTACAGAACTAGACTGTTTTTGGAGGAGAGAGAAAAACATCTGAAAGCACAAGAAGATCATGTGCCAAAAGATTTCCTTTCAAACGTCTGTAGAAATATTTCTGCTGATTACCAATTTTATATGTTGTTACTGTAATATCATCCCTAAAAGAGTGCAAAGACGAAGCTAAACTTTCTCAAATAACACAAACAAAAATTCTTTTTATATTTATTTTGATATTCCGTTGTTCGTTATATACAGGAGCTGATTACAAATGTAACATGTATAAATTCTTGATTCATGATCTGATGAAAGTAGAAATAAACGCAATAGTTAATGATGCTCATATCTCTAGGGCTTGATGTATGTGCAGACCATGGGGACATTCATCAAACCTCTGTAACAGTTTTGAGAACTCAAATATGCATACCATGTGGTGAATATATGCCCTGCAATATTTCATGCAAACCTATGTTTTTGCTCTTTCACACTCAGCACTGTCCAGTCATCAATTGAGGATGAAAAAACAAGTAGACTTGATGTACAGTTTAAGACTCACAGTAATTCAAACTAAAAAATTGCTACTGCTGCTGTGTTTTTTTTTCTTCTTCAATCAGACTAAAATAGTATTATCATTCTTCAAAAGCACTTCTTACTCGTACCTATGGTTGAAGGGCTATCTCCACCTATCTCCAGTTCACATTGGATGAAAGACAGGGCAACACATCTTCCACTACAGCATGCACTTTGCAGTTACTCCAGGTACTCACATTCTTACTCACATTTACTCCCAACCACAACGTTATGTCAAAACCACCCTTCTTGCGGTTGTGAAATAAGTATCAACACTTGAAAAGAAAGTATTCACCATTGTGTTCATCCAGCTCGTTCCCGATCTGTTGACCCATCTGCTTCTGCCTGCTTATTACCGTAGCCAGTGCATCCAGGCCAGCATCTTGGGCTAAAGAGAACCAGTTTCATGAACTAGTTTGGTTAATAACATTAACAGTGCAGCACAAAGAAAGGAAACTAGAATTTATTTGTTGTTGTTTTTTTCTTCAAAATACATTTATTTTCTGCGGCACAGTATAGTCACTTATGTTTGGTTTTTAGATGTTTTATATGTTTTTATTCATATTTTGATTTTGTATTTATATCAATATATCTTCAAAACATTAATTTGATTTTCATTAGGTTTATGTTTCACTAAATTAAATTTATTATTTTTTTTTACATGTGCTTTTTTATTTTTTAGTGTGTATTATATCTCCTATCGCTTTGTAACAAAATAATAAACAATCAACTACGTGTTAACAAAACTGTTTTTAATTTTCTTTATTTTTTTGTTGTTGATTAATTAAAAAAATTGAAAATAGCCCTGCACATTTTAGTTTTTTTTTTGTATTACTTTTATTTTTCTGCAACACAATTCAGGTCATTTTATCTAGTTAAACAGATATATCAACATCATAGAATAACAATAACTTAGAATTTTCAGAGATCAAGATTCTGCTGAACATTCATATACATAATTCTCTGAACATCAAAATAGATGCGTATAGTGCAATAGGTCAGTATTGTCTGTACACTAATAAACAATGTACCTTCGACAATCTGCTGCTGTTGGTGTTTGATTTCACCAAAGCTCAGTCCCCTGGTCTCCTCAGATTCATTTACCAGCCATGGATTCACTGCAGGCCCTGATTCATTTCCACCTCTCATCAGAGTTGACCTGGAGACCAAGATTGGCATTGAAGATCTTTTGTTTACAATAGAAACAGCACACCAAAAAAAAACATGTGTCCATATAGAGATTTAGTCTGGAAATTCCTGTCAGACCAGAGGTATGGAAAAAGTGAACAGAATAAAATGGGATGAATGGTTCTATCTAATAGTTTTGACACAATGAAATGCATGCCAGAAGGTTTGTTAATGCTAATAGACAAAATCTATTTGTAATGTATTAAAAAAACCCTGTCAATCAACAGCTATGTGAATACATCAAACAAACACATTGACCTCACATCTGTAATGTCGCTGTGAGAAAAAACATTTCTTTGTTGAAAAAACGACACAAACAAAATCA
Source organism: Danionella dracula (assembly GCA_900490495.1). NCBI lineage: Eukaryota > Metazoa > Chordata > Actinopteri > Cypriniformes > Danionidae > Danionella > Danionella dracula. The sequence continues at coordinate 6,358,431 of UELW01000996.1, forward strand.
GCTTCCTCTACTTTGTGCCATGTACTATATGACCAGTGAAGTACTGTTTATTTCTTCATATGGCTTTCATTTGAATTGGCCTCAACAAGTATGTTTTTTTACTGCTCATATTGCTGTCCCAAAGTGAGAAGTGACTCGCTTTTACAGAAGGGACACTATATTTCTTTTATGAAAGCAGAAAAGCTATCCTCTTCAAATTCCTGGATAGTTTACAGAGCGATAACTTCTGGAAGAGTTTCATTGGCCATCTCTAAAAGTCGTAGAGTAGACATGCAAAGAGGAGCTGTTCATTGGGTGACCAAAATTTGAGTCTTTTTGGACCTATTCCGCCCCTTCCTTATCTCTCAAATGAGCCATAAATAAATGGAAAAATAGTCTCAAAATGTATCCCCAAAAAGTTACAAAGTAAATAATAGGAAGGCAGCAATTTTTTAAAATGCGGTCTGCTTTCTTTAGCTTTACTGGGTACAAAAGCAGCTTTTATCATTTTATTAATTAACTTTTAATATGTTTAAACTGCTTAAAGGAGCCAAAACTCTGAGCAAAGACTAAATATTACCACCATTGACTACCTGTGTATTGTAGAATTTCTTAAAGTTCTTATAAAAACAACTTTTTTTAATTTGTTGTCTAATTCTGTTAAAGTTCTTGCACCTCCTTATCTCTCAGATGCTCACACTCAGGTCAGCAGAAAAGCTCCTTCAGGACCCGATAACAAATCAAAAGCATAAACGACGCTACCATTTACAGTCATTACTCCAGAGCTTCCTGCTGGCCCCCTCACTGTCATTTTGTCATTTTTAAAACCAAACTTAAAATATATGTTTATTTCCAGTCTGTTGAGCTGATTGGTTTATTTTAACTATGCATAATGTTTTTAAAATGTATTGTCATTTTAGTGTTGTTTTTTCATATTTGTAACATTTAAATGATTTTATTCAGTGGATGGATCTTGTATTCTGATAATGTTGGTTTCAGTCAGTTTTTATTGTGTACACTCCTTGGTGTCAACCACAGTTTTGTTGAAACTCTACATAAAGATGAGCTGAGTGTCGTCGTGGCATTTTAAAAGACACAAAAAAAACTCCTTTGAAAACCTGATTTCAACTTTTGTTTAGACTTATATTTCCTCTAAGTTTTCAAAAGCTATCCTTCTGTTCCAGTTAGTTCAGCATCACTAGAGCTTCATTGCAGGTTCTGAGAGGTCGTGAACTCTAGAAGAATCTTCAGCTGGATCCGTGTCTATTTCACACCCCGGAATTCCTGAAGGTCACGACTCTCATGCCCAGTCGGCTGGATTTCCCCCAGCACCTTACTAATCAAGCATCACTTCTGAGGGGCCGTCTCTGTCTGAGTGCAGGCAGATATTAGTCCTTGGGCTAGCGGGAAAAAAAATGGTCAGATGGATTCTAATCTTTCTGACATGTTTGGTAACTGGCTGCTTCCTATGCTCTATCTCAGCAGCGTGAGGATTAAAGCTTATCCAATTAACCTCCAGCAGGGCCCGCAGACTTCATCTGAGGCAGCATCACAGTGGTGCGAAACCCCGTTTAACTAATTACTTCTTTGTGTACTGCGATCAAAAATGAAGGAGAGGAAATTGGGGGAGGAGAGGTTTGGTACCAGGTCAGGAACTCTGAATCTTCACATGAGCGGCATGTCATTTTGTGCTAGATTAGAGGTTAATCTTTAACACGGGGGTTGTTTTCTGCATCTTGTAAGACCGCTCTCATCCCTTTGGAAAAAGTAAAATGCTATTTCAGCTTATTGAAGCAAAGCTAATACCTCACTGACAGACAAAGACCACACAGAGAGATGAATAGAGAGACTAAATCCTTTCAGGTAAGAATTAATATTAAATCAGAAAAAAAAAGGAAATCAACAACTGGGGTATTCAACCGATAAAATCAATATGAATATTAGAAAACCTTATTTTTTGAGGGAGCAATTACATTTAATTCTTCAAGAATGAAAGGATAAAATCAGCCAGCATGGGATATAAACGCATCAGGCCTTTACATGGCTTCTAACAGATTCACAATTACTGTATTGTCCTCTATATTAGAAAATTTTTTTAGACATTAATTTAAAACATATCCAACAAGATAGCGAGTTTGTAATAACTTTATTGATAGTGATTTCTGAATATTTAACATTAGCAGTATGTTACCATTATTTATTGGTATACTCATTCAAAAGTTAAAATGTGCGCTTTTATTTGATGAATAAAACTCTTAAAACATTAATCAACTTTCTTGACTCATGAGCCAAAATGCATTATGAACTGAGTAACAGCTACTCCTTGAATTACTCAGTGTCACTCACGGAAATAGATCAATAATTTGTGGTTGGTCTCGAAATAAATCGATGACTGGAAAAGGGTATAAATGGTCTAATGAGGAATGTAATTCACAACATTTACATATATCTTCCATATATTGCAGTGTTTCATCTACCGAAATGTTGTCAATTACATTTGGCAAACAATTTCAGAGTGACTATAAACTTTAAGCTGGTGGTAAGTGTTACATTTAGGTTAATACAAAAAATGTATTTCTGTGGATCTTTTTTTCATTTAAATTGTACAAATGTGAGGTAAACAGAATGCTACCTTTCTTATGAATAGCGCCTTTAAATTATATGGAACTTTTCTGTAAAACAGATCATCTTGTGTGCATGCTTTTTTAGGAACAGAAAAATTGCCGTTTTGGTATTTAACATTTATGCATTAAAAGTGTAATGTTTCAGCGCTAGCTAGTTTTTAGTGAAACTTACAATTGAAATATACATTAAAAGCAAGTCAGATAACACTATCAAGTGGTATGTTTTATTAAAGAAATGCGTTTGGGTAAATGCTGTGCAAGATATATAGTTCAAGCTGTGACTGCACAGTATAGTTGTTATTTGGTATAGTTGTTCAGGTAATTAGCATCTTAAACTGCAGATTTTAATCAAGATTAAAACTTTATCATCTTTATCCGTATTATCATCAAGAAACGTTCTGAGATAAAATAACAGGGATGAGCAAGATTTTACTGTCTCTTTGTTTTGAATCTCTATACTACAGTAGTTCTTGTATCCTCTTGTGGCTTGAATCTAATTAATGACCGTTTCGTTGTCTGGGAAAGTTTGGTTCATGAGCTGCCATGTGAATTAAAATTCAGAAGCCCAGAGCAAATTGGTGCTGACACATTGTGTCCCTGATTGGTGTGTGTTTAGGAGAGAAAGGATGTGAGCGCACTGAAGAGAAGGCAAGTATAAACAGTCCCGACTCTTGGGAGATCAACCTCAGCTCTGATCAGCAGAGCACTAAAGCTGAACACAAGCCTTCAGAGGGTCTGCATACACATCTGCTCCAACAAGGGTCATGCCGGGTGTCTGGGATAAAGATTTGGGACGCTAGGTGTGAGGTACAGAGATAGCAATCAAATGTCTCTTTGCAGGAGTTTTGCTGACACACTTAATATCTGCATTACTTTGCAAATATTTAATACTATGTATTAGTAAAGGAATAGATCCATTTTCTACAAAAATCGTCAGATTCTTAAACTAACTGAGGAAAACCAGTGTACAATGTAAAATATTTGCATTAGCAAAAATGTGTTTGAGATGTATGCTATTTCTCCTAAATTTTCATCTGTGAAAAAGCACTGTTTGGCTTGAATAATTTCACTTTAATTGTGAATATCAGTAATATTAGAAAAAGTTTTTTCTATGGTTATTATTTAATCTAATTCCAGTCCAAGCAGGCTGAACTGGTGCTGGGTCCTAGTAAAAGACTTAGATGTTGACAGAGTGACAATGAGATAATGCTGCAAATTCAGTTTGAACAAATTCACATTAGCAAATAAATATGTGGCCATTGAACAGAATGCCCCAAGTGACCAAAGTAAAAAACAAAGCTGTACCTCGATGGCTCTGCTTCAGTTATGTCTCCTTTGAAAGAAGCGTGGAGCATCGTTTCTCTAGTAGCCAGGTCATCGACGAGGTTTTGTCGTCTGTCTGCCTCAGCTTGCATTCTGGCATTATTAATTAAGTTTTTAAGGGAAAACTCTTGGTAGTGCAGCATCGTTTATCATAACCATTATTATCAACAACTTATTCACAAATCTGTTTTAGTCATTCTTTAGCTACCTTCAGCTCTTCAACGTTCACAACTTCAGACGTTCATTTAATTTGTTGTAACATACTGCCCTCTACTGTTTCTACTGAGATTAGTTTTTTTTCTTTTTAAAATAATAGTTTACGTGTGTGTGAATGCAGGGGGGGGGGTTATTTGGGAAATAATGTGATATGTAATAATATATCTATTAATTTCTATCTTTAATGTTTTAATTTAGGTAAATATAGCTTTGTTTAATAACGGCCAGACATCTTTGTAAAATGGAAGAAGAGTAAGCAATTATCACAGATGTTTTGGGTGAACCATCTATTTAAAAACTGTAATCGTTATCCTTACCTATTAATCTTCATTGTTACATCATAAAATACAACACATAAAGTAGAAGCCAACATCAAAAAAGGGTCTCTTTATACTATGCACTTCCAAACAAAATCATTGAGTTATACTCAAATGCATACATTTTAACAAAATAATAAATACATAAATGCATTACAATATAGCTTTAGAGATTCATTGATTTGTTCTCGGATAAGCATCCAAAGAAGACACATGTTTTGCTATTGACAAAGTTTTATGCATGTCTCTAGTGTTTTGTATTAGGTTTTAATTGGTGTAATCACTGTGTCCTTATTCAGTATTTCAAGATATTGAACTCTCATTTTCACACAGTGGTACTAATGAAGTCTTGTCTAAGCAATCATATAATTTATTAACGCTCTGAAAAGGATACATGTGCCTCTGAGCAGCTGCTCGAATCAGAGTCTCCCTGAGCTGTGCTATATTCTGTTTGAGCTTCTGTAAAGAGGCTCTCAGGGTCATGTTGAGCTGCATAAAAAGAAACGCAATAAGTTGATAAAACCATCTCCACAGATCACACTCCAAGCTCTTTTGCAAACAATAAAGCTTGTTGTGCCTTGGCAGGGTTCCCTCCTGTTCTCTGCTGCTTGTTCCTTTCATGGATGTTTTCTGCAATTTCTTGAGCAAGTCGACAAGCTGCGTCATAGTTCTCTAACCTGTGAAGAAAACGCCAGCTTTTCAGTTTCTATGACAGTACAGATCATGAGAGATTCGTTTCTTTTAATTTACATCACAAGACTGTCAACAACTGTCATGTGACAGTCTGTGAACGTAAACTATCAGGCCAGACAGCTTATAAGCATGTTTTGTCAACGAGTAAAACATAAACGAATGCGGGTGTTTGTTAATTAAGATATAGAATATAACGTCGCATGTTTAAAGTAGGAAATAACCGAGATAGCGTCAGTGTTAAATCTGCAGTTTTCAGACTTCTAAAGAGGCACTTAATTCAACATTAAACTGACAAACCAGGAAGTACGTTCAGAAAAAGAGAGTTACCAGAAATCTTGTGGCATTCTGCCGCACTTTGTAGTATTTCTAAAAGCTATCGCTTATAAAGGAAAAATAATATGAAATCTCCGTCGATAATAGGACGCAATCGAGTTCCTGTTTAGGCCTGACGTCATACGGTGGCCTTCCGTGGACAAGCTTCCAACGGTCACAAAATCAAAATCATTTTTTAAAATATTTTGTTTATCTGATAATATATATTATTAAATTATTTATGTATTAATTTGTTATATTGTTTACTTCATTAAGTAATATTTTTCAGACTGTATTATTGGTAATTTATTAAACTTCCCAATGTTGGTAGAAAAGCAGCTGAGATTAACAAGGACTACGTGAAATTAGTTTTAATCAAGAGGGTGAGTTTCTTCTTGAGCTCGACCTCTTTTCATTTAGCGTTCAAAATAATTGACGTATGAATCGATTCATTTGAACCAACTCCTTTGAAGTTGCTAGGCAGCGAGGCCAAACACTTGCTGCCTAGTAACGATTGTTTGGCTCAAGAGTGCCACAGTGGTTACGTTTGACGCTATTTCATTACATTTTCCGGAAAGCAGGTTTATAATGGCAGACGAAACACAGGAAGACCCACAGCTAGCTTTGGAAGCTGTCATTGGATTTAATGGTTTGTGCATTCACTTCACTTTATGAATCAACCTAGTCCAGTTGTGGTTATAGTTAGCTATGATGTTCCAACGTTACATTTGTTTTTGTTGTCCAGGACACGTTTTTTCAGGACTTAAAGTGCATCCAGACAAAGAACATCTCGTCTATCCTTTGGGATGCACGGTTATAATAAAATGTTTGAAGAGTGGAAAGCAAACTTTCCTCCATGGCCACACAAACAATATATCATGCATCTCTGTGTCCAAGAGTGGACGATACATTGCATCTGGACAGGTCACTTTCATGGGGTTTAAGGTGAGCAAAAAAAGTTGTTATCTGTTACACACCTGTAACATTTCATCTGCTTAGTTTAATGGTGAACAATTCTATCTACAGGCTGATATCATCATCTGGGATTATGACAAAAAGGAGAGTTATGCACGTCTCGTGCTTCATAAAGCCAAAGTTGAAGATCTCAGCTTCTCCCCGAATGATAAGTATTTGGTCTCTTTGGGTGGACAGGATGATGGCAGGTAAGTTAAACATTGTTTTTCTGACTTCTCTATGGAGTGATTCTTTGCTTAGTTATTTTATAGGTGTGTTTAGCTTTAGTAGATTTATATTTTAAATACACTCTATATAGATTCTGAAAGTGGTTTAGATGATGTTTTAAATTGTATTACTTCACGGTTTCAGTATTGTGGTATGGAACATTGAGAGTAAAGAAGCTATCTGTGGCAGTCCTGCATCTGCCCAGAGTGCTGGCCACTGCCTCTCCATACAGTACACCAACCGAAATGATGATATATTTGTCTCAGCAGGAAAGTAAGTACATGATGTTGGTGTTCACTTATAAAAAAAATTGCTCTTTTCTTAATGATTCATCCTATTTATGACTGAAAATTCACTAACCAAACAAGTTTCTATGGTCATATCATCCAGAAATAGATATGATTTTTGTCAGATCGAAGGTTACCGGTTTAATCCAGGCTCTTACTAATATTTTTGCATCACCAGTGCACATGTTCCCCAGTGCACAGACACAAGGTTCTGATTATCTAAAGACTCTAAAATGTGCTCAGGGGGAAGCAATAGGGAATGATGTGTTCCGTAAATGTGAACATGTGATGGACCGGCAAACGTTTTGCCCAATATGAGCCGGAGACAGGCATCAGCAAAGTCACCCAAACTAGGACAAAGGTGGCTATGCAATAAGAATGATCTCCAAACAAACAAACAATGTATTTGTAAGATAGTGTTAAAATAATATTTATTTTTGTTGGCATTCTTTGCATTTCATAAATGTAAATTTGTAAAGTCTGTCTTTGTACAAAACAAAGTGTAAAATAAGTCATTTTTTTATTTCATTGTAAATGAATCTTTGGGAACATTTAGAAATTCACTCTTTCTAAAATGTAAATTTCTTGTGTTTTTCTCAAGTGGAACTCTGCGTGTATGGGAACTAGACTTACCGAACAGAAAAATCCGCCCAACAGAATGTCAGACTGGACAGCTCAAGAGAATCGTCAAATGCATTGAGGTCCTTGAGAAGCCATATTGGTGTTACTGCTGTAAAGTCACACACTGAATAAGGTTTGTTATCCCAACAGATTGCGAGTGATGACAGTTATTTCTACTGTGGAACCACTAGTGGAGACATTCTGAAAGTCAACCTGAACACTAGGGCACTCAACCGCTGTGGCCCCATCAAGCACAAATTCAGCAAGGTGAGTCTTAACTGAGTATGTTAACCTCAATTATTCTTAGACAATCACACCATGGTTAATTGTAAAAGTAATGTTATTTTAATATTGTAAAATGAATTATAATACATTAATACTCATGTCTTTACATCTCAACCAGATAAGCATCTTCATTCACTGTGGGTGAAACCAGAGAGCTCAAATTCTGGTTAAAGCTCATGAGTTGGCAGGGTCTCTCAGAAGTTGCCTAAGTTTGAACAAACCATTTTCATTATTTTGTCATCACAGGGAGTGAACGCTCTCAAGGCCTTAAAGACGGGTGATATTTTAGTTGGATCTGGAAATGGGATGCTGACGTTGGCCTCAGGAGCTAATTTTAAAATAATTAAGTATGTATACATCTTTGTCATTTAGTCTTGTTAAATGTGATTTGTCCCATTCTGCTCTCTATCTAACCGTACTGATCAACTTTAACTCTTGTCAGGAGTCTTGAGCTGGAGGGAGGGGTGACGTCCGTGACCTTGCGTGGAGACGGCCAGCAGTTCTATGTAGGGACAGAGGCTTCTCAAATCTACAGTTTAAGCTACGCTGACTTTAAACCAGAGCTTATTGCTACCAATCATAACAGCACTGTAAAGGATGCCGCCTTTCCTTTGTGAGTTTCTCAGTTTCAGTGCATTAACAGGAACTTGTTTTTGCCACTAGAGAGAGACAGAACCGCAGTGAAATGTACTCATCCTTCACATGTGTAAATCTCAACAGCGGGACGTCTGAGCTCTTTGCCACCTGTTCACACAGTGATATCCGCGTATGGCATTCTGAGTCCTCTAAGGAGCTTCTGCGTATCACTGTGCCCAATATCATCTGCAACGCTTTGGGCTTCATGAGGGATGGCAGGAGCATCTTCAGTGGTTAGTCTCATGCAGGAACTCTTTAATGTTTTTTTTTACATTGATAGACTTTGTATAAAATATTGAGTAATGGAAAACCGAGACAGTAATCTCTGTTATTTATTGGTTTTGTACACTACAAAAAGAGATGTATTAAAAATGACACATGTTGTCCCTAATGACACTCGCCACGTGTTATATTCCTGCACAGCACAAGATGTAGCACCATTCAAGGAAATGTGTATATATATATATATATATATATATATATATATATATATATATATATATATATATATATATATATATATATATATATATATATATATATATATATATATATATATATATATATATATATATATATATATATATATACATACGCAAACACACATCACTTCTGTCTGTCTTCCTCATCACAATAATTTTTCTTAATATATAGGCTTCTGTGTGGCCTCCTCTTGGGTTGAGTATTTTCAAATATTAAATATCTAGAAATGTTTCTGAGTTTCCATGAGAAATTTTCCCCAGTACCATCTATTTAAACAACTTATATTATCCCTTTTAATTTTTTTCCTAAAGATGTTTCAATGTCAAAATAAAGGCATGTCTGCTCACACTGTGTTCTTTTTTATCTTGTCACCTTGGAAACCATCATTTAACTTGTGCCTATGTATACTTATTCAACCATTCTAGCCTGTAATTTTACTTCATTCACCTCCGTACTGCTTCAGAAGCATGACATTACTTTTGCATAACAAGATAATTAAAACCTCTTCTTTTAAGTTGAAGAATAGTTAAGTAAGTAAAAGTACATGTCACTATAAGCTCTAATATGTTTCTGACCAAACCCTATCTATTTCTTTATTTAAAAATATGTTGTAAAATATTTATTTGTGTAGCTTCTTTCTGCCTTCTTTCTGTGTGATCTCATTTGTCAGCCTGGAACGATGGGAAGGTCCGTGTGTTCACACCAGAAAGTGGAAAGCTGAAGCTGATCATTCATAATGCTCACAGTATGGGAGTGACGGCCATCGCTGCCACCAATGACTGCAAGAGGATTGTGAGTGGAGGAGGAGAAGGGCAGGTACTGCATGTTAAAATTATATTTAGCTGTTTTAGCAATGGTAACATGTTATATGAAACAATGTGATGTTTTATGTTAACATTCATAAAAACTTGATAAAGTACATAATTTATCCCCTGTGATACATGGTTTAATTGAATTACAATTATTAGGTTGGTTAAAAACATTTACAAGTCAAATCTAATCTCGTTTTATTGAAAAGGTATCACTTGCCACAGTCAGAGCACACATCTCAGCTCTGTCTTTGTCCATGTCAGGGGCAGAGTACTTTCATACACTGGGTCCCTTTAACAAACACATGTGCAAATACATTGAGAAACCCTTCCATTAAAAAACATTTCATGCTAGTGTCTTTCAGTTTAAATTCTTCCTTAAAGATCGAATCAACAGATAAAGAGTAGAGTTTGGCTTCTCCTCACAATCTTTCAGGGGTTGAAATCATAAAACATGCATTCCTTCATCTTCCCCAAATCTCAGAAACACAAGATTAACACACAGGACAGTTATTTTCAACTTCAATAGAATTTTGGAAAATTTGTTTCAGGGGAGAATCGTATAATTGACAGTTGATTGACCCGAGCAATGATTCCCACCTGATGAATAATAAAAAAGTTTACCACCATTCTTGGAGTGAGGGTCACTCCCAAGCTCCAGAGCCCTTCTTCGTACGGCTCACCCAGAACACATTGCTAGCAAAAACATTTGGGACTGGGCTATTCTATGTCAGCGAACTTGTGAAACTGTTAAACAATCTGTAGAAATATTGGATAAGTGCTATCTGATTTTAATGCAAAATTGTGTTGGATCGAGAATGCAAGGTATGCTGCTTGATGTTGCTGTTTGATGAAAGTCTGATGTGTTTTGAATTAAACTCTTAATATCTATAAATATACAGTTAAACTTCAGAATAATGGGTCATGGTTTAGTGATCAATGAGCAGGACTCGGAAGAACTGTTGCTTTTTTGGTTCAAGTCCCCAGCTTAGCAATGTTACCTTTAGTTGCCTTTATGATTAAACTAAACATTATGCAATATTTAAATATTTGTTAAGTTCAGAAATGTTCTGTAAAATTATGTCATTTCTGTTCGGAAATTAGCTAAAATGCCCATTTTTTTCAAAGTGTTGCTAAATACATTACAATTTTACAGAGTCGTCTAATAAGTAGTGTTTGTTATAAAAGATATTAATTTCTTCCTCTGACTCTGGCTTGAAGGTGAGAGTCTGGGAGATATTCCAGGACTCATATCGACTCATAGAGATCATGAAGGAGCACAAAGCCACAGTGAACTGCATAAAGATCAAAAGTAACGACAAGGAGTGTGTCACGGCCAGCTCAGATGGAGCCTGCATCATTTGGGACTTAGTGTATGTTTGACCATCATAGCAAAATGGAAGTGATGGTTATAATAGTTTCCTTCAACATACTGAGTTCCTTCGTTTCCTATCTAGGAGGTTTGTGCGGAATCAGATGGTCCTGTCCAACACGCTGTTCAATGTTGTGTGTTACCACCCCGAGGAGTTCCAGATCATCACCAGTGGCACTGACAGAAAGGTACTACACCAGACTGATCTAGACTGATGCTCTGGCATGTGTTTGAAGAGACAGATAGGGAAGAGAGGAGGAAGATATAAACAACTAGCTGACAGAGAGCTCTGCAGTCTCCTGTGGATGTTGTATGATCCTCTTATGCTACTCTGTGCCAAAGAGTCCATCTGTTAGTCTCGGGACACAGCATCACTGTGTGCTTCAAGAGCACAGCTTATTAGAGTGCATATATGTCAGCTATATATAGGTCCAGTCACAAAGAGCAAGAGAAGTGAATGACATCCTCTGCGTTAACTCGAACTTGCATTTACTAAAATTCTTTTAACAGCTAACATTAACCCAGGATATAATATGTTACAATTGAAAACAAACCTGGCTTAGTTCAGGATATAATCAGTGAACAGGTAGTGATAGACAGATATTGAGATTGAGAATAGTGTTGCATGTTAAAAAAAGGTTTAGTTATCATTCACTCACATTTATTTATTTGCTTTTTCATCATCTTCTGAGGAACACATTGATATTGAAAATCCAAATATATGAATTATGCATTTATGAATTGTTTATTTACATGTTAAATATAAATGAACTATTCATAAATGCAGACTACAATACAGATGTTTCATAAACAAAATAAAACTAAGAGTTTAGGATGTTTTGTTGACTTGTTTGTGTACATGATTGTTGATTTTGTGTTGCTGTTTGTATGCCTATTTAATAATTTTCTGGTTCAGTTGCTTATGTTTTTATTTTCTCGTCTGTTTTACTTATAGCAGTAGTTAATAATAGCAATCTCCAACTGTAGCCAAACAAACACACATATAAGTCTATTGTTGTCCAGGAAAGAAGCCAAAGGCAGCACAGTAGGTAGAAAACTTGAGAGAACACAATGTAGGGTCGAGCCGGAAGCTTAGTGCTGGCTGAGAGCCTGCTGACACACACCCAATTCAATGAGATCTTAATCTGAGTCAGATCAGCATCTAACATAACATCTTTACAATATGCTAAAATACATTAATTGTTGTTGATGTTAATTTGGCTGACACTATAGTGTCTTTTTTAATGAGCAATAACAAATTGCCCTTGCTATCCGACTATGTAAATTACATAAGAAACAATATGGCAACCTAATTCATCTAAAACTCAAAGGTTTTCTGAATTTATTTAGATAGATAATGTGTAATATTGTTGTCTGTGTATGCTGAAGGTTGGAAAATTTGGGAAAAAGGGACATCATGTGAGTTGTTTAATCAGTGCACATCTTGCGAAATATACACGTGTTTTACCAGATTACTTGTTACATTCATGATTAAAAGTCGCATAAACTTGAAATACAGTGAGGCAAGCTCAGGTGTTTAACTAATTTAATCCAATGGAAAGTGTGTTACAGAAGAAACAGACAAAAACAGAGCAGAAGAGTAAAAGAAAAGAATAAAATAAAATAAAATAAGAAGCCTACATTTAAAAACTGAATCTAAACGTTTTAATAATTAAACAAACAATAATAGCATTATTTTTAAGCAGGTGAAAATATACCGTATAAGGTTAAGTTAGAGAAGCTGCATGCATTCATACCAAACAAGGAAAAAAACATTTCAATTTCACACAGAATTATAATGATGTTTATTGCCAAGTGTGCATGTGTACGCATTCACACACACACGCACACGCATGTGCACACACGCACACACCCAAAATGGATTTTGGTAAAGGGGAACTTCCAGTGCAGGTAAAATTAAATGGTATAACACACAATGATACAGCGCAAAAGTAACACTGAAGAGTAAACAAAGATTAGGTAAATATCTAAGTTTATTTAACAAAAAAAGAACAAAAAAGTTTATGATGAAGTACAGTTAGTAAAAATAAATAAGAAAACTATAACAGAAGCCCAAGGTACTTAAACATAAAGTATGATAACAACAACAGAATATGGGGCGACAGTGTGCAGATCCTGTTTCTCAGTGCAATATTTAATTGATAAGATTTGAGAGTGGTGGTGGTGGTGGTGGAAAGCTATGAGTTCAGGAGCTAAATAAAAGGGACAAGCTGTCCTGATATTCAGGGCTTTGAAGCTGGACGAGCTGGAAAAGGTGGTCTCCAGGGTTCTATTTTTTTCTTCCAAATAAACTTCATGTTTGTTGGTGGGGTGCAGTCTTGTTATTCCAGTTAAATGCATGGCGAAATTAGTATTTTTCTGTATATTTTGGGAACATTATGCATAAATGTAAGTTTGACTGCTAATCTCTATTCAGATTGGTTACTGGGAGGTATATGATGGCTCTGCTATCCGGGAACTGGAGGCCTCTTTATCTGGAGCCATAAACGGCATGCACATTTCCGAAGATGGAAAACAGTTTGTGACTGGTAAATTCTTCACCCTTTTCCATCCCTTTTAATATCCTAAGGATATTTTCCTAGATCATTCTTGTGTAACTAACTAAATGTGGCACAAAAAACAACAATAGCTGAAGTATTTATAGCTGTTGGTAATTGTCTTCGCCCCAGGTATGATTTAACACTGAAAGTGAGACCAACAGTTATTGTGAAACAAGTTAGAGAGGTGCAAATCCAAGATCGCTGTTTTTAGTGTGCATCCTTTCTGCAGTTTAACACTTATGATGCATCATTTTTAGGTGGAGATGACAAACTGCTGAAGCTCTGGAACTATTCTGATGGTGAAGTGACTCATGTGGGCATCGGGCACAGTGGAAGCATCACCAATGTGAGGATCTGTCCTAACAGCAGATACATAGTCAGCACCAGCGCCGATGGAGCCATCCTGAGATGGAGATACCCTCAAATCTCTACACAGTGAAGGTCACCTCAAGCAGTTTAAATACACATGGGAAATGTTTGTTCTTTCCAATATTAATATATAATTAATTTTTCTTCTTCTTAAAGGCAGTTCCACAGTTTAAATTATTGTCAGTCATTATTTTCTCCCCCACTTGTTCACCTTTCATTTATTAATTTATCTGAAAATTTCAGCAGAGGCCTGTTTCTAAAATTTTAAATGAAAAGTCAACAATGTTTTTTTGCAAACAATTTTGAAAAACATAAATAATTGAAAAACTGAACATTGATTATATCTATTACATAGTTTTTAAGATTTCTTATTTCAATACCAGTCATTTACATCAACCTTTTACATTTAATTTATTTATTTTATATCTCAACCTCATCATTTTGAAGAACTTCTAGCATATTTAATACAGAACTGCAGGGTACCTCCCACCTCTTTTCCTTGCAAATAATTGTATAAAAATTAGGTTATGAATTCTGTGGGGATTTAAAGGCACCATTAAACCCTCTTCTTCCAGTCATCTCATTGAAAGGAAGCAGCTTAGAGCCCCAGTTTTGGAAGACTGCGCTGTCAGCTAATATATCACCTGAGAATCTCCAGAGAGCTGCCGAGGGAGGGTTCGGGGGTTTGCAGAAGGAAATTATGCTTTGAACCCAGAATCTGGATGGGCCTGTCCCAAATTTCCTCTCACCTTCGAGGAACAGTCGCAATAATGAAAGCCTTAACCCCCACATTGAGAAATTCTTCAGTCAGAATTACTGTAAGATAACAGCAGTTTGCTATACTCACTAAAAGTTTGGTTATAGATATAAAACCACTTTATAATTTAACTAGTTAATTTGTTAATATATATATTTAGCTCCAGGGAAATGCAGAGACACCACAAAAGTAAACTACTAAACTTGACTTAATTTAGAAATACAATATAGCAAAGTCATTGCCAATAAGAATTTTATTTACAATTGTTTTCAGCAGCCTTGTTTTTATTTGAAGGTGTCTGATAAGGGAGATGCCTGTCAAAAAATAAACCTGGAGTTCATTATAAGAGTTTAGCTATATACTTAACATATACTGTATCATCTCTGATTTAATGTTTTCTCCTTTATCTCTCTCTAATTTTTTTTGTCTGCATTTCAGGGCAACATGTGAATGACACATACACAAGAATGTGATTGTTCTAAATAATTATATACCAAAACCACTCCTCTCACTTTTCTTTTTTGTCTTATGTTTTTTTACTTCAATTGACTTTTTTTTAATTGATTGTCAGATTTCAGACCTTTAAGAAGGCAGTTTATAAATATGAATTATATAAATGTATATTTCAATCAATTATATTCCTGATTACATTGTTAAAACACTAAATGTCATAATTAAATGTAAATTACAATGTTGTTTAACAGAAGAGAACTGTCAATTAGTTTTTCATTTTTCCTGGTTGACTGTTGCTTCCCTTCACTTAGTTTCCTGTGTTTCCTTTGCATTTCTGCCACGTAGCAACTTCCTGAGGTTTTTATGAGCTTTGTTCAAGTTTATGACTCCTCAATCAGTTTAGTTTCGTAAGCTTTCCTGGACATGCTCTTCTGCCCATTGATTGTTTTACCTGACTACCTACTGCACCAATCTCAGTGTTTCTATTTTATGGATTCTGTATTCCATGTTCTATTAGTTTTACATTGTTTACTAGGTTTTTTTTGGTGACTTTTGTGTTTATACTGGTGCCTGAGTTCTTCTAAATGAGTGAAGGTTCCAGTGTCACAATGGCTTTTAGGTTTCATGACTCAGAACTCAGCATGATGACAGCATTTGTTTTATTAATTTTATTTATTTATTTAGTCATGCAAGTTTTGTTCTGCAGTTTCAAATAAAGGTTTGTGTAAATAAACCTCCTCTGAAACACTTATTTTCGAACTCACTTTTCCTGATAAGAGTCCAAGGGTCATTGAAGAGTTGCAGGTGTATAACACGTCTCAATGATAAAACTTGTCTAATATAAAAAAATTTGACAGATTTAAATGGAATGAAATTTCGTATAACAGTAAATGCTTTATTTAGATATTAGTTATTTGCATATTAACTTAATATCTCTTCCATCTCTTTCCTTAATAATTTATAAAGGTTTACATAAGTAAATGTTGTGTACATCAAAATCTGTTTTGAAATCTAAAATATTATCACATAAACACAAAAACTTTAACACACCATTAAAAATATTTACTATATTAGTCTCTACTGTTAATAAACAGAATAATAATTTAGAACTTGTTATTACAACTATTGAAATGTAACAGTTTATGCATTTCTTTCTATGCATGTTGTTATATTTATGAAGCCAATATATTTCCAATAATTGAGTGAGGGAAAGAAGTATTTCCCGATGATAAACCTTCTAAAAATAGATGGGTTTTAATGGAATTAAGTTTTCACTATAATTATACCTAAATCAAGCCTTCACAAAAAGTGGGTATTTTAGATTTTACTTATTTACATGTTAAAATTACATATGTTCCATCTCCTTCCTCGATAATGTATAAATAGGTAAATGATTAAATACAGGAAAATCTGTTTTGAAACTTACCATGTAATCTTTTCTTTGAGGTTATCCACATAAACTTAGAACTCATGGTTAAAAATATTGACCACACAAATCTCTAATAAAATAATATTAATAATTAAAAATGTTGATGTAGTTATTTATTAAAAGTGTATGCATTTCTTTACAAGTATGTTATTATATTTATAAAACCATATTATTATATAATATCTAATAGGGGTGTAGGTTAGTGGTAGAGTGCTTTGCATGTATGAGGTCCTGGGTTCAATCCCCACCATCTCCACGAGTGACGTCGGTGTTTCCCCTTCTGTAAGTCGCTTTGGACAAAAGCGTCTGCTAAATGCATGAATGTAATTCAGTCAGTGAAAGAAGTATTTGACCCCTTGGGTTGCTGTTTTTTAAAGGAATACTCATCAGTCCAAACATTTATTAATGCAAGGAATAACAGCAGGGTATTTCCTTTACAAGAAGTTTTTAATTCAATTTTAACTTCATTGTTTGGCCTAAGAAGCGTCACGGTGGCGCAGTGGGTAGCACGGTTGTCTCACAGCAAGAAGGTCGCTGGTTCTAGGCTCGGCTGGGGCAGGTGGCATTTCTGTGTGGAGTTTGCATGTTCTCCCCGTGATCACATGGGTTTTCTCCGGGTCCAAAGACATGCGGAATAAGTGAATTGAATAAGAACAATTGCCCATAGTGTTAAAGTGTGAATGTGTGTGTGAATGTTTCCCAGCGATGGGTTGCGGCTGGAAGGGCATCCGCTGCGTAAAACATATGCCAGTGAGTTGGCGGTTCATTCCGCTGTGGCGACCCCGAAAGGGAATGAAGCCGACGTGAAGATGGATGGATGGATGTTTGGCCTAAACTCACTGATCATAAATCTTCAACATCAACAAAAAAAACATCATCAAAAAAAAACTAAAATATCTAAACATCACAGGGGTCCACCCTCAATGTTATACTCAGCAAACACGCAGTCGGAAACGGTACATAACAAAAAATGTAAGTTGTATGTGGCTAAATTGTACCTCTATGACCCACAAAGCAAAGCACGCAGGTAAATGAGTTGGGATGAGGGAAAGCCCTAGATCCCCTTCCAGACACACTGCGCAGAACTCAGACACAATAACACCACAGAGAACGCTGGAGGAAGACAGCTAGGGTCTGGGATAGTCTGCCTTTCCTCTGTATGAACCGCGCTGTTACGCGGAGGCTGGAATTCTGAGTAATGCGCAACAGAGGCGCGTCATGAATGAAGCGAAACTAGCGCAGCGGAGCGGATCAAAGGTATAGAATGTCGGGAGCGCGGGAAAGCACAAGTCTCGGCGCAGACGTCTCAATCAACACGATTCGCGTGTCGTCCTCGCGATGATTCAGAGATGAACACTTTCCAGACGCACAGGTGAGACACGCTGTGTTCTTCACGCGAGGATGTGCAATTGTTTCACTAACAGAGTTCCGTTCCAGTCGCCGGTTTGAGCGAAACCACATTGCAAACATGGATACGACGAGGGAAACCAGGAAACAAACTATGAAAGCCAAATCTGCCAGTCGCAAAGAAAAAACGCACAAATCTCAGAAGCTGTTCCGAAGGAAATCGTTACGGTCGCTTGGTAATTTTATGAACAGGATTGTGAAAACTTTAGGGACTTTGGCACACTTGGGGGACGCGGAGCAGCCGGACGCGGCGGCGGCGGAGGAGGATGACGGGGGGTTTAGCGACTCTCGGAGTGTACAGAACACCGGGAGTTTCAGAGAGAACCTGGCGAGGAAGACCTCTTCGTACGGGTCTGTGAAAGAAAGACTTTCTTGGTGCTATGGTGAGAAAACCCCGGGGGTGCAGGGGCTGAAGAATCACGGAAACACCTGTTTCATGAACGCGGTGGTGCAGTGTTTGAGTAACACGGAACTGCTGGCGGAATACTTGGGTTTGGAGCAGTATAAAAGTGAATTAAGCGAACACAGGATTAATGGGACGTTGAAAAGCGAGGAGGTCAAAGGCGAAGTCACGGAAAAGCTGGCTTCGCTGGTTAGGGCGCTCTGGACGCTTGATTACACACCTCAGCTCTCGGTCGACTTTAAGGTGAGTTTCTGGCAATTTAAATCAATAAATGAAACGACGTGTCATTATTAATTTGACAAATATTGGGTTTAAATACATTATCCGTTTTTTTCGGTGTAGACAGGAACATTATTCTCGAGTTTAAATTGTTCTCGCCCCAATCAACACAATAGCAGGTGCATTTCTAATTCAAAGATCCGAGTCAAACGAGTCAATTTGAATCTTTTCACAAGTTCCTGCGTCCCAATCCGAATACGTACATAGCACCCTTAAAGTAGATACTCTTTTTCAGAAGAAAATGTACATACTTTTTACTGTGTGAGACGAGCGTGTGCACGATCTAGGACGCATTAAAACATCACGTGAGGGAAGTAATTGTGTACAGAACGTGTGCGCAAACTTAGCTCCTTCTTTTCCATTTCTTCATAAAAATATTCTAATAATAATTATAACACTCTCTCTCTATATATTGCTTGTTTATGTGCTTTTTTTAAAAAATACAGAATACAGGTTTATGTCTTGTTTAAATTATTTATTTTGGTTCATAAGTAGTTAAACTGACATCTTGTTTTAAAGTATTAAAGGTGTAGTAGAGCTAGGTCTTCATAAACGTTGTGATTTAAGTGGGCGGGTCTCAAGACAGGAAGAGAAGAATCAACATTCAACCAACTCATTTTACAAGAATTCCAAATATTATCTGTTGTCAGGAGCTTGTCCTTTGTTTTTATCACATGGAAAAATTACTCACTTGTTTTGTCCTCCTATAAAACAACAAGTCACAAATAATACATTACTGTTTGAGTATATGCGCCTTGAAGGCACTATTTATATTTCTAGCTCAGTAACACACAGAGGGAGGCACGTCTGGCATCACATATTTTTCGCTTTTAGCTCCTTGAAGTATTTCTATGATACATTTTATGCAACTTTTACTTTTCATCTTAATTGTGTATTATAGAAAATAGCTAATAATTTGCTTTAAGGTCATTAAATAAACATTTAGAAAAACACTCTCATCATTGTTGTGGCCAAGAATTAAAAATGTAATATGTATATAATAAAACAAGCATATTGTTTTCTTTTTCGAGAACTAAATTGCAAAGCCTTTGCTTAGCAGTGATTTTGTGGGTGAATCTGCTTTTTTTTTAAACTTCATCAAAACTGTATTCGTGCCATTCGGTGCTGAATATTCTTAGCTCACTATGGTGGATGACCAACTCTCCCAATAGTCATAAAATTATTTTTTTTGGTTAATGATTAACTGAGCAGTATGTTCATATCTAATCAGGATGCTCATATAGCTTTATCTCAGACATCTTGTTCTGCTGCATTTCTCTGCAGGATGTCTGACAGAATATTAATTCTTGCCATTTGAACATTTTCACTTTAATCTGATTTACTAATAAAAATGGCTTTGTTTTTTTTTACAATGTTGAGCTATAAAAAATACCTTTTTTGGGACATATGGATTCCAAGCTTTTGTTTTAAACACAGGCAATGTCACCGAGCTTTGATGCCACAGGAAGTTTAGTCTCTGAGGTGAGGAGATGAATGTTGATGAAGATGAGAGGGATGGCCATTGATAATGGTCATGATGAATGTGAAAGAGACAGGGGTTTGGGAACAGAAGAAATGAATGACTTCCTCCTATATTCGAGTGGTATATATCCTCATATTGAGTGGCATTAACACTTATTGTGAGTGCCCTATGTTCTAATCTGGTCCTAAAAAGTAACACACTTGTAAATCTTAGGCTGCATCTACTGTATGTGCTTTCCACCTATGGTCATTGGTTGTAGGAAATGAGTGGAAGTTTTGTAAATGTGTGAGGAATTTGGTCACCCAGAAGAAGTTTAGGGTGGTATACGCAGGTGAGTAACCAATTGAGGCGGAACAAAAATCGGTTTTTGATGCTCCTGATAAAATGTACCTGGTGATTTCTTAGACACCAACATAAACAGAGGTTATAGATTTCACTTGATAGTCAATTATATGCATAAGTTTTGCTGTAGATGCTATTAGTATGTCCATTTCAAAATTTAGATTTTTTGCTTAAATGGACAAAAACAATATCATCTACCTGACCAGTTGATACATCGCTCTATGTTTGATTGTTCATTGTCTTATTTTATATTACCAGTTTTTTATGCTGAGTAATATTTTGCTGGAAGTAAAACACTAAAATAAAGGTGGAAAAAAATTGAAATTTACATTTTGGCTCTGGC
Organism: Danionella dracula; assembly: GCA_900490495.1. Classification (NCBI taxonomy): domain Eukaryota; kingdom Metazoa; phylum Chordata; class Actinopteri; order Cypriniformes; family Danionidae; genus Danionella; species Danionella dracula. The sequence goes on from UELW01000996.1 coordinate 6,379,396, forward strand.
AGTGAACCTTTAATAGCACATGTAGACTTCATAGCAAACATTTCAAAACTATATGCAAGATGGCAAGAAACTGTTTTTGTTTAAGAAAGGCAGTAAGGGCACATTCCATTGTCGGTCTGTCTTAAGCTGACTGAAAAGGGAGCTGAGCTTATGTAATGCCTCATTCATCAAGCTGCTTCAGTGGACCAGCACTGGAACAAAGACAAGCCATGTTAACCTGTTAGACTTGTTTGTCATTCTTCTGTGAGAGAGGGGAGAGGTTTCTCCTCTTATGGAACTAAATGGAGCTTTTTCATCTATGTCTAATTTACTCAAGTTAAACTGAATACCATCTACCTATTGGAGCTTTATATTTTGAGAGAATGTCAGAAATGTTCTAAAGATTAATGACTTAACTTGTGATATCTGAGCTCTGGATTACAATCTTTGGTAAAGTCTCAGGAAATGATTCATTCCTTTCTTGTGACTACTCTGTCTTGTTTTATGTCTCAACATATTTGCAAACTAATACACAACTTTTACAAAAGTATTTAGTGTGATCGGTCCTTATGGGAATTATTTTTGGGTTTTTTTAAAAGTATTTGTCCGTTAGATGATCTAATATGTTTTATTTAATTCACTTTAATTATGTATTGATTCTGAATCATATCAACATGACTCAAGAGAACATCAGCATTGAATGTGCAGATATGTGACGTACGTGGGCATATGTGGCGATAAACTAAATATCTTTGGACATCGCATTTTGAATTTTCACCCATCACGTTATATAACACTGATAACAACAGTTTAAACATCCCACCTTTTTATTACTACGGTTGAGCAGAATTGGTCATGTTACTCTCTCATCTAAACAAATGAGTGAAGTGTATTCATCATCTCGTCTTTTTAAATATTATCGCTACGGTTTAATCCACGACTCAAAAATCACTCGCATTTTAATGGCGTCAGCGAATGAAGATAGCATTTAAAGTCCGATTAAGGTGCAGCACAATGCCAGCAGAGAAGAGAAAGCTGAGAGAATCACTGTTGATGGCTACTGGCTTTTTGGAATACTTTGTTCATCTCAGTGTGGTCAAAAAGATAGCATTTTGCATAAGTACAGAAATTATTCTTATTTAAAGATTTACAGTAGAAAATATATGTTTTTAAATGTATGCAAATGCCCATTCTGTAAAAATCACAGAAAAAGTCCCAGGAGATTTCTTCCATACCTTCGCTGTTTTTTACAGGTTTATTTTTGACAGTTGACCACAATTACATCTTTTTTTTTTTGACTCATGCATCTGTACTTCAATCATTTTTTCCGATTGGATTGATTCCAGACAATTGGATCAGAATTTTCCTGACGATTCCCTTTTGTTCACCCAGGGTATTGTGGCCAAGTATGGCTCTCAGTTCAAGGGGAATGCTCAACATGATGCTTTGGAGTTTCTGCTCTGGCTGCTAGATTGTGTGCATGAGGATGCTAATCGGTCTACAAACAACAACCACAGCAACAGAACCAAACCCTCCAGCAAGGTAATGCAACCAGCTTTGCTTCTGCCTCAGTGGAGCTATGCAGTGGAGTATTAGCTGATAAACAAGTATTAATGATAAAGACTTGCACTAAATGACTTGTGGTGGAAACTACTACCTATAACACAGCATTAACTATGCAAAGGTTGCCATTTGATTTGTGTAGCACATTTTTGTACACATTAGCAATAGTAAAGTGCTTTACAGAGGAACAAAAAACAGATCATAGATAAAAGCAAGGAATAAGACAAATAATAAGGAATAATCAAAAAAATAATCAAAGAAAAACAGAAGAAATAAAAACATGACATTTACATGACAGTTTTTTATAATTAACAGTAAAACACTACAAAATGGACCTGTCATGTCATGTGAAATTGTTTTATATTCCTCTGCTGTTTACTTAGCAATGTGTATCTGCTTCCATGTTTGACCTCAGCAATGCAAGAGAATGTTAAATCCTAAATACTTATTACTCCTTCTCTCTCTTTTCTTCCAAGACTGAGTCCTAAACTCAATTAAGCTAACAAGAAGGAAGTTGCAACCTAAGCAATGAGTCCCCTGTGTATGATGCATTGTTTGGCTAGTTCTCAGCTTTCATTTGTTAACTTTTGTGGTCTAGAGAGAAAAAATGAGTTGGTGATTTGAGTGTGGTTGTTTTTTGTGTTTTTAATATTATGTAGATTCTGGGTGATAAAAAGGCTTAATTTTTGTACTATTTTGTAAAGAACTTGTAAATAGTATTAGTGGAGAAATGTTATTTATAAAAAGAGCCAAATGTTTAAAGGTGGCAGGGTTTATAGATGAATAATTACTGTCCTCTCAGAGTATGGAGGCTGTTAGTTCAGACAGAATTGTAAGGGGTGATGGCATCAGGTCAGCTCAAGTCTGTGTTTTGGCAGTGAAAACACTTTAGCCTTTGTCTGCTGTAGTGGAAGCAACTGAAGATGCCAAGCCTGCATAGTAATGTGGCAACTAGAGCCATTTTTAGACTCATCACAGAATTGGTCTGCATGTCTGACCTCTTCACAGTCATAATTATTAACAGTTTAAAAGTACAAGAGTTAAATGGACGTTAGAAGTAACCAGACCCTGCTGTTTGACACTTTTGTACCAGTTACTATATGTGATATTAATCTGTAATTAATTAAATAAGTAGTGTCTGAATGTGTCAAGTCAAGCGGTAGTTCAAATACGATTTGATCTTTTACTGTAATGTTTTAAAGGTCTCATTTCGGTGAAGTGTTCGATCCAAACTGTATTAGGGCGTGTTCCTGACATATAAATGAACTTAGCTGGCACTGCTGTGAATCACATAATATTTCAAGGTTCCTACATTCAAAAGATGTAATATTGTACGAAATGTAAAATGTACTTTACTCAGAAAAGGACCATATACACTCTGAATAGAGTAAAAACATAACCCTCAAACTAAGTTAAAATATAAATGAGGTTATCACCTAAACCATTGATTCTTCACCGAAAACTTCTCAACTATTTTCCTCATCACAATGTGTAAAAGAAATTTTGTGGTTCAAGTTGAGGGGCTCAGTGTTACTTTAACTCTCTTTACAGTAGGAACAAATAGACTCATAACAGAGTCAATGTTACACTAGATTTTACTACGGTCTGATCTTGTGTAGTGACGCCTAATCTCAGACTTTTACAATGTCAGAGCCAGATCATTTAGATGATAAGTGCTTTCTGTTGTGTTATTGTCTTAAAAACTCAAAATTGTGTCTGTATAAATTTGTGTTGATGCATAATCATCAAAACAGAACAAAGAATAGCTATATTTGCAGCATGGTACTGTAAATAACTAAAATGTACAAAAAGATCACGGTTGCCATTGTTTATCTAATGAAGTCAGCTCTGGGTTGCCCTTACCTACCTAGTCTAAAGCTGCCCCACCACAGACCAACAGTCCACTGCAGCATATGAGATGCATGGAATACATATATCTAAATAAAGATAAAATGTAAAATTTAGCAAAGTACTTGTCAATGAAGTGTTTTTATTTCATTAAAATCCTTTCATTTTCAACATTAGCATTAACATTCTCGCCTTAAACATTTCAAAATTTAAAAACATTCAATTCCTTTCTGGGGGAATTGTTTGAAAAGCTCGTTTTAAATGATTAATTTAATATTGATTGGTATACCTACATGTATATTTAATTAATTAATTTTACATGATATTGCTTAAATGTTTACAAGTATGAAGTCATAAACAGTAAAAACCATGTGTTCTCAGTGGATAAACACTAACATACTAATACTAATCTACTATTTGACTTCCAGTCATTGTCCTGAGAACATCTGTTCTGTAAAACAAAAATGTAGTTCCATAATAGGCATGTCAGGGTGGCTCATGGGTCAAACAGCACACAGAAGAGAAAAAAATGGTGTATTCCTGGATCACTTTTGGACAAGCCTTTATGAACACATCATGAATATTTAATTTATTGAATCTAAGTGAAAATAAAGCATGGGTGATTAATTTAATAGAAAGAGGGATGCACTTGGCACAAAATGGAGAGGAACCTTAGACTAGGAATTGATCAGCTGAGAGGGCAAAAAGCTCATCCGGCTCACTCTGTTGAGCCTCTCAGGGGCACTTTAAAGCAGCACCATATTCTGCATAATGGTATCCTGTCCTCTTTATGAACCCTTCGGAGGTGAGCAGGTGTATTTCAAGCATCTTTAAACACAAGAAACACTAATGGCCACCAAGTGAGAATTATTTCTTTATTCTCAAGTAACAATGCACTTCTTTCTAACGCTGAATGCATCCTCTGTGACAGACTTAACAGTGTTTCTGGTTCCATTCAGTGGCAAAAAATATATGTTTTCAAAATAAACAGCTGTTTGGTTGAAATTGTAATTAACTGATTTCGTTGAGCCATTTAGTGCGCATACAAGGCAAACCTGGTATTTTACAAGGGTAAACACTGAAGTTAATTAGTAAATAAATACAAACAAACAATAACTATACTATTGTTACTATGTAAATACTATAACAAATTGTTACTATTTGTTTTTTATATGTACATAAAATGTTCAGGCTGTTTCATTACGTGTTCACAAGGAAATGTGTCTCTTCATGTCAACTTGTTATTTTCTTTCATTTCTTTATATTTTTATGATAATTTTGGCTGAAGAGACTTTAAGAGAAGAAGCTATTATCCTTTATATTTGGAATAGCAGCAAAATATACGATTGCATATGCAAAATGCAGTCATATTTTGACCCACTATCACAAGTGTATGTGACGAGCTATGACATGCTCCTCCCAAACCTTGTTAATAAAATATTATTACGTGTCATCAGTGGCCATTCAAACCTACACCTGATGCTGTTTCCATTAAAGGACCTTTAGTGGCTTTCAGTGCAGTTTCAAATATTTAGCAGTCTTTTGGAAAAATTGTTCAACTCAATGAATGTTTTAAATAAACTCTTATATGTTCCGTTTTGAGGGAAGTGACTATGCCGTAGGTGCTGCTGATTCAGTTGTGGGATGATTGTCTGTGAGAGAGAGTTAAAGTCACCTACAAGCAAAAAGAGTGAAAAATTTTTTTTTTGGAGAACAAAATAATCACAAAAAGATAATGAAGAAGGGAAAAAAAACAATAAAAGGAAGTTTCAAAGAGCTAAACCCCGAACTATAGTTTTTGACAAAAAGGGTGTCTCACCCCTAAAAAGTGTTGCGAATAACGCATTACAAAAATTATATTTTACTGTACTAAATCATATATTATATTTTGGAGTAATGCAGTAAGTAACTTCTGTAATAAACAACTCACTACTTGTTTACAATCCGGATGCTGAACATACAAAAATTATGCAAATGGGCATTTTTAATTAGAAAAATCCCGGAAAAGTCACAGAAAATTCTTGACAGATTTTTGCCAGTTACTTCTCTGTTTTCAGTTTTTTTTATGGATTAATTTTTTCACACGCACACCCACACACGCACGCACACACACACACTACAGATATACCCAAATTATTCTAACCAGTGATGTTTACAAAAATAGTGCCAATTAGTGCAGAGTGGCAATTAGTGCAGAGCAGTCTACCTATTATGCTTGGAGTTTCGCGCTTTATAAACAATCAGTTTACCCTGTTGCTTTAAAGATCAACATCAAAAACGCTAAATCATTGCTCCTGAACCTGAAGCACTCCATCAAACATCTCACCTGGTAATCTTTTATTCTCTGCAATTCTGCTTGCGCTACCAAGGCCTAACTTATGTAAGTGCACCTTTGTGAAATTGATGTCAACACATTGTTGTAAAAAAGACATATGAATTCCAAATATAAACTATGTTTTGTATTACAGTTAGACTATACCACTACAGTCATTATGTAATCCAGTTAAGAGTAACATAATGTCAAATAACAAAATAGTTAGATTTTTCTAATGAAAGCAAAAACTGGAAATAGGTTGTCATGCCTTATTATTATTATTATTATTATTATTATTATTATTATTATTATTATTATTATACTGTATTCACCAAAAATATAATAAAAACTAAATAATTTGTCATGCTATCATTCTATGATTGTTTAGAAAGATACTGTATGTTGGTTTGTAAAGGATTTGGCTGTTTAAAATATCCATTCAATGGTGGCTGTTGAGGTGTTTGAGGAGAGAGCAATGCTCCACAGAGAGAGCAAATTGTCCCCTCAGTTGTCACACCCTGTAAAACCCAGAGTTGAAAATTCAGGTTTTGGTGGTGTATGAATACGTGTTGTGAAACGGTTTCAATCTCAGCTGGATTTTATTTGCTGTGGGGGTAAATGGGACAGAAGCCAGTATCCCAGAGAAGTCTAGACATTATTCTCCTCGCAGGGGTTTCAATCCTGTGTGTGTGGGTGTTCACTGGTGCTTTTCAGGATGTTTGTGTTTTTTTCCACCGCTTTGTTTTCCCTCTGGAGAGACTTGTATACAATTCTGGAAAAAAATAATCAGTAGAACTGTGCATTTCAAGCAGAGAGAGATGCCAGGACTGAAATGAAGAAACAGGGGAGGAATGGTGGAAGTGACATGTAGATAAATAAATACAGCGAGAAGGCTGCTGGAGAGAAATGCCTGTCTAGTTTTTTCTAGTGTTTTGCTGTGATACCGTAAGCCCAGGTTGAATAGCATGAATTAGCAGCAGCTCTGTGTCTCTGAAAGAATAGCAGTGAGTCAGCTGCTTTCCTGCCAGACTAGCATTTCACCCCCCTTTCCATGCCTCTATCTCTATTCCTTCATTCCTGCTGACCTCCAACCATTCCATGAACTGTTGATGCCACCCAACTGATAGGGGGATAAAATGTTCTCTGAAGAGTTTCTGTAGAGAATAACAGAGTTGTAAGGTGTCTGACCACAAAGGAATTGTTCAGCAAGGATACTTCATTTATATCCTTCAGAACATTTGGAGGTGTCCTTACAACTAAGATTTTGATCTAGTTGTTTGTTTCATATGTTAGAAAATTCTGTAATATTCACATTGTAAGCTTCACATTGTAATCATTGCATTTTTGTTGATAGAAACACCCCAGTCAGGTTTTTTCTCCTGAGCTGATTCGATTATTTGTGTTTGAGTATCTGCCGATCCCAATAATTCTCAATCCAATCACTTTTTTTTCTTTTTGATACAATCCATCAGCACCATCACAAGGCATATGCCATGTTAAATTGCAAAGCTTTTTTGGCTACCATAAAAGGGCGTGGACATGGTGGCTAGCGAATGTCCACATTCCAGGTAAAAATAGTAAGTTGTTATAACTCAGGCATACAATGTCCAATCATGCTCAAACTTTTCTCATTCTCATCATAGTTCAAGTCTGAACACATTAAAAATAACAACAAACACTCAGTCATAACGCCACCTAGTGCCTCATATTTACATGTTTTTTTTGTTTGTTTTTTTTTACAGGGAATGTCCAAATTTGGATTTTAAACAGGTTTGTTAAAACTCAGCCACACAGGATCCGATCGGTCACAAACGTATCCATTATTCTTTGGAGTCTAAGTGTGAACAAATTCAAATAATGACGCACATAACCATTAATAGCGTCACTTTTTTTTTATAAATTTGTTCTAGTAACAACCCTAGGATCAAAGATTTTTTAAACAACATGGTGCGTAGCCCTACAGATTGGCCACAAGGATTAGAGCCCGGTACTGTAGTAGTAGTAGTAGTAGTATTAACCTATCTATAATGTACTGTACATACTTTTAATAGTAAAGGTTTTTGGTGCCCAATATATGTTTCCCCATCCCGATCATTTGAAAGCCATGAGGTCAGACCAGATCGATCTGTACAGCCCTAGTTGTTGATATAGTTACGTTTAAGCAAGTGTTGTGTGTTCAACAAATAAACCTAAGATTTATCTGGTTAAAACTAGTGTGAAATCTATATTTATGTACTTTATATAATAAATAATATTGGACACTTAATCATTCCAGATCTGTACTTAAGCTCTCTGGGTGTTCTCAGGGAACATCTTTGTTGATTATTTAAAGTCTTAAGACCCTGGTTGTTCTTGAAAGGAATACTTAGAAAAAGGTAATTCGCTTTCTTGATCGAATACAAAGGGAAGAATAAACAAGGATCAGATATAAAGGATGAACCTCAGAATTTAGGGTTGTAGTTAAAAGTGACATATAAAAACACTTTATATGTATCTCTGGCATAAATTTGCAAGCACTGTCTAGATTCTAAAAATCTTTCATTAATGAGGTATTATTTATATATATATATATATATATATATATATAATTTACTGCATACAGATCCAGTATACATATACAGATTTAGATACTGTGTAATGAAAGCCAGAATTTGTCATTTTCTGTGAGGTATCTATTTCAAAATGCACAGCAGGAAGGCAGTTACTTCTAAATGAATTTGGCCTGCAGTGTGTTATGTGCATTAACCATGACTGTGCAGTGATTTACTGAGAGCGCTGTTCATGTGCCGATCCATTCCTCTGCAAGGGCAAGTCATCCAGCGCGTTCATTTGCTGAATTAAACATTCTGATATCTAACACCCAGGAGGTTCTGTGTGGTCTACCAGTGTCCATTGTTTGCTGATGCTGCTAGAGATTGTTATCAGTTCGACCTTGTGTCCTTTTAAAAGTAGTTATCAATTCAATCCTCGTCCTGATTTATGAGGTGAGACAGATGGTTAACTAAACCACACAGAAACTCTATATAAAAAATATTTAAAAATGTGATTCAATATTCAAAACTGGAAATAATATTCAGGAAGATATTGGGCTGAAATGAAGGTCTCCAGACTCCATCCCGGTGACAGCCATAGTAGAAGAAAATCTATACAAAAATGTATGAAAGACATTGTAACCCTGGGGTATATAAAAGTAAAATAAACGGCACAGAATGTTTATATTCTGCACTTATTGTTGTATAGACATATCAGAGACCATCAGCTGATTTCACTTACTTAGAGTCAGGAAGCCAGTGCATTCTGGATCTCGATGTTAGCAGGAAATAATGTTGCCTTTATCAAGTAAGAGGGAGAGAAAGAGAAATGAATACAGAGATGGAGGAAGATAGTGCTTCCTCTTGCTCAATCAGGCATCTATTCTTTGTTCTAAAGTCCAGCTAAGTGGCTTTTGACCCAGTTCAAAGAAAGAGCATCTTCAAAAAATATAATATTCTTCTGCTGTGAATAAGGAAACAGATCAAAACAGATAAATGCTAGAGTAATGTGGAATTTCACTCATGTATACTGCAGGGATCACATAATGTCTTCTTTTTAATATATTAAGCCTGTGCATGACTGCTTTTCTAGTTTTTGCTTCAGTTCTAGTTTATTTTATCTATTAAGGTTCAACGTCTTTACTTTATGTTTGCATACGTGAAGTTTCTGAGTAGGCTAGACAAATGATGAAAAGCACAGTTTGAGGATTTTCTCATTTTGCTATTAGTAACTCCACGCATGGCTGGTTCAAATTCTTTTACAGGGTTAGTTAAAATGCATAGTTGAGCCTTAAAACATATTTATTTTACCAGTTCATTTGGCAAAATCGGTACATTTTCATTATTTACAAGAATTTATCTGTATTTTGAAGTCATGTTGCACTCTTGGATAGTCTACTGATTGAACAGGTGCCAGAATATCCCGAACACATGCCGGCTCTTGATATCTTTTGTAGTTGGTCATTATAGAAGATAAAGTTTGCTAAAGTTTGATCTATTGACTAAAATACTGCTATAGTAACTTAAATATTGTGTGTGTTGAGGCAGTAAACTTGCTTGTCCACATTGTAATAGTGTATTGAATTAAAGTTAAAACGGCATATTTACAGTCATTATTTAATAATGAGAATGATAGTGCGCAGGATTAGAAAGCCCAGGTGCTCCTTGGTTCACCATTTGAGTCTCATCGAAGATGATTGTGCCATTATAGAATACATAAATATCTGTTAATTTAATAAATGCTCTGAAATTTTACAGAATTTTCAGTTTTTACATTTTCAGAAATGGCGCTTTAAACACAGGCGCTTTAAACACTGTTTTTTAAGGTAATTTTCTGTCAATAAGTTTTTCAAAACTCAAATTTAGGTCACAAACTATTGCTGTTCTAATAATTTCCCAATATTTTCATGTATTTTTATTTTGACTGAACTCTGTCACAGGGACCATTGGGATTGGAAGAGAGTGCATCCACTAATGCTGCAAATTCACTTGCAGCTCAGCCTGGCACTCGACACAGCTTTGTCCAGGAGCACTTCCAAGCACAGTACAGGTCAGAAAGCCCTCTGTTTTTCACAGCATTTGCCATTTCTCTATCTCCTGCTCATGGAGAAGGTTTTCAAAAAGATTTTTCAGGATGTCAGGATAAGACCTGTGCTTAAAAAGCTTTATTTATATACTAACACACTGCTTCATGCACAACTGTAGCACCAAGCAAACCTGGAAAACATCTACAACACTACTTGTAATTTAGTTTATCTTAGAAATAAACAGTTTATATTTACATTATTTAATGACAATGATCCCATTTGGAGGGTCTGAACATGTAGATCCAATTTAAATCCATTGTTAAATCAAGCAACCAAATCAAGAGAGTAATATTTACACGAATGCAGCATATACGACAGAATATATACACCTAATATATATGACACATAAAGGTATTTTTACAGGAGTTAACTGCATATGGTGGTGAAGTGAAGCTGAAGCAGGGCTATGTGTTTCAGGAGAATGGCAACATTAGATGAGTACTTCAGTTGTACATGGTATACATAAAAACTATTTAAAATGAAAAAACATAAACATCGACCAATAAATGATCAAATGTTCTCCTGAGGTTTTATCAGGTATGCATTATTAGATATATAGATACAGATAAAATACTGACATGCACAAGGGCTTGTCGTCAGTGAAGGGAGAGCTGAGTTTAATACTAATAACCATCATAAGTTCAGTTACATTACCAGAATTAGTTTGGCCTACGTAAGACTATGTAATATTCATAATTAGAATTTTGCAGAAATTGTTATATAATATAGAATGTATTAAAGTCAGTCTATAAAACACAAGGATGAAATTTTTAATCAGTAGCAGACGCTGACCCAAATGCAGTCAGATTAGGCTTCTTTATTTCATTCTTGATGAACCAAAGTCACGGTCTTCTGGGTGAATTAGCGTAGGAACAGAAAACTCACAGACGAGATAACTAAAGATTAACCTGTAACATGAAAGGAAAAGAGACAGAATAAATAAGAGAACTAATGAGGAAATTAGACACACGTTAGCATATAAAAAACAGGTGTAACAGAAATAGATTGCAATTAAATATGTGACCGTAAGCTTTATGACAGTTTAAAAAGTTCAGTATAAGAAGCTGTTTTAAAAACAGTATAGGGTTTTTTATGCAATGTACTGACAGTATCTTATCACATGATAGTAGATTATTTAACAGAAACGACAAAACACCCTTTTCCCCCAGCTCCTCTCAAACCCCTAGCTTGTGTCTGATCTGTACTTAAGGCTGATCTGTTGCTATTTTAAGGACACTTCTGTTGGTTTGATCTGCAGACTTCACGTGACCAGAACCAAGATGATGCAATCTCCACTGAGTCTTTGTCTTTCCCTCACGCTCTTTTCTATGTCAGTTTTCAGTTTTTATGTCCTTCCAGTTTGTGTGAAAACAAGAGCATGTGTTGATCTCTGCTGGTGAGCTAGCTGTCATCTAGTTTTGAGGAAAAATGTTGCACCTACATTGTCTGGCTGTAAAAGTCGTGCTGGATGGTTTTCTTTCAAATACAAAAAGTATAACAAAATAATGTAATGATCATGAATAACGGAGTCAACTTTTTAGTAAATAACATACTTTAAGTTTCTGAACATCTGTTTTCTTTCAAAGAATGAGTCAGATAGAGGTTTTTCTGGATTTCAAAGGTTTGCTATCAAACAATGTTGAAATATCTTGCTTTATCTGAGTGAGGCATGCATTAAAAAGAAACACAAGTTCAAATATTCAGTTATAAACAGGTTGCAAGATTTTGTATAAATAGCTTACATCCACTTGTGGAACATTTTATTTGAAGACACCAGCCACTCTGTAATAACTACTAAGAATTATTACTTAGGTAAGTGTACCAATCTGTAAAGAAAAGATTTGTTTACAAGTGAGGCTTATTTGGCTTTTTTGCAGATGTTTAATAGATACTTAATTATATTAATTACGGTGTGTGCTGGGATTGTATTTAAAAGACAGATAAGTGCATGTTCTGTCATATAATTCAATTATCTATTACACCTAACACTGTTAAAACTGCGGATCCAAAACTCTTCTGGTCGAAATTTTGAGACATAATATATCTGTTGCTAAATGTTTAAAGTAATCTCAAATCTAAAATATGGGGGTTTAAAAAAAGAAAATAATCAGTTGTAAAATGTAATGAACATTTTTGTGTTTTAGGTCATCGTTGACATGTCCTCATTGCCTTAAACAGAGCAATACCTTTGATCCTTTCTTGTGTATTTCTCTTCCAATTCCTCTGCGACAGACAAGGTAAGTTACTGTATTCCACCAATATCTTAGTTTATCAGCATTAGTCAGCTCTATCTTTACAGTAATAGTGCTGGCATATAATAGCGATATAGTCGTTAACATCTTTGTTGGATAGAAGACTGTCTTACTGTTACCTAAAAATGGAAAGGTTTTGGTTTGAACCTCATTTAGGCTTACTATTTCACTAAATTGAAGTAATTTAGTTTTAAAGTATTAATATTAAAACAGATGAAAGTGTGATTTTGTTACGCCACAAGGATAGATCTCATGTCACATGGGCTAAATTTCTAATACATTGTATGGTTTTAATATTTGATTTGATATTATGTTTTCTAAAAATTACTGGGGATGCATATAGATAGGCTGTATTTTTCAAAGTAGTTGTGCATAAAAAAAGTAGATTTTTCTCAGTTCAGTTTAGAATGCCACATCACATGGCTTTCACCTCTGTGTGCCACTATATAACATTTTAAAAGACTGCAGTTGTCTTCTCACTCCTCCATACAGCTGAGAATTGACTTTTTTGGAACTGAGTGCTTGGCTGGGTTCAGCATTAAACATCCAGCTTTTAATAATGCAGCAGAGAGAGACATCTAAAAACCATCCAAGTCTTTCGAGTACTGTAGTGTCCGGAGCTTCTGTACAGAGACCATCAGTGAAGCTTTCCTGTGTGAAGCTATTCCCTTTCTAACTATTAAAGCATCAAAACAGTTACACACATGTGCTACTGAATCATGCTATTTTACATGGTCTTTAAAACATCAGAGATATACTTGAACTGTATTCATGTGGTACAATTCATTGCTTACTCACTCTGTCATATACATTAATTATTGCCGAGGAAGTTTCCAAGGAGTAGATTTTACCAGGGCTTCTCAAAAGTCAGTACTGTAGGACTTGTTCTATTTGTTTCCGAAATAACCATAAACGTATAAACAGTGAAATTATTTATTGTAAAAAATTTCAGCTGACTTGGAAAAATTGGTGCAAAATTTATTCATTTTTGATAAATCCCTACCTTAATTTGTTTGAACCAGCCATAAGAATTTGGAGTATTTTTTCATGTATGCATTTAGCAGATGCTTTTGTCCAAAGCAACTTACAGTAGGGAGAGACAATATGCAGTTTATTACAAAGTCAAATTCTAACTCTGGTTACTTAAAATAGAAGTTTTATCAGCTGATCAATCAACCACAGCAGAAAGAAACAAAAAGGGGGGGAAATAGTTTTTTTTTGTTTTAATAATTGTAAGTGTTCCTTAAAGAGAATAGTTTTTAGTTACTAATAATCAAGACATAAATAGTATGAAGTTAAAATCTCACTGCTAAAGGCCCTTTTTGCTCCACAGGAATTGTATACAATGTAATACACTTTACGTTATATACAAAATAATGAGAAGAGAGTGAAGAGAGCACAGATTTATTATGGAGTGTTTTAATTAAATATATCAAACAAGAGTATTACATAATTAATTACATATTATTTTGTGTTGAGGGCCCTGAACGTAACTCTGGTGCTGAACGGTGAAGGTCAGAGGAAGTTTCTGAGAGTGGGCTTTGCAGTGCCCCTTTTTGGCTCTTTATCAACACTCAGGACCATGGTCGCAGAGGAGGCCAAAAGCTCCCCAGAACAGGTGACCTCTCTCACTTTCTCCCTCTCTCTCTCTCCCTCTCGCTCTCGCTCTCTCCCTCCGCTCTCTCTCCCTCTCTCTCTCTCTCTCTCCTCTCTCTATCTCTCTCTCTCTCTCTCGCTCTCTCTCTCCTCCTCTCTCTCTCCTCTCTCGCCCTCTCCCTCTCTTCTCCTCTCTCTCTTCCTCTCTCTCTCTCTCTCTCTCTCCTCTCTCCTCTCTCTTCTCTCTCTCTCCCTCCCTCTCACCCACCCAACCACACTGTTTCAGATGCTTTATCTACCTTTGTGGTTAGATTTTACAGAAATACGTGATTGTACACGACTATAATAGCATTGATCTTTTATTAATATTATACTTTTTTGTATATATATATATATATATATATATATATATATATATATATATATATATATATATATATATATATATATATATATATATATATAATAAATCTCTCCATCATTCATCGCCCTGAAGGCTGGTTAACTTTTTCCTCTCAATTTGTAGGTGATTTTAACAGAAATGAACTCAAGTGGCTTCCAGCGCTCTTTCTCTGATGACGACGATATGACCACTATTTCAGAGAGTGATGTAATTTATGCCTTTTTGGTTCCTCCTCAATTAACCAGAGGCGGCTCCATGCGATTCTCAGGTAAATATAAAGTAAATTACAGGAATGATTGCCCCTTTAGCAAGTAAATGGTCTAGTTAAAGCAGTTTAGATCTGAGTGATTGCATACACAATAAAAAAGAAGAGAAAATTGGTCTAAAAGAAGATATGACCAAATAAAAATGTAAAGCAGGCATTTAACAATTCATTAAATAATAATTTCATATAAAAATCAGCTGTGGACTGCTTCACATGTTTTCCTTTTGTTGTGAGAATGGCTAAACAAAAAAATAAAAAATTGTGTTTTTTATCTGCAGTTTTTGCCTCTACTGGGAACTTTACTTTTGTAATGAATCAGTTTCCACCCTTGAGTAATTTCCAATCAGATCATATTCTTTTGGCAGCCTACTATATAAAAACATTTACTTCCCCATTACATTTAGAAGCTTATTGAGAAATAACAATAAGGATTACTGCGAAGAAGGACAAATGGGTTATGAGTTAGATCCCTGTGCTTTTTCTTAGCCGTATGCAGCTTACTTACTTCAAAACTAACTGAATATTGTAAACTTCCTCTGCAAACAAGATATTTAAAAAGTTGAAAAGTAAGCTGAGGTCAAAACTTTATTCTTATTTGTGTGACCCTGTCTGCAATAGTAAGAGGCGAAACAGACAACACATTTATCTAAGCTTGTTGCAATGTTTTCCTCCTTCACAGGGTACCACCTCTCCCTCCCCTCTTCCCCATTCACCGGAGACTTGGAACTGCGCAGGTTAATGTCGCCAGGGGCAATATCGTCTGAATTTTTGAATCAAGGGCCATCTTCAAAAATTCTCCTGTTAATCTGCAATGTTGCTGGGATTGGTCAACATGCAAAAAGGTAACAAAGTTGTTCAATGCCTAGTCAATATCCTGAAAAGATAGCAATATTCTCTGAAACTCTCATTGTACGATATGCTATTTCTTCCCCTAGGAATAGCATTTCAATAAATACTTTTATCCATTTCATGTTGGCTTTTGTAGATTAAATATATTGCTTCATTAATAGCTATGCTTTCATACACCTGGTTTTCCATTAGAAAGAATGCTCAGAGATCCTTTAAGTAGGTGCAAATGCATGTTATCTGTTTTTTGATGAGTAAATATACATACTTACTGTAAAAAAAACATTTGTTACAGAGAATAACTTCAAACATAGCTGAAAGTTCAAGCAAATAAGCAGAGCTGATTCGATTGGATGAATGAAATAAACATCCTGTACCCTTAACATTAGTAAAGAAACCCCTCACTGATTCAAATGATTTGCCTTTTTATTATATGGAGTGTTTCCTCAGTTTCCATCACAAGATTCAATTATTTAGGTGTTCATATTGTTTATAAAGCAGCACATTTTCAGGGAAGATTTGCTATTAGTCTCTAAATATTACCAATAAGAGTAGCCATCAAACTCAGAAGCATAAATGCAGACTTTAGAAACAATCTAGATTACATAAGTCCTCTTGCATTCTCACGTACAGCTGTGCAGATCATCTGGACTCTGGAGGGCGATGTATCCGCACAATCTGACCTCCAGCTGTCAATCAAAGCTTTCTCAGCCACAAACACAGATCTATGCTGGAGACAGACGAATGTTATTCCCATGAAACTCTTTCAAATGTCAAGATGACATTTCAGGGCTCAGGGAGGATGGGGCAGGGGTGAAGTAAGGAACAATACTAGTAAAGTAAGTAGGTAAAATTTAGTTGTGCAGCAGTATTTTTAGTTTAAGTAGTTATTATTAATCTTGTACTTTTACTTTGTTACATTTCAGTTGCGTCTTAGTTATATTTTAGTTTCATTGTTGAGGAGGCTGGCATGGCATCTACACAAAATAGATGCTTCTAAGTCAAAATCCTTTAAACTAGTAACTTTTGATGAAGTGGGCAATGACCATTAAATTAAATCGAAAAACATATCATGTCTTCAAACATCACTAGTCAAGTTTTAAAAACAAAGTTCAAGGTTTTTTATTTTAAATTTTTATAAAACTACTGTTTTATATAGTCCTAATTAATACAACTTAACAATTATGGGCACCTGGCTGACAGAATTTTACTTTGTGTCATTCAGATCACAAGTAACTGTTAAGTAAATGTTTCACTAGATACATTTTACTCTAACGCAAATAAATATTTTGATAGTTACTCTCACTCGAGTAAATATTTTTATAGTTACTTTTATTTGAGTACATTTTTTCACAAGTACTTTTATTTGAATATGTTTTGATACTATACCCCTATGCTATAAAAAACACACAAAAAAATACTTACTTACACATTTATAGTTAAATTCTATGACATTAAAATATTAACTGGAATTTTCAGCACAGTCACTAGATAAACAGTTAATGGTAATTGTGAAATGGGACTAAAATGTTAATTATATTAATATTTAAAAGTCTCAACAAGCCCAACAGAATTCAACCAGAACACAATTTGTTTACTCTTTAAATATTCGAGGTGGCCCAAGTCAGAGAATAATTGAATCAGTCATTGCACACTGTTTTTTTAATAACATTGAGTCTTTTTAATACCTTCCCGTATACTGTTTGTTGTCCTCTGCAAGGATGGGGTTTCTTGCTGTAACAATGTCTGTATTTGAAGGTAGATCCATGGTACTGGCAGTGTCACTTTCTGCAGCTGAACAGCTTCGATCAATATGCCTCATCAGTAGAGAGTTTTTGTATGCATTTTTCATAAACCACTGGCTCATTATTGTCATATTGCACATATTCAAAAGTTTTCCGCACCTCTGACTTTGCTTTAGTTGGTAGAGCAACCAAAATGTAAAACATTCCGAAACAGTGTCTGATTTGAGATTCATAAGGTAAAAAAGAGTATTGGAAATGGTTCTAATTAGTTCTATGACATATGGTGTTGTTAGGAACTTTGTAAAATAAACATCTCTTAATTAATTAGTTAATTAATCTTTGTTAAATATAGGTCCTAACAGATTTTCCGAATTGCATTCATATGGAGTAACCTCCTGTCCAAATCCCCAGGGTCCTCACCATCCTCTGTGCTTCTCCTCTTTGCTCTAAGTGGTGTCCGCTTAGCATAGAGGAATACATTATAGCACAATTCACAGAAAACATAAAAAAGTATAGGGTCAAGCTGAGTCTTTTACATTTTCTTATTCTCCCTTCAGGTTTGGGCCTCCATTTCCCATTAAAGTAGAGAGGACTCTTTCATGGGACCACCTCCAACAGAGCATCTGCAAAAAGCTTTACATCTTCCAGAAGAACCCAATCATAAAGGTGCGTAAGATTAGAATTCATAATGAGATCAACACTTACGACAAGTGCCGTATTCATTTTAACCAGTAGAACCAGAGCTGCCCTCTTAGTGTCACTGTTGGATCATTTTCCCTTGAAGAGGGACAATATTTTTTTTAATACATACATGCATTTGCTGTAAATGTCAAATAATTTGTGTACTTTTACATTTTAGAGTTTAGAAGTTTACCATCTGTTAGAAAGTGATACTCTATAAATAGTATGTAGTACTTTACATCAGTTCTGGCTACTGGTTTCATATTATTTACTGATCATTTTAGATTTTCAAAGTTTGATCTGACATATATTTTTCTTTGTAGACTGGTGAACTATTTAAGATTCGTGTGGTTGGTGGCTCTGCCTCCTGCAGTTTTCTTTCTCCTCATGACGTTAGACCTCTCTGCCATCCGACTGTGGACAGGTAAATTATGTGGACAGCAGAATTATTGTGACCAATCTATTTTCTTACTATAGCATGCTTTAAAACACTTGTTGTTCTTGTTCCAGATTCATTGTTTTATTTTGACTAGTTATTACTGTATTTTTAAATGATGTCTGGATTCTTCTGTAGGAAAACTGCTCTTGTTTTAGCATGACTTGATCAAACTGATATATTATCTTCAGTAAAATGAACCCCATGAAAAACATAAGATTTTTAAATCAAGTCTTTACATTCTATGATTGTTTTATTGCAAACTGAACTTTATTAGAGAATACTTTGCATAGTATTTTAGGCTTACTGCTGTAGGTAGAAAACACGGCGTCTCAAAATGATAAATTTTCAAGACCAATAAAGTCAATGCATCGTCATTTAGTAAAATTAAGGCTATTCTAAGCTGTTCTAACTTCTCCCTCATATTTTGTTGGCATTAAGGTCTATTAATATTGTTTATGTAGATACAGCAATAAACTATGAATCTGGTCTACTACTGGTATTTGATGTTTGTTCAGTATGTTCCATGTAAGAGAATCCTTTTGCCTTATGTGATTCCACAAGAAAGACTATTTTAAATATTTCAATTTATTGTAAAGATCTTATAAGTACTATATTTTCACCGTAAAATTAATATTACCATGATATAAATAGCATATGTGATTTTGAATTTTGACCAATTTGTTTACATAAATTAAATTATTTTTTTAAAGTTAGATTTAAATAACTTGTGAAAATGTGTTGTTGCTCTAAAATATTGGTCTAATTTAGAAAGGGTTGTTTATTTCTGGCTTACATTTAAAACAACGGCCAATGGCATATAATTATGTATTTGTAAAACTGAAATTCTCTGGTTTGCACTTTTCAGACAGTTTTTGTTTGATTGTGGTCTATGACACTGATCAAGTCTATTTCATTTATTGAAATAAAAAAGTGTATATTTTACCTTTAACTTAAGGATATGATTCATATTTAAAACAGGATTTGTTGACTTAAGTATAACTTAAATGGTCATAACTTTGAAACCACTTTTAGCTACCCGTCTGAATACTAATACTAACCTGCTGTATTTCAAGCTTCAAACTTTAGAACCCTGATGATATTGTGCCCCCTGGTGGCTGAAAATCAAACTCTCATTATTTATTGTCTGACAGAGCCTTGAAACTCTGTGGACCTGGTGGTCCTCTCCATGTGAAGCTTGTCATCGAATGGGACATCCGAACGAAAGAATGGTTAGAAACTCTTTTGTTTCAAATGATTTTGAAGGGTCACATTGGTTTCTGAGAGGAATCAACACTTATTTAGATTTTTTTTTCAGCCTTTTTGGTAACATCCAGGAAGAGGTTATAGAAGATGCAGAGAGCGTTAGAATCCAGCAGCAGAATCACGTTCAGCAGCACAGCTGTACACTGGATGAATGCTTTCAGCTCTATACCAAAGAAGAGCAGGTACCATCATTCTCTGTTTTCTTCCGTTTAGCCATAATCTGGAGAGGTTGTGGAGTTGGTACTCCTGTAACCGGAAGGTTGGTGGTTTGATTCCGCCAGGTCCATTCACCCGCATTGCCCTGTATGGATGTGTATGACAGGTGGGTGTGTTTGGTGGTGGGCAGGAGGTCGTAGGTGCGTAATGGCAGCCACATCCTGTCAGACTGCCCCAGAGCAGCTGAGAGCTACCTGAGCAGGCTGAGGTAGCTTATCACCATCAGCACCAGTGTGTGAATGTGGAGCGAATGAATAATGCTCAGGAGATTGTAAAGCATCTTTGAGCATCTGGAAACCCTTATATAAGTTATTATTATTATTATTATTATTATTATTATTATTATTATTATGAGTATAGGTATTTATTATTTGATGCTCTGCTTGTAAAATCATGTGGATCAATCACATGGTTAAAGTACCCTAGTCAATTTAAATTATCATTACGGTAAAATATATAACTACATCATAAATATATTACATTTATTTAAAAATATTAAACATGGCTGTCTATATATTTTCATTCTAACAAAGCTAACCCTTCATGTGGATATTAAAATCTAGAACTAAGCTTATCACATCTCTCCATATTTTGCCACCTATTCAAAGCCTTTTAAATGTTTTGCACCTAAATGAAAGTATTATGTTTCGACCGCAGATATATCACCCTGTAACCAAATACTGGTTTCTCGTTAAAACTAAACAGGGCAAGGTTACTATTTAAATTTAAAAAAAAAAAACAGGTTTGCAAGTGGTGCCTGTGATGCTGTGGGTCATAGTGCCTACAATACAGTAGACAGTGTTTGTTTGATTGTGATCTATGACACTGATCAAGTCGATTTCATTTATTGAAATAAAAAAGTGTATATTTTACCTTCAACTTAAGGATATGATTCATATTTAAAACAGGATTTATTGACTTAAATATAACTACACTTTAATGATACAGTACAGTGTCTAATGTAACATATTTAACTGTAGTATATTAAATTATTGAAATTGCGTTGTGTTACAAGAGTAAAAAGTGCATTCCAGGAATATGCTGGTCTGATTTTTTTGTCAGAAAGAAGTCTTCAGTTCTCATTTCTTTTATATTTATTTGATTTTATAATTATAATATATTTTCCAATATTATTACAATGTAAATACATTTTATAAATGTTTCTGAATGTTACTCCTGTGGTGAAAAATGAGTTTTACATTCAAATATACAAAACTTAAGATTTGTCACAAATGTGTGTGTTCTGTCTTTTTTCACCATCAGGGATTAAGATAAAGATCTTGTGATTCAGAAAATATGGTTTTAACTCTTGCAAGTAGTGTAACAATTATTGAGAATTATATTGTTTTTTATAACAACTAAATCATTTTCGGCAGAACAAAAGTTTTATTAGATTCATTTGCAATTTTTATTGCGGAATATCAAATAGTTATTTTTATAAGTAATTCATAGTAAAACTACAAAAATTGTAAACAGGGACATTAAAAATACACACCAGACAAACTTGCTGTTTTTTTTTTTTTTTTTTTTTTTAAAGAATAACTGAGAATATGATCGTTTATTTCCTGGCTTCTTAGTGATACAAACGAGTTCCATATAAATTAATAGTTAAAATGTGCTTCTTAACAGCAAATCCTTTACTTTTAAGAGCCTAGTCTTCCTTTTCACCCAGAAATCTGTAATGTGAATGAAAGTATTGTTTAATGCTCATGTTCTATTCGTGTCTTGTTGTGAATTAAGTGCATCTGCAGACTTCCTGTTGCTTGCTGGGAATTGAACATGTTGGAAAAAACATGAAACAGCGATTACCTAGAAATTTCTTGTGCGTAGAGAGCTCTACAATTAAGCACAAGAGTCAAATAATTATATAAATTCATATTTTAGCAGACCCTTTGTGACCAATTATGTTGTTATGATGATTAGATTTTTCATTAGAGTCGTAATTGCCCAGATCAAGAATTTATTCCAAGTAAAAGGAGGCTTGTTGTCGCTCTAATGAACAGAGACTTTTACTTCTTGATTCTTCAGAGAACGACTGCAACCGAATATTTTTCTTGTAGATCAAGAAAGAGAAAGATTTAATGAGATCTGATCTGAATAGCATATTAAAGATTATTCTTGCCCAAAGAAAACCCCATTTGAGGAGCAAATGGAGCTTGTCTCCCTTCTGCCGTTTGGTCTTTCACATATCCCATCTTCTGAATCTCTTGGAAAGGTCACTATGAAAAGTTCATCCTACTCCATCTATGCTGCTGCTACCTGCTCTTGACAAGCAGCACTTGAAAGATCTTACCAATTGAACCTGCGAGTTCTCTCATGGCTCTAAAAAAACGATTCTCTAACTGTGTCATTATTGCAGCAAAACCATTACTTTTGTTACAAGATTCTTTCATCAGCTAGTTGTAGATACCATCTGGAATTAAATCTTAGTATTTTTCATAATCAAAATATTTTAAAATTAACAACCTAAGGATAACCAGCACTTTTGATTCAAAGGTTTTTAGCCTGATGTTTTAATAACTATTAAAATGAGTCTGTGTTCGCACATGAAGCTTTTTTATCTGGTGAACAAACAACTATGACCACTAACATACCAAGTACCAGTTAACAACACTAGTTATAGGTTAATAGCAAAAGGTTTTTTGGCACAATACAGTTTCTAAATTTGATATGGGTTCATTCATTCATCTTCATGTCGGCTTTCTTCCCTTTCGGGGTCGCCACAGCGGAATGAACCGGATGCCCTTCCAGCCACAACCCATCACTGGGAAACATTCACACATACATTCACTCTTTTAACACTATGGGCAAAAGTTCTTACACAATTCACTTATACCGCATGTCTTTGGACTTGTGGGGAAACCGGAGCACCCGGAGAAAACCCACGCGATCACGAGGAGAACATGCAAACTCCACACAGAAATGCCACCTGGCCCAGCCGAGCCTAGAACCAGCGACCTTCTTGCTGTGAGACGAGCGTGCTACCCACTCCGCCACCGTGACGCTTGAGATGGGTCCATCAAAATGTATAGCTGATGTTAAAGTTTTTGCTTTTTCCTGTGTTCTCCTGTGGAGTTTATGTTCTCAGTGCTATCTATATTCTTTTTTAGCCTGCTGTTTTCCCACCCTTATAGTTTGTATCCAATGTAGTTATACATTTCCCAAATTGGCTACTAACTTTGTCATGTTAGGTGTTAGAGTACTGAGGTGATTGAAGTTAGTACTCTAAGTACCCGTACCTGTTCCATGCGGCCGCGCCCCCTTTGCATGACTTAAAAACTTTCCCCTGCACTCTCCCATTGTTGGACTTAAATGGTTCTTGTTTTGTTTTGATGGTTGTGTACGTGTTAAGTATATCTGTGTCTTGAGTGATTTCCTTCATTCCTGTTTGTGTTCATGTTCATAATTTGAAAGTATGTTTGGTTACATACCTGCTTTTCATTCCTGCTTTTCCTACACTAGGGATAACTGATGTGAAACTGACGTTACAACACGTGCCGAGATCTCAAAGCTCAAACAATGTGAAACAAACACCCGAAAATTAATTCAAAACCACCAGTCACGCGATTTCAGGAAAACAAAGCTTCAAACGTTCTGAAACACTTGTCACGTGACCAAAGCTTCAGCGCATTTTATTATTATTTATTATTATTTTATATATTATTAAACCACCTTTGATTGGTCAGAAGCACAGGATCCGAGCGCACAACCGTCTCAAAAAACTGTAAAAGCTTCCAAAAACTGTAAAAGCTTTTTCACTAGCAAAGATAAAGCATCAGTACCCCGTATAACTGCTTTTTCCTGAGAGTTATATTGATTATATATTGATGTATAAAGTCATTTATAGCATCAAATATATTTACAAAAATTGAAACATTATTGATTTATAGGCTGATGAAATTGAACATGTCAACACCTGATGAGGAGTTTTCACTTTATAAGAGTTTTTCCAATGCTATGTTTTTTAATTCAGTTCTTTACATTTGGTTTTAGTGAGAGTTGTTGTTTTGGTTTATTTGTTTATTTTTTATAACAAAATCCTTCACAAAGTATTAAATATACTAAACATAACTATTCACAAAGAGCATTCTTGTTTAACTATTTTCATCAAGCTTGTTGTGAAGACAGCAAAACACCTGGTGTTGACTTAAAAAAATATCACGTAGCAGTAAAACAATCTGTAATTTTATTTTCGCATATACAAACTAGTGGATGGAGATGTTTAACTCAAGATTTTTAAGAAACGATCTGATGTGGCTGATGTTTTATGAATGTGTGAGAGTTTAAGGGTTGTACCTGAGCAACTAGTATCTCTGGGGGCTTGTATCGGATTGTTTAGAAGCCTCAAACCAATACGGCACATTTTATTCATCAACTTCACGAAGCCACATTTTCCCCATCGCTATCCTACACAAAGGTCAATTGGTTTTGTTCTGGTTTCAGATGATAATCAACTAAGAGGTCCAGGGTGGTGGGGAGCCATAGGAGTTATGTTAACAAGCAGGTGCTGTCAGTGTTTCTAGGGTGAACTTATGCTAATTAATATTTTGGCTCCAGTAATGCTTGAAGCTTCTATGGAGCTTTTTGAGTGGATAAGCAGGGTCTCAGACCTCCGGGGCGATAGAGAGAAGATTTTGTTAGTGGGGTGCAGATGCTGCCAATTACGTTCGCTTTCTACGCTGATTGAACCGGCAGTGTTTCTAGAATGATGCTGATTAGTCTTTTGGATTCCCTGCCACAGATGTCATACTTTATCACATTTGGTTTCGTTTCATAGATTTCTATAGTCTCCTGTTCTCTGATAGCTTGTTAACCTTTTTCATTCTCCACCAATTACTCTTCATTGCCTTAATTGAGTATTAACTAATTGTTAAATCCCATTTCCTTTTGTTGTGTTCGAATTCAAAAATAGTTTTAACTTGAAAAGTGTGAAGGAGAGTGAAGGTTAAAGTATTTTGGGGGGTAAATTAGCACTTATAGATATCTTATATTCACATTGTTGTTTAATGTGGTGTCGTTGCAAATTCATGCATGGAAAAGTATTTACCCTTAGTTAGTTATTGAAGTTTTATTAACGGAGCATTGCTCTTTTAAATTCCCTCTATGAAATGATGTGGGATGACACGGTGAAGGGAAATAATCCATCTTAGAGCATCGTAGCATGTTGCTTAGTAACTGGGTCATACGAGTGCAGACGTGCACCAAATCTTTCAGCGCTTGAAAAGACATTTAAAAGGGGTCATTTTATGTCAATTTCATTAAATAACACATATAAAAACAAAACTGGCATTTGAGTTGCTTAATTTTAAAATCAGGATCAGAGGATCATTAAATTCAATCAAAGTTTATGTATAAAAGCACCAGGCTGAAGAAAATATGTTGACCATTGCACTGCACAACACAATATTACACATATCAATAATATATCAATATTAAATGAAGCAAAATTAATGCAATAATAGGCTAAAGGCACACATTGGGCTAAAAGAGTAAGTTCAGGGAAGTATAATTAATTCCTCAATGTCTGACATGAAGGCCAACTTAAAAGAAAAAAGAGAGCAGAGAGTTTTAATGTCTAGGTGCCAAAGAACAGAAATCGTTACCATTTAAGTTCTTGTAGCAGCACACACTAGTAGCTCTAATGAAATGTTTCCCCTCTGACGGCAATGACTGAGAGGTAATATTTGAGTGATTAATATATATTACAAACCCACAATAATTGAATGAATAAGTTAACCGGACCTGAGGCTGGGAAATATGCGTTGTCTTTTCCCTTCTGTTTGTCCGCTCTGTGCACCAACCTAGCACTCTAAATGTTTACCTGCGTTGCATCAATTGTGGGTGGAAGGTTTTCTTTTTGACACTTTTATTGCCTAGATCAGCTTGGAGCTGGCTCCTTTGTGTCTTCAGTGGAAGCATAGAAACTGGTGAACTAAAAAAAACATCAATTTTTTTTAATGTCTTTGCTACAGTGGTTACAACAGAAAACATGTTAACTGCTAGATGTCAGATTTCCATAGTTTTGAAACCTACTATAATTGATTTCTCTTATGTGACAACAAAAGATAAATCCTCTAGATTCTGCTCTTGAAGAATATGGAATATATATACACAGAACCCAGTTGTACTTGTTAAACCTGAGAAGCACCTGAAACTACAGATACAGTTCATCTGGTCTTCTGGGGGCTATTTCCTTCAAGCAGAATAAGCTTGTGGTTGTTTTTCACCCCTCGATTTAAAATAAACTTTTGAACATAATTTCAATAAAGACAGCCTATGACTTTCAGTCCAATTTTCTCTTTACTTTTCAGCATAAGTTCTTTGAACAGTAGCAAGCATGGTTACAGAACCGACTCTCAAAATTGTACCTCCCTGTTCCTCCATAGGTGGGGCATATATACAGAAATTATCCTTGCAGATAAGTTTCACATGGCAGATATTTGTCTCTAGCTGCGTATCCTTATCAGAAAAGCGTCACTCCTTTTTAAGTCAGACATTTCTGTTTTTTTGTTTTTTTTTTCCATGGACTCACGCTATAAGGTCAGACTGTCTTCTCATGGAATCAAGCTTTAAGGCCAGACTGTCTTTTCACGGTGTCAAGTCCCATTTATGAATTAAATAAATGTTAAATCAGGTCACATGATTGCCAAAACACCCACAAGCTCTATGAAGTTCCATGAAAATAGAATTTTTCAAATGTCTTTGTATTTTATCCAGCTGGCACCAGACGATGCCTGGAAGTGCCCTCACTGCAAGCAGCTGCAACAGGGAATGGTAAAGATGAGTTTATGGACCCTGCCTGACATCCTAATTCTGCACCTGAAGCGTTTCCGGCAGGTTGGAAAACGTCGAAACAAACTCTCCACCCTGATCCAGTTTCCAATAAGTGCTCTGGATATGGGGCCCCATGTGGTTAAACGCAGTCAAAGCATGAAGAATCTGACTCCCTTTCCTTCAGCTTGGAAGCATGGAGAGACAGACTTTCTTTATGACCTCTATGCAGTGTGCAACCACCATGGAGGCATGCATGGGGGACATTACACAGGTCAGTAATACAGACCAATAGCCTGGTGTGAGGAATTGTGCGTGGATGTCTTTCTTAAAAAATAGCATCGTTACGACCCCAAAATGGTGGTGGTGTCTAGGGTCGGGGTGTAACAAAAAGGTGGAGGAACAGAAATGAAAACGGGAACAACAGGACACAAACAATAACTTGACAAATCAAATGTGCTTTAATTAACAGAACTGGTGTTGCCAATGGTAAAATAAATCAAATACAAATACACACACTCCAGGGGCAGAGACTAAGGGACGCCAGGTAAAACAAAACATAAACTAACTAGAAAGTGCAGACAATTCTAAGCTAACTAATTAACATACACAAAGCTAGAACTAATCTACACTAACTAGAAAGTTATACAATAAACAAACCTGGCACACACCGCTAAACTAGTCGGTATAACAGAAATAATCATACGTGCAGAATGTATGTCACGTGACATTCTAAGCTGTCTCTGAGACCCTGGAAGTCAGAAGACAACGAACGTGACACACCGGGTAGGTAACAGAAGTGAACTCAAATGGCAACATAAACGAAAGCAAACACAGGGAGCAAGGACAAACAAAACGGGCGGCAACCGAGTGGAGCCACTCTCTCCACGCCGCGTGAGCTAAGGACTCCGCAGAGCCGCGTTCAATCAGAGTGTCGGCGCGTTCCTTTTCAACTCCAGCTGCCGCCGCTGATTCGCAAACAAGCTGAAGTGGTCCGCCTCCTTGCTGGTGATCGGCGTCCCAACTGGCGAATCAGGGGACAGCTGGAGTCACCTGCAGGAATAAGCAAAAGCGCGCACGGGCGCGCGCACAAACAGGCGACAGAAAATAAAAATGAAACGCTGCAAAATGGCCAGGGCCGTAACACTCCCCCCCCCCTTAAAATCAACCTTCCAAATTAAACAACATCCTATTGGAAGGTTGAACTAAAAGAGACAGACACCCAAAGTGCGTAAAAGTGTTTAAACATAATTACAAACTTCAAAGAATAAACACTAACAAATACGCACACAAAATATACTTAAAACAAAGTGGTGATAAGACTGCAATCCAAAGTACTTAGAATTAAGCACGCTAGTCTTTGACAAAAAAAACACCACAAACACAAAACAATGGTGCTAGGACCTTCACCAAATGTGCTCAACGAAACCTCATTACCAAGGTTAGCACATAGGCCCTGAACGAAGCACCAATTAACTGAACATCAAGGGAGAAAATAACTAAAGAACACAAGTGAACCAAAAAGATGCTAGGACCTCAACCGAATGTGCTTCAGCGAAACCTCACTGAGGCTAGCACATAGGTCCTGAACTAAAGCACCCATAAATAATTGGTCCACACACAAAAAAAACGAAGTGCTCAAACTAAATGAATGTCTGCTGAAAACATAGTGGCAATTCTCTCCCACACCACAAGTCAGGAGCTGAGAACAAAGGAAATGCCACAACCTACTCAAACAAAGCAGACACACTCCCAAAACACAAAATAAAGCACACTGAACCCAAAGTTGCTCCACACAGACAAAACTGCTCTCCATCAATTTTGGGAATCATGAAGATATCCCGGACAAGCCCCCACTTTGTTACGACCCCAAAATGGTGGTGGTGTCTAGGGTCGGGGTGTAACAAAAAGGTGGAGGAACAGAAATGAAAACGGGAACAACAGGACACAAACAATAACTTGACAAATCAAATGTGCTTTAATTAACAGAACTGGTGTTGCCAATGGTAAAATAAATCAAATACAAATACACACACTCCAGGGGCAGCGCAGAGCCCTCGCTGCTGAACAGGTGTCGGCGCGTTCCTTTTCAACTCCAGCTGCTGCCGCTGATTTGCAAACAAGCTGAAGTGGTCCGCCTCCTCGCTGGTGATCGGCGTCCCAACTGGCGAATCAGGGGACAGCTGGAGTCACCTGCAGGAATAAGCAAAAGCGCGCACAAACAGGCAACAGAAAATAAAAATGAAACGCTGCAAAACGGCCAGGGCCGTAACAAGCATGTTGACAAAGCTGTTAATGTGACGTCATTGCACAAGTGAAGGGTAATTTTAATGACCATCCCTAAAGGTACGATGTAATGCAAAATAATTTCTAACATGTTCGTGAGTTGTTTCCTCATGAAACATGTGAATTTGTTACATGTTCGTTCTTGTATTTTTTAATCCTAAATTCCTTTTTGTTGGAATTTTTGCTCTTAATGCTCTTATCCTCGTACCCATCCCCCAAACCCGGGCCACTAACCAGTCAAATTAAGTGCATCTATGCCACTGAAGTCTCACAAAATATGCAAAATATGACCCACAGCATACAGTAAAGTACAACATAATTGCTATGTTGTATAACTAGTCTCCTGCATATGGAGGACCAAACATGCTTGAACTCATGTTTATGTTTATGAGCTGTTATTAGAAGTGCTTTGGGCAGCTGTTGTTCTGAGTTCTGACTCCCAGAAGAAATCTCCACTGAATAGTTATTTTGAAGTTGCAGTTAATTCAAAGAAGCTGTTTTTGATTACTAATTATTTAATTCATTTATAAATGATGTAATGCTAGTCTAGACAGGCAAAAATGTTTTCAAAATGATTTGTAAAATTTACTTACCGACACCTTTAAATGACTCTTTTTAGAGGCAAAAACTAGATACATGAAGCACTTTCACATTTAAACTTGATGTTTCTTAAGCTAAGTACCATCTTACTATAAATAAATGATCACTGTCAAAAATGTATTTTAATGATTTGTGTATCAATTGGTAACATTATCCAGTATGGGGCATTAGGAGGATATTGCATTTTTTTCTTCATGCATTTGTGCTCTGATTCATATTTATCAGGATACACAAAAGAATTTGGTTGAGATGTTAATTTCTCACATCTGATTTCTATTCTGTGTATTTGCAGCTTTGATCCATGAAAAAAATCCATGAAATGTTAGTATGTTTCAATTGTTAAACATTTATTTTAAATTTTTCCATTTTTCTCATTCATCAATTTTGTAAAATGTATTTCCACATCTGCACAATGATTTGTTTGAATGTTGGCTACTCAGTAAAACATAAAAAGGCTTTCCAGGAGCCAGAGACATTTAGATGCGGTTAGCAATTATTTTAATAATGATGTGAAGAGACATCTCTGTTTACTCTCTGCTAAACAGCCTTCTGTAGGAACTCAGTGGATGGACACTGGTATAGTTATGACGACAGCAGTGTGGAGGTTGTGCCAGAGGAGGAACTCTGCACCCGAGGGGCATATATCCTGTTCTACCAGAGAAGAAATGTCATTCCACCCTGGTCTGCCAACTGCTCGATCAGAGGTAAGGGACTGACCCTTGACTGCACCAATTTAGAGTGAGGCTAGCTGACCTTTTGTTTGTATGTTATGATCACAGTTTATAGAAAGCAGCTGTTTTTTTATATTGTTGTGACTTGACCAGAAATTATGGTGAATTAATATGAGATCATCATAGAAGCACTTTTTCTTTCTTTTCTTTAAGTGACTTTCTGGTTTCCTTGAACTTGAACTCTTTCCTCTGCACAGAACTGAATGTTTGGAACATACACACATTCATGCTGTGGTTTTTCTATTTTATGGAATCTTTTACCTTTATCAATGTAACTTGACTTCAAAGCAGTTTCTTTGAAAGGGCTGTGTATAACTAGAAGATCTTACAAAAGCATTTCGGCTACTACCAGAAGAAAAAAGAACTTCTTTTTGAGATTCAGATTTTTTTTCTTGATTTTTAAGTACTTTCGCAAATAACTTTTATTCATTCATTCATCTTCATGTCGGCTTTATTCCCTTTCGGGGTCGCCACAGCGGAATGAACCGCCAACTCTCTGGCATTTGTTTTACGCGGCGGATGCCCTTCCAGCCGCAACCCATCGCTGGGAAACAAATACATTTTATGTTATATTTTAAACTTTAAGAGTTTAAACATCTAAAAGGCTGTTAAGAATATTATTCCAGTAGACAGGGACAGAGAATGAGAAAGTTCTGCAGAGACATTTTCTAGATTTCTAAAACAAGACCAATCTTTCACTGGCTGCAGGCTTTAAAGAGGATCTAGAGTTGCATCTTTGGAGTCTAGATGATGAGACTGCATATGTTCATCTCTTAGCACTGGCATGCAGAACAGATGATTGCAAGATGATGACTTAAAAAAAATAAGAATAATAATATAAAAAAATATATATATATATATTTATATACTTTTTTGAACAGTTGGCTAGACAATTGATTTCCATCACTGTTAGATAAAACTCTATTGTGAGTTTTGCCTTGGCTACTTCAGTGCACCTTCACTACTTTTCTAGGGATGCAATTGTTAACTGAATTCGCTATTAACTGCACATACAGTCATAACGGTTAATTAATCGTAAGGCTTATAAACTCTGGATTTCTGTTGCGCTGAACGAAACCTTTCAGTACTACCACAAAATTACGTCTTTCAGCTGCTGCAATTAGCACTACACCCAAATTTGTGAGCACATCCTTATTTTCATCATCTAGAAAATCCATATTAAGGAACAACAAAAACAAGCAGGGTATCTCTTGGGTGATTGTTGTCTTCGTGTCACAGCTTTGAGCCACCCTGCGTTCTTTCCTAGACTGCTTATGCCTTGGTTGTGGTAAAACTTGTTTTAAGTGAGGAAGGTTACCATAGATTGAAAAAGAAGGTAATTAAAAGATTTGTTTGGCAAAATGGCAAAAACATTTTTTTGCCATTGCCCATTTTTAATACCTTATTACTTTTGGAAGATTTGTTCATAATTGAGGGTACATTAAAACTGTAAAAAGAATAATATCATATACATGTGTATGTATTTTAAAAAGTGTCTTATTCCCATTTTAGAAAAAAAAAATTGTTTACCTGAATGGTAAATTGCGTGCTGGAATTTCTTCTTTTAAGACATAACGTTTAAATTATAATGATCAAATAATTATTTATTATTTGGTTACTGAGTAGCAATAACTAACACTTTAAAAATGCAAGGTGATTTTTCTAAACTAAGTGTTTTTATTTTTTTATATTAATTAATTAATAATAAATGCAAAATAATCGTGATAACCATGAACCCTGATTATTCCTCAGACTATAATCATACAACCAATTTGGATTTTTCTTTGCAAAGGTTCTACCAGCTCCTCCATGTCGGATCACTGGCTCATCCGTTTGAATGGTGACAGTATGGTTTCCCGGTCATCCACAGCAAGCCTTGATCCCCCAGAGACTCCCGTATTTCAAAATGGACCTTCAGTAGAGGAAATCAGTGAGTTTTTTTTTTTCAGCACTCTTCTGTTAACATTGTGAGAAAAAAAAGAAATAAATAAAATAAAAAATAAAATAAAAAATATATATATATAATATAATATATATATATATATATATATATATATATATATATATATATATATATATATATATATATATACTTTTCCTAAGGTTTCTTGTGTTGCGATTCAAATTGTGTGTACATTTCAGCTTCTTTAGGTGGATTTGAAAGTAGACCTTTTGTGCGTGGAGTTCAAGGACGTAGTGCAAGCATGAAAAGTCCCACCAAGCCTAAAGTTCTCCCTCTGAGATGGTCATTTGGAAACAAGGATAGGCACAAACCTGCCCCAGCATCTGTACAGGCTCCCGTAGAGCTGGTGGAGTATTTAGAATCTGGAAGGAGGCCGCGGTGCACCAAAGACCCCATTGTCTCCCTGATGACCAGAGCATCACCTAAAGAAGAAAAGTCAAAAAAAGAAGAAAAATCTTCTAGCCACAAAAGACTTGAACCTCCAGAGGATCTTAAAATACCACAAGGTCAAGAAAAAAGCAGCTCCGTGAAAGCAATGGGCCAAAAACCCAGCAGCAATAGTAGGCCAAAAGAGGATGGGACACTGACCAGGAAGAGCAGAAAATCTAAACAAGACCAATCTCAATCAAGAACGAACTCCAGCGCAGAGATGGAATCTGGTTTCGCTGCTCCACGTGGCTCTGAAACCACTCAGAAGGAAGTTGTCAGGAAGGATCGAATTCAGTTGGAGGATAAAGGTAAAAAGCGGCAAGACAGCAAACATCATGAAAATGTTTTTGGTTTCCTGAAAGGTGGTTTCATGAGGAAGGATTCGCTTCAGAGGTCTCAAGAAAATGAACCTGTGAAGCAACATCATCCAACTGTCAAGAGCTCATCTAGAGCTGGAACCTCAAACGGGATACATCTTAAAAACCCAGAAGTTAAATCTAATGGTGTTAACCAAGAGAGCAGACATCGAAGTGAACTAGCAAATGGCAAGGTGAGCCGGGAAGCATCTGAAATGATACGCTCCCAAAGCTCTTCAAATATTCAAAGCAAGGCTGATTTATGCCTGAGAAGAACAGCGTCTTTGCACAAGAATGGAACATCGGGTGCCCATCCACAGAGCACAGCTGGGGACAGAAGCTCTCAGAACACATTGCCGCGCACTCGGTACAGCACAAACTCTCTGGGGAGAAAAAAGCCAGTGCCTGAATCCAGCTTCTGAGACTTTCTTCATCATTCCCAGGAGATACAGTTAATGCTTTCTCCCCAAACCAGCTAAAACACAAACTTAAACATTGCACACATATTTGAAACTACTCAAACTATTTCAGCACCCTTGTCCCTACTTGTCTGAAGTGCCTCTGAACCAGTTTACACAGAAATGAGAGACTGGCCTCTATGCTATGCATTGGAACTGGTCTCAATCTTGGCTGCTAACCTTTCATTGGTTCTCATGACATTTAACAAAAATGTCAGTTTTTGCACTTTCTGAGGATTTTTGTACAATTGAAGGATTTAAGTTATGCTTTCAGACCAAAAAGGAAAACAAACTGCTGGTTTTTATTACTAACTGAAATTGATTTTGCATTGTCCAGATATGTGACAGCTGTGACCTAATCCCACACAAGGAGGTCAGGACTAGGATATCGCTGATACTACTTATTCATTGTGGTAGTCCAATAATAGAAGTGATGACAGGACTCAGGTGATCTCTGAGGGGACCGTGTAAGAGCCTCGACCAGAAGGAAGGGGGTGATTAGGTGCACAGGTGAATTAAGTCCGGTGATCAGACAGCCTATACTGGAACCAAGTGTACCAAACCAATTGCTTTTTTTTAAAAGGAATAGTGTTTTCTCTGCTAATCCAGTGACTTTTTTTATTATTTCTTCTGTCAATTCGAATTACAATACAAATATACAGGAACATAATTTATCATCAAACCACTGTAAATGCTGAGAATTATAATTTACAGGTGCATATTCAAGCTATATTTATTTTTGCTTAAAACTCTCTAAAAATATGTGTGTGGATATCCCCCTGGCTCTCTTTTGATTTTTCCAACAGCATTAATGTGGTTGCTAACACTTGTTAATCCATTCAATTAAATATTTTTAGTTGGCTCAATTTTTGGTTAAGATTTTTTAAATTTATATGTTACTTTAAATCAAAGTTGATGGTTAAAAAATATGCGGTCATTGTGTGAATAACAAACACCGGCAGGTTGTCATTCATCAATGATTTTTTTTGTAATCACAACCTCTTTTGGTTTTCACGTATCTTGTTTGAGTTGAAGTTTAAAGTGTTCTCGATGTCAACTAACAAACTATTTAATGCAGTTATGGCATTTTCCCCAACATGACAAGAGGAATGGCATACACTCACCTCCTGTTTAGTACAAAACCTGAGATATAAACATTAAAAAGATAAAAAGATTTTAAAGGGTTTAGCTGAACACAGACTCTTACATGAATCAATTTAGGTTAGCTGCTTTCTCTAGCTCACATTTGTAGTCCCAGAGGATTTGCAAATTTTGATATTTCATCTTGGATCTCTTATACATGCATTTCCCTCTTAGTTCAATAATGCTTAATCTAATATAAAAGT
The DNA here is from genome assembly GCA_900490495.1 of Danionella dracula. Taxonomy (NCBI): domain Eukaryota; kingdom Metazoa; phylum Chordata; class Actinopteri; order Cypriniformes; family Danionidae; genus Danionella; species Danionella dracula. The sequence goes on from UELW01000996.1 coordinate 6,414,364, forward strand.
TTGACACGCATTGCATTGCATTCAACATAGTTTGAGAAGTCAAGTTGGTAACTTATAAATACTTGGAAATTTGGGGGTTTGTAATTTTGAAGCTGTTTTTCACCAGATAATGACTAAGGCAGAGTAGGAAATCATGCAGCAATTAAAATAATAAGATAAAAGTAATCTGTTTTATTTCATGTTGAACTTTAAAACAAATTCAAAACAAGTTTTTAAATTTAAGTTTGTAGCCGAAATTTTAATCTTTCTTTCTTCACATTTTTCAAGTGTTTTATTAATTTTTTATATAATTTAGTTTGTTGTGGGTAGTTAACTGAAACAAATGAATTATTAAAAAAAGAGCAGTTTGCTGAAAGACAGACCCCAGAAGAAGGAAAAGAGAGAACACCTTGGAAAACATGCAGCTGCCCTGACACAGATTGTGTTTAGTTATAATTGCTCAGAGCTGCAGTCGAGATGTGTCAAACTACGTCCTTCCCATTGGAACTAATTGGGACTGAATGCCCCGTAATCTGACAAACAGACAGAAATAACAGTCATTTTATCTTCAGTCCACTAGAAGCATTTGCATAGTCTGAAAACAGCTTGTCAATCACAATGTCAATCACTCATTTTCATGCATATTTGAAACTGCATACACCAGGCCGAATCCGTTTCACTCATTAAACTTAGGAAGTGTTTTAAATCGCCAGGCAACCAAATTATGTGTCTATAAATGTTTTCAGTTTTCCTTTAATCGAAAGTAGCTTTTACTTCTTTATGTAGCTGGCCTCGTATTTCTGGGAAAATGCCTCCACTGCCATTTTGCTTACTTTTCACTACGTTTTATAATACATGTGGAGCATTATTTTATATATTAACTTACGTTGCACTATTATATTTTCATAAAGCACATCTATTACATTAAAACATCTGATCTAGATTTAAAGTGAAAGGCTATAAGAAAAAGCTAAAGTGTTTTGCTACTGCTAATATTTCCCTCTAGATACACTAAATATGTCAATTTTACAAGTTCTGAACCAAATTATATCATATCGATCCTATGCGTATCTATTTTAATTTAGCTGCTTGCTATGTTGTTTGGACAAAAAAAATATTTTTTGGTGTTAGAGCAGTGACGTGCTTTTATCAGAGTTACCACAGGGTCTTAAAAAGTCTAAAATGTTAAAGCCCAAATTATAAGCCTTCAAAAGTCTTAAATTCACTGTTCTAGGTCTAAAATAATTTTTCACGGTTTGTATTTTTCTGATGTCCATGTAAAGCTCATTTGATATGTGTTTTTGTTGTTGCTTGGGGTTGCCAGATATATCAGAAAATGCTCCTAAATGCTAAAAAAATTTTAAAATTATGTTTAGGGTTGCCATAGTCTGAGAAAATGTGCATACATGCTCAAAAACATAAAGGTCAAGATTAGGGTTGTGAGTTATGAACACTCATAAATGCTCAAAGTGCTTTAAAATGCTTTAAAGTGATTATTGGGGTTACCAGATATTGATATAAAAATGTAAATGTGATTGTAAGGGTGGCCAAAGATTAGAAATATGTTCATAAATGCTCAAAACCAAAAAGTGATTGTTGGGGTTGTCAGATTTTGAGTAAATGGTCATAAACTCTCAACTTTGTAAAAGGCATGGTTAGTGTTGCCAGAGTTTCAGAAAGCCTCTGTAAATGCTCAAAAAGTGATGCTTCGTGTTTCAAACAATATATTTTGTCTTTAAAAGTCTTACATTTAACCTTATGAAACCTGCAGACATTCTGTTTTATATTTTTCATCCCTTGGAACTCAGTGAATAGAAAAACATACAGTATTAATGAAACATTTTTGACAACTTCACATTAAGGCATCGATGCAAACCAGATAGATAAAAATTGTTATTTTTTTCTGATTTGCATGTTGCAAAAAAAGTCTCTTAGTGAGACGCAGCTCCAGTGTGGGTTGAAGTCATATTAATCTTGTTTGCACTAAATATGGACTAATCATCTGCACCTGCTTCACACCTCGTCTTGGCACTATAAAGGAGTTTCTCTCCATCTTGAAGACTCAGAGACTCGTAGTGTTACCTGTTAATTCATCACTCCTTGTGCACCTGCATTCCAGTATGTTCCTGTTCCTCGAGATCTCTTCATTACTACATCTCAGTTCCCACATCAAGCAGTTAATCAATCAAAATGTATTTACATATATCTTTTTTTTGCAGTTGCATCAAAGCAACTTTACATACAAAAGAAATCATAGTTGATCAAATCTTAAAACAAAATCTTCATCACTGCCTATGACTGAATGTTTTGTGGCATGTGTGTTTTTTCTTCGAAGGAATTAGTGTTTTTTATGTCCTATAATTATCAGATTAAAGTTCTTGGTTTTTTTAGAGAGAAATTTAACTTTAACACACAATGGTTTGATACTAAAGAATGAGAGTTGTGCAAAAGTAGCTGATCTAGATGTTTCAGGAAGAGGAAGTTAACCTTAAACTGTGGAATGCTCTGGAAAGATAAGTTTTAATCATTTTGTATGGAGTTTTGCTATTTGTTGCTCTGAAAATCAAATAAATGAAGGTTATACTCTAAACACAAGATGTCTGCACTGTAAAAAATGTATTATAAGAGTTTTTCAATACTATTGTCTTTATGTTCATAAATTTGTTGGTGGGAATTAAACAATCACCGTATTCTGTGAATGAATCTAAATTCTGAGTCTCCAATTGTCCAGTTTTTTTTTTTATTGGGATGTTAAAGGGTTATGTAATAAGCAGTAGCTACACAATGTTTAACAGGATTTATGCCGACTTAAAGGTCTTTTCCCCAGGGGCTTTTCTTTTTATCCTTTTGTATGCTTCCTGAATATTAGTACTTTTTCCTTTGATTTAAACATGTTCTTCTACTGACAAGGAAATAAATGAAGGAATATTTCTTTTCTATGCAACTTTTATAAATATCTAAAATGTATTTTTGTGTATTAAAATTGTGCAATCTACAATTATACAAGTTTAAATGTATGTCACATATATAAGGTTATGGCTTTTATTGACAATTCAACTGACTGTATTCGCACAAAGATCTATTCCCTGCATTGAGATCAAAAAATGTTTTTGTGGTTTGTGTCTGTAATGGTTAAAGGAATAATGAGCTGGTTTATTTTTTTTATGAATGTTGAGATTAAAAAAATACAGAAACTAACCTGAAGTTTCTCTTCCTTGTGACTTTTATATTCAGTTTCTCTTTAGGTTTATTTCAGGTGCTTGAGTTCTCCAGCAGTATAATCAGACAGAGATATTCATGAAGAGTCAGTTCCATTAATTATGAATGAATCGTGGCAGTGTTGCTGCTCTCTGTTGTCATCAGAAAGAGTTATTGATTTGTTTGCCGATTGTTTATAATAACCCTCTCGAGTCTCTGGAATATTTTGCGACCTAACCTGTTTTTGCCTTGAGTTTAGTAAAGCTTCAGCTCCTCTCTTCATTGAACTTTGCTCATTGGCATGCACTACCGGGTCTCTGTCTGCAGCCTCAAAATCTGTCATATTATCCAGGATTTATTCACAAAGCCAATTCCCAAATGCAAATGGCTGAAGATCTCAGAAGCCATCAATTCTGTTATAACCGGGGGATATTAGTCATTATTACAAAATCGACTTCTGGGGATTCTTATGTCATCAAATTAAAATGTCTTTTTTTTTCCAAATTAAAATGATGTGCTTTTAAACATGCTGCAATACAAAGTTAAGAAGAAAATTCAAAAGAAGAAAGTTTGGTTATTAAAACACTGAGTAAAGCTCAATTTCCTCTGCATTTATCATATATAAATAATAGTATATAAGCCCATTGTTTGATTTTTGCTTGTCAGGTTTTTTATTTTTATTGCCAAGATGAATTTTCACTTTGATCTTGTCATCTTTCTTCAGATTTTGATGTTTAATGGAACTCAAAACAGTGATATTTTATACTATTCATATCAAATCAAAATGCTAATAGTGAAGCTGGATGTGGTAATGATTTAAAATGTATAGTTGTAAAAAATATTTAAAAGTGCATAATTGGTATATCTAATCAGCTCCAGCCATCAGCTGATATGTCTTTTTTCCTTTAAAAATCATTAGTGTACACTATAGTGCGACACTATTAGTGTAGCCATAATGGGCCAAAACCTTTTTTTTTTTCTAAAATGTTGCTGAAATGTTGAGCCATATGAGTTGCCCAAAGTCGCTCCTAGAGAGGCACTTTATGCAAATTTATGTGGCAACCATGGTCTAGTATGCACAGTAATCTGGCTTCAGACACAACTAATTAGTGTGATCAGGTGTGTTATACAGGTGCTTGTTCAGATAAAATGTATATCATGAAACTAATGATTTAATTCAGTAATTCCATTCAAACATTGAAACTTATAAATGAAATGATACATTATGTTGCATGTCTCTGTCCAGTTCTCTGGCTTTTCAGGAATGACTTTGGACACCTGTTTACATTCAGAAGATAGCTATAAAACATTGGCTTTCAAGTCAGTGGCGTTCTTAAGCAATCTTTTGTTAAGCATCTGCGTAATGTAATCAAACTGAGTAATCATTTGTTATTAGTAGCAATTAAATTATTGTTTCATAATGAGGGTGTACTTGTGATGCACTGCACAGTTCATCAAGCATTAAAGCTTTAGTGGATATTGCGAACATTCTCTTGAAGAGAAGAATTACAGGTGTCTGTTGCCATGAAACTTTCTTCTGTTGCCATGACAAAGCACATAGTATTCATACCTCCAGATTTAGAGAGCTCTTCAGAAGCCTTTTCCTCTTTTAGCTTCTTATTATGATTCAAGGGTTTTTTGTGCTGAAATATTAAAGATGAGAGCACATAATCTCTTGCTTAAATCAGATGAGTTGCAGAAACAAAATGTGAGCCATAACAGGGATATAAACACCATTTCAATGAAAAACAAAATATGGCCAATGTGTTTCACAAGGAAATTTTATTAAAAAACAATAATTTTGGCAAGCATTTACAATCACAAACATACATTTGTTGATTTAAATAAATACTACTCTTTGACACTCATCATCTCCTTGTTAAACTTCCAAAACAAACCTTGGATATGCCAATTATGGCATATCCAAGACAAGACAACTTGCTAGTACCATAAAAACAGTTCTTTGTTGTATTTATACAAAAAGGTAAAATTCTTTTCAGCGTAGAGTAAAAGGTGGAATGATTTCATCTTGCATTTCACATGAAAATTCATCTAAAAACAGTCACAATCAAAACGTCTCACCACTGCTAAATTTTATCCTCACTTCAATAAGAGACAAAATACATTTGAAACATTGTTTGTTTGTTTTTACTTTCACTTCTAAAGATTTTTACATTTCCTCTCTTGAAATTTTCAAGCAGAGTTTACTCAGAGTTGTCTGCAGAGGTATGTCTTTGACAGTCTGTTGCCAAGCGGAGCGACACAGTTGCCTCTGTGCTGCTCTGGTTGACACGAAAGGTATTGTGTGCAGGCTGAATAGCAACTATCAACTGGCGCTTAAAGTTTTTACTCAGAACGATATAAAGAAAAGGATTTATACAGCTGTTGGCATAGCCCAAGCTGATAGCCACATTATAGACGTTATAAAACGATGGACTGGGTTTTTGTATTCCTAGATGAACAAGCTGAAGAATGTAGTATGGTGCCCAGCAAACAAAAAAAGCTAAGCAGATACCCACCGCCATCCGTGTCACACTTTTGGTGCGCAGTTGTTGGTTCCTCAGGGGAAGTGGTGCCACTGTGGTTGACATGTGTTTGAGGATTTTAAAAAACACCACACAAATGACTGTGAGTGGCAGGGCGAATGCAAGCACAAACTGATAGATTGTGAACCAGCAAATATTGGTGGCAGGATTGGGAAGCAGGAGAGCGCATCCCATCTGACCGGTGTGAAGAGGCATCAAGCCGGTGTACATCAGGACAGGGGTGATGGAGGCAAGAGAGAGTGCCCAAACCATTGCCACCACGCTTGTGGCCACACAGTTTGTCCGGATATTGTTAAAGCGGAACGGGTGGACTGTAGCCATGTAACGGTCCAGAGTCATCACTGTGAGGATGTAGGTGCTCACCGTCTGGCTGTTTGAGTCCAGTGCAGATATAACTTTGCACATAATGGCTCCAAAGCACCAAGATCCGTTCCCCAGGAGCTGATGGATGAGAAAGGGCATACCCAGAAGAAAAAGCAGATCCACAACAGAGAGGTTGAAGATGAAGATGTCGGGGACTGTTTGTTTGGCACGACATTTATTCTTTTTAATGATGGTGTAGATGACAATAGAATTTCCAATGATGCCCAGAAAGCATATGATGCCAAAAACACTGGGCAAGATGGGATTTCCATAATGGTCCTCTATGGTTGCTAATAACACAATGGAAGCAAGGTTAAAAGCAGAATTTATAAACTTGACTAAAGCAACTGTTAATGATTAACTAAGAATTTTTCACTAAAACTAAAGATGTTTCATGTCAAATAATTCTTCTTTATTACCATAACTATTTTCGGTAATAATTAACACAATCATTCAAGTTCACCTGCCTTATAAAAGGAGTTGTCTTCTTACCTTGTCTGTTTTTTGAAGAGTTGAACAGAACAACAGGCAGCGATGAGTTTTCTGAGTCCTCGGGGGGGTCCATGATGATGAACACAGTGAAAGAAAAGAAATGCTGTGTCTCTACCTCAGCAGAGCAGCCAGAAACGACCTCCCTCTGAGCTTCACAGATCGACTAAAGTGCTTCCTTTCTCTTTGAGCATTTGATTAAACTGAGCAGCTGTAATAATATCGATTCAAACTTGTAGGAAGCCTGCGAGAGGCTGAGCAGCAGCATCTCTGAGTGTTCTGCAGTAAGGTTCATTCATGAGGTGTGTGGCATATCCTGACATCTTCTGTCCTAAAGAGGAAACTGCACCTCGATCTTCAGGGTCTGCAGAGTGGAAACCCTGTTCATGGAATAAATAACCAATTTTACTATGTACAATTTAGTTTTTTTTTTTTGTTATAATAAATTGTGTTATTTAAAATGACCCCAAATTACCCAATCCTTTCACCAAAAAATCAAAATAAAATGTAACTAAAATAAAGACATCTAACATATAGGTTTGAATATACAGTATTTGTTATTAATAGCATTCTAAATGTATAATTTTTATTTTAAAGAAAATTTTAATTGGTAAAAAAAAGGAACTGTACCCAAATAATGGGCTTCCGAGTTTAGTAAGGCACTTTTTGTTAAATCTGAAACATTAAAAACGTATACGTAAGTAACAAAAAAAAATAATAATACAGAAGCGTATTGAAAAAAAAGTCATTTATTCCCCGTTATGACATTTGCTAAGCTCAATTTGATCTGCTTTTACAGACATAGTTTGGCATTGAAAAAAATGTGAGATAAAAAGTTGGTCACTCAAAACCACTATGCAAGACAGTTGTTTGTTTTCAATGCCAAAACTTTTTTTTACAATGTCAAAAGGTTTTCTCCTTCAATTGATTTTGTCAATGACAAAACATTTTTTGTGTCTTCAAAGTGGCTCCATAAGTCTATGAGTTCAAGTTACTGGTTTCATTTATCCCATCAGGTGGGGGGGGGGGGGGGGGGTATGGGGGGCTGGGGGCTCTGTGGCAACTGGGCGTGGCCCCAGCCATGCAGTTTTCTTCTTACCTTCCCTCAAGACATACGGACCTAACGCTTTCGACACCACTTAATCTGTTTAGAGTTAGGCCATGTGCGTTTCATTAAGATTCAACTAACTTGTGCAGGGATGTGCCCCCCCCCCCCCCCCCAAACGGAAGTTAACGTGTTATAGGTGCTATAGGTATGTTTGCTATAGGTATGTTTAGTGACAAACAAGAAAGAAAACTATTTATCAACAGAACAAAAATCAAAACGTTAGTTCTCATTTTAAATTATGTGTAGTAAAAGTGTAACAAATAAGGGTTATGTAGTACGTTTGCCCTCGACGCAGCTAATCTTCTATCCAGTAGATGGCGCTAGCCTCGTGTTTTTGTGGCGCTGCATGATTCTCACGGTGAGGAAAACTGGAACAATCATCCGTCTCTCTCTTCTCTTCACCCGAGTCTGACTGACTCTGTCTGTCGCTGCTTCTCCATGTAGTAGGCTAATTTAGCGAAATAATTAGCTTTGGGGTGCATGGCACATGCGTTTGCATCTCCCATTCGCCAAATGTCGGTCGAATCTCCAGCTTAACTTTATCACTTCGACGAGAGAAGTTTTTGTTTGGACTCAGCCGTTTGTGGAGCGTTACAAAAAGGAAGCGGAAACTAACCGTGTGTTTGCTGCTTGGTTTTCCAGAACTGCGCAGAAATAGCGGAGATAGTGGGGCTGAGTCGAGAATGATGGTTAAGATGAAGATGTTTAACGTTGGACTTTTTGTCTCTGCCTAACGGCGGTGTAACGGAAAGGAAAACGCGTCTAGGCATCGTGGGTAAGTGTTCAGTCTGCGTAACCACCAACGTTAACTGTTTATCGATTCGTTAGCGGCACTCGGTTGGAATTCTATGGATAAACATTGATTAAATGTTAGAGGCAGCAATCCAGGCAATAAAATAATCTTTATCTTCTAGTGTTGTGTAATCCTAAACAAAAGTTGGGTGGCAAAGCAAATGAAAACATCACGTTAATAATTAATTTGGGTGGTGTGCTGTCTGTAGGTGTAGCGTTTATAACGTTATAACAGATAAAGTAATGCTAAAATTGCTCCGTGTGTTTGCTCTGGTTTATCGTGTCTACCCTCGAGATGCCCCCGGGGGCCACTCTTCTCCTCACCGCAGTTGTTATCGCAAGTTGTTCAGATGACTCTCTGTGTGATGACAGCTGCAATATTTCTCTAAAACCTTTCTCAGGAGTAGCTTTTTTTTTTTTAGGAAAAGAGAGAACTAATCTTGTTTTGAGTGAGATTTTGTACTATTTTAAAATTCGTTTTCTTTTCTTTCTTTTTTTGACCAACATCTGTAACTCCAGTAGGAGGTTCAACCTTTGACCTTTGGTTTATTTGAAAGAAAAACTGCACTAATCCACATTTTCACTGTCGATGTTCAATGTGCAAAACTTTAAACCTCAATGGATTTTAATCTAATTAAACAACTATGTAATACATACTATTATTTATGGCTGTGATATTTGTTATTTTTCTAAAAAACTGTTTTTTAAAGGAAATAATTTGGCAAATTATGTATTTTGTATAATCGAAATTTTTAAGTCCTGCTTTAGAGAGAGAGCATATAATAATACAGTTTTGTTTTCTTGAGAACTTTTTGAAGTATGGTATATGTGGCATTAGGTAGTGAAAATGTAAATTTTTAAGAGATAAAAAAAACAGGGTAGATGTTACTGATGATCACACAAAAGGAGAAATTTAAAGCATTTGGTTTAAAATTGGTTGAAAAAGACCAAAGCAGTATGGTACTTTTGTCATTAACACATCATCATCAGGCAGCTGTTTAATCATGAAAAATAATAAACCACATAGTTTGGTTTCCTGAATGCTGTCGGTAAACATTGATGAAAAATGTGACAGCCGTAAGGAAGTTAAACAGCTATTTGATTACTTATTTATTTCAAACCGAATGTTGTAATCATTAACTTACAACATAGTTCATGTATTTTTAATATTTATTTTAAAAATAGTTAACTATGCTTGGTTTTGGGTTTTGAGTAGATCTCTAAAGAACTTTACACCTGCTTGCCAGATTTTTAACATTTGGTAAATTGAAAGCAAAAGATTTAAAGAGGACATCTGATGCATATTTTCTCAAGTTGATCAGTCAGCAAGTTGTTCAGGATACAGTGAGTGTTTTGTGTGCTTTATGGCTAATAGTAGCACATCACTGTTGCTCATAACAGATCATTGTAGACTGTGCCACTCTGTATAAAAATGAGGACTTAATTAATGTATGTGTCTAGTTACTATGGGTGCAGCCTTTTTATACAACCATAGATCAGAACAAATTGTACAATCTTAGATTGTCATGTTGCCATCTCAGCTCTTTTCATTTTCCTGTTTTAGCTATTCGGGATTAGAAACTCTTTTACAGAAATCTGTGGTTAATGTGATGAAAGAGGTTTTTAAAGTTTTATACATTCACAAATCTACAGCAGTGGACAGTAAAGCGGTTTATCTGATGTGTCTGGATTTATTATTTGATGTATACACTAATTGGATCATCTTTAAATAGGATTATTTTAGATAGCAAATCTTTTTTTATCCAGCAAATCTTTACATATAGATGAAGAGCTCAAAAGTTTGGATCTAATCTATCATTAGCTTGCACATAGCATAACACTTTTACGAGTGCTGAGAACGTTTATTTGGCTGCTCCTTTCATCGCCCAGAGCTGCAGCTGCCATGCATTCATATTTCGCCTCAAGCAGAAGACTGTTCTCAAGCCTACACGCCACACCAGTACAGCACCGCATTATATTTTTTATAAGTCTTGCCACTGTAAACAGTCAGTTGACTTTAACCCAAGGAAAAGAATCAGAACTCTGTGTGGCTCTCATTCCATCTTTTATTGATTCTGCTCTGTCCTAAAATGTACATGTGGCGGCCATTGGAAAGTTAAAAAAAAATAATTCGAAAACAAGAGACCATTTTACGGTCATTGGTGTACTATTGATTAGGTTCAAATGAAATGTCTTAAATCTGTAAAAATGGTTGTCGTTTATGAAAATGTATTGAAATGAAAAAGCAGCAGGCTTGAATTTTAAGGGGACCATGAACTCAAGTTTGCATAAAAACGATCCCATATAACAGATCTCATTTAAGTTGTAAATGTTGTTTTTTGGTTATTTTTCCAAAATTCCTAAAACTGTTTAGGTTTCTGAGATCACCGAAGGACAGGGACAGCTCTGTTAAAGATAATAAGCAACAACATGGTAGGTAGGGCTGGATTTTGATATTAGCTTCAACAATCATCTTAGCACCTAAATCATCCAATATTCATCTCAGAAACATTACAAATATTCTGTTTCAACAAATCATGCTTTCATCAACAACTGTTCTATTCTGTCCTTCAAACAAACTATTAGAAAGCTGCACTAAAATCTACCAGATTAGAAATCCTGAGCACATTACACCAGTCGTCAGATCTCTACACTGGCTGCCAGTAAATGTTGTACTGAAACTTGGTGCCGATACGGAACCAGTACCTCTAGAAACGGTTTTGGACCAGAACGAAACCAAACGTGAATTTTGGCGCCTCATTTCGTTGCCACTTAAATGCTTGAACTGTGGGGACCATGTCAATCATCTTCATTCAATTCATATGTCCAATTTTAAGGACATGGAGCTAGTCTAATGAATGACCTATAGTCCCACTCCCCCTCCAGCCCTCATATCCCCCTTTTCATCCCCACCTTTGAAAAGCGCACGAATGTAAGAACGTTCCCTGCAATACACTTGGTCCATGGCACATGGGCAATGTGCTCAAATGTTTCATAGCAGTTGCCTGTAAAAGAGGAATCACATCCAATTTAATGAAACATTTGAGGGTGCACAGAGTAAACTTAGAAGCAAAGGGACACTGCGTGTTCAACAGCTTACGGAGAACATGGTGGCGCTATCGGTGTGCATGGCGCAAGCCTCAGTCATACATATCACAAAAAAAGAGTCCTCTGATTATGATGATGACAGCAAGCAGCCTTTCCACACGTTATTAGTAGATTCATGTAATGTTAATAGCAAAATGAGAATCTTGTATTCATACTAACAAATGGTGATATTTCTGCAAATTAACTGCTAAATTTTTTAGTGGTTAAATTGTTGAGTTGGTTAGGTGGCTTTTGTTTTGTTGTGCTTTCTATTTACTTGTATATTCATATATATTTTACACTTTTAATATATTGTTACATTTTAGGCATTACATTTTTTGTCCAATAAAAATTATTCTTGAGTTCTCCATCATAATTTTGTGGCTTTTGTAAAGTATCTGTTCAGGTACCGCTCTGGCCATGCTATTTCTTTTAAAGTATTGATTTGGCACCAATATGGAAGAAACTTAAACAATACCCAACCTTAGCTGCCAGTGAAATTCAGAATGGATTTTAATGTACTGCTGCTCATCTATAATTCACAAAACAGCTCAGCTCCAAATACACAACAGATCTGCTGAGTGTTTACAACCCAAACAGAGCTCTCGGTTCATTAGTTTCAAACCAGTCAGGACTACCATGAGTTCACTCCAAACAGGGTGAGTCTACTTTCATAACTATGCTGCCTGCAGGTTTTACCAGCTTCTGCAAGAGATAAGAGGAGCTAAAACAGTAGCTATATTTAAGCACAGATAAAAAAAAACCTACATCGAAATGTGAGTTTACTCTCTACTGTTCTATGTTAACAGTGTGGCGCTCTTGAACTTCTCTGTTATAAAAAACAAATCACTTACATATCACTTATGTCTACAATCTCCAAACCACCACATACAGCTTCGGTTATTGGCCCAATAGTCAGGTTGGAGAAAATGTCCGTCCATTCCATTTACGTTTGCATAAATTGCACGGTGGCTTCCCGTCAGATCTGATTAAAAGGTTAACAACTTTTCCCCCTCTATATATGACGTTTGTTTCTTTGTTCAATTACAGGTTGAGCAAAACCGATTTATCACTCTGTGGTTATTCACATCAAGAGGATCAGATCAGTCTGGCTGTCTTCCCACCTGTTGGAACACTGCGTTTGCAGATTTAGATTTGCTCCAACCATGGAGGCGATAGCAAAATATGACTTCAAAGCAACCGCTGATGATGAATTAAGTTTTAAGCGTGGAGAAACTATAAAGGTAAGTTTCTTTAATACAAGGCTGCAAACAATCTGATGCAATACTATGCAATCAACTACTGAATTACACAGACAGCATACATTTTTCAAATTGAACGAAATCATCACAATATGTTCTTTTTGTGTAGTTGCTGTAGCTTTAGTATTTTGTTGCGTTTTTCTATGATGTGTTGCTTGCTCTCAATCTCCTTGTTTAAAAATAACAAACAAATAGGGAATTAGAATGATCTTTTAATGGTTTTATATTGTCGGTGTCCCATCTTTTTGGGGATTTTTCAAACAGTTGCTTTAATCTGAGCAAAAATGTATGAAATAAATTATTTGGAAAATAATTATTTAGAAAAATTTAGAAATTTTTCACCTCATTCAGTTCACACCATCATTAGCTAAAATTAAAAGCGATGGAGGTTTGCATGTGCTGAGCAGCACAGTCTGACTTAACTTTGGATTTTGTACCTTTTGGTTAGTTTGTAGTAGATACAAGTTTGAGGCTGAAAAGAAAGCTATCTCTAAATCATAGTTTCACTAAAACATTTCTTTGAGGGGCCAAAAAAACCCCAGCTGATTATGATTAATCGTAGTTAAAGTCTTAAATTATCACAATGGCCCTTTCGTTGGTTTGTTCTAGGCTTCAAATGTGCCTGAGATGCAACCGGAGATGTTCTGCTCTAAGGCGTCTGCAGCAACCAAACTGTGATTGAAAGAACATGAATGCTATCACGTTTTTTGCAGGTTTATTTACAAGTGTTGCTTTCTTTCACTCAGCAAGGGTCCATTTAATAGGATAAAATTTCAGCTGTCGTCTTATCCAAGGTCGGTCAGTCTAACTCTAACTCCACTAGCCACCCCCTTGAAGTCTTAATCTTTATCTTAGGTTTTGGATTGGATTCAAGAGTGCTTGATATCCTGGCGTAATTTAATTGTAATTATAGATCAGCTTTTCTTGGATCTTTCATCTGCAGTTTAAAGCTGGACGTTGCCGACAACTAATGGTCAGTGAGGCAATTATGCACTGTCTGCTTTTGACTTCTGCTAGATGAATATGTTATTTTTTTCTACTTTTATTGGTTAAATAGCAAGGTCAGTTAACAAATCTCTAGTACAAAGTCACCAAATAACAAAGGATTAAAAGTGTAACTGTCTTAAATGTCATGAAAAGTAGTTAAATTATATATATATATTTAGATTTAATAAAAAGTCTAGCTAAAATATTAATATTTGAAAAGGTATGGCTATGTTCAGACTACAGCCCAGAGTGACCTTTTTTCATATGTGACCTGTATCTGATGTCTGATGTCATTCCCAAGTCAGAACAGCTCACTTACCATTTTTTAAAACCCCATTCAGGTTGCTTTCATATGTGGTCCTGAGTCCGATAAATATCCGATTCATTTCAATGCGACCTCAGTCTGAACAACCAGGTAGCATTTATACGACTTTCACATCATTGTATGAGGACAGACATTGCATTTCTGGGTGTGAAAGCAGTCAGTGGAAGAAAAGTGAAGTAAAATATTTCCTCTTTTTTATTGATATGATTTGGTTGAAATTGTGGCAACTCCAATTCAGAAATAAACTGAAATAAAGTCACACAATCGCCTGGAATCACATTCTCTTCCATGTTTTGTTTTGATCAAAGTCATTTTATGCATATGGCGTCTCGCAACAAGCTTTATTGCGTTCATACACACATTAGATACAAGTCGCATTTCGTGTGTAATGTAAACTAGCACACAAAACAATCTTAATTTCATAAAATAAAATCAGAATTGAGCATTAAGACTTGCAGTCTGAACGTAACCTAACTTACAGCCTGGTTAATGTTTTGGTTTGATGTTCTACCTCTCACCTTTCAGTCAAACGAGTCCTCTTTTAATTTTTAATGCTTGAAACCTTTTCATCTGAAAGGAAGAGAAGTGAATACATAGTATTTTAATATTATTGCAGTACCACTGTTGGCCACAAACTTGCATACTGCATTTTTAAGCATTAAGTATTTTGTCCGGTATTTCATTTTTATGCTAATAGATTGTTTAATGAATTTTCTCTCTAGACATATAAATTGTTATTCAATAAAATACTACATTTCCTTTAGTGTTATTGCCCACATCTCCCGCAAGTCTCTTTTTTCTTTGCTAGAAATCTAGTTTAATTGCCTTTTATGACTGTAGGATACAGCACTGTCTTGTTAACCAGGCTCTGTTTTCAACCGCTCTCTTCAATTAGTGTGTCTCTCTTGAGGCTTTTGGTGCTTCCCCCACCTACACCTCATCATGGATTGTTTTTGTTAGAAATATTTATTTATTTAATGTCCTACTTTCCATGTTGCAAAAGAGTTGATTTACCGTCATGGATTCAGGATCAAATAATGCACCGACCGAAATCCGAACATGCTTCTAGATGTCCTCATCACTTCCTTGCCTTGATAAAAATGTAGAATAATTTATTTTTATTATTTATATAAAACTTGGAACTGTGAAGTTTACATTATGTTCACAAAGAAACAACTAAACAATCGGTGTTTACAACTATAGCTCAATTATGAATGTGTGTGAAAAAAATCTGCTGCCTATTCAGTTGATGTAGCTTTCCTTTCAACTGTCTCTAAATGATTAACTTACTGGGGATCTCCAGTAGGTTTTAAAGGGGACTTATTATGAGACATTAGCCTTATGTTTGGATATATGCATGGGAACACACTTAAATTCATCACCATTTTTTGAAAATTTAGTTTGTAAAAATAGCATTAGACATTTTGCAACATCACAACTCTCCACCCACTAAGAATTGACAGATCCATTGTTTGTCAAAACAGTCGCCAAATAATGGGAATTGCATGCATAAACAACTTTCAAACACATCTTTATATAAATAATTTATATTTTTATATATTATGTTATTTAACCCCAAATGGTGCTATGAGTTACTTCTCATTTCTAAAGCAATCATGTCGAAAAACACATTGTATCTTGTTCATGGAAAAGATGTTAGTTTGTTTCAGAAGAGTCATATCATTGGCATGCTTCAAGCAGAAAAACTGTCGATATTGCACAGATTGCATACCTTAACCTCATAGAGAATCTTTGGGATTGTGCTGGAGAAGGCTTTGCACAGCAGCCAGACTCAAGTTTTTGGTTTAAAAATATTGTTACACTGAAATAAATCTTGTAACATTGCAATTGAAACAATACCACAGTCAATGTGAGCTGTAATCAAAGCTAAAGGTGTTCCAAAGAAATATCATTTGACTTTTTCGCCTATTAGTGTATAATATATGTTCATTAAAGGAGATTTAAATAATAGATTTTACCCAGATTTGGAATATGCTCAGGGGATTCAGACACATCCCCAAAATTAGACTTCGAGTAAAACGTCTGATGTGTGTTTAGAATGAAGCCTTAACTTGACACGTTCAGGGCCTATATAGTTCACAAGATTGATATTAAATCACACATGATAGGAGACCTTTAAAACTTAACTGTCTTAACTCTACAGCAAACAACTCTTTTTTTTATCCACATTTAATCATAGTCTAGATAATAAAATCTTTTTTTTACATATCTTAGATGATACGTTTAGAAACAAAGAATCATTAATGCACCTGGTACCAGCTGGAGTGACTCAGCATGGCATCAGAGTCTGAATTGGAAATTCACCTCCATGACTCACACGATTCTCTTGCGTATATGTGTCTGGAGCATCTTAGTTGGTGATTGATTTCTCCTATCTTTGGGCTAAAATAACTTGGGTGATGAATATCTGGTGGTCAGTTGTTTATTTCAAAAGAACTAACTTCAACATGAAGCAAACTTGACATGTGTTTCATTGATTCAGCAGTTATAGCATGTACAATAAAACAAAAAAATCACACCTCCCAATATTAATGCTAAGTTAGTCAGTAATATTTAACTTATTAATACTCATTGACACTTTTTCCAGACACCAAAATGAGTGACATCAAGGCTGTGTGACAGTTAGAACCTTGAAATCAAAGTGAATTATAGAGAAACTAAACCACTGAAGGAGCACAAATCATTGTCAGAGACCTTCACGTCATTTTTATCTTGTTGCTGAGCTTCTGATTAAACACGAGTAGCTGGGGGAGGGATGTAAGAGATTAGTAATTATAAAATGTCCTTGATGTGTCAAGATTTAGGTTCAATGAAAGTATCATTGAAAGTAGTAATTCTGTCAGAATATTCACTTTTGCAAAGTTAAATCCCTGAAATAATGTTTAAATTGAGTATATTAGCTTGTTAAATTTGAGTATATTGACTGAAAGGTGTGCTACTGTTCACCTTTCAGTCAAACAAGCCCTCTTTCAGTCTTTACACATAGTTTAGAACACCTTGTCTGGAAGGAAGGGGTGGAATCCACATTTAAAATATATTATCTACATTATTGCAGTACCCGTTATGGCCACAAATTTGCATGCTGCACTTATCCATTTATTTAAGTATTCTAAATTAAGTATACAACGTGAGGTTAATTCCTTAACTGGTTGCTTATATTGCTCTCCTCATTTGTACTCTGTATAAATGAATCCATACACTCAAATCCTTGTGTTACATACCAAACATAATGTCGGCCACCTCTAAACTCTCCATTTTCTGTCAAGAGTCTCTTTCATCCCTTGTTCTGCTGTCATGCTCTTTCTGCCTAGCAACAGTGCTTTGCTTATGGGCAAGAAGGCTGCTCTGCCAGGATGATTTCCTCTGAATAGGGATTTAGTGGAAGGGAATTGGGGCAGACTCGCATCTATTTAGCCTTTCAAGTTGCTTTTGTTAAAATGGGGCAGATTCTGCATATCAATTTCTTAACCATATAAAAAGTAAACGGCTTAAAGGCAGAAACATTTTCTAATTGGTCTGTGTCATAGGAATGTGATATTTTGATTTGTTTGGGAAGTCTGTATATTTTTCTAAAAGCCTGTGTGAAGAGGACCCTTTTTTTTCTGTGACTAAGAATGGATTAATGTTGTTTATAGAGAGATGTGGTGGGAGAGATGTGAGAATGTACAGCAAAGCTGAGGAGGATTCTCGTTCATCTTTAACAGATGTCTCACAACACTCTAACAAAGAGCTATTTTGGGTCTGATTTGGGTTGCTCAGCACAAATGATATCCATTATATGCTTACATTTATAAAATAAACTTTCCAGCCATCAAGACCAATGCTATTGATCCACACTTTGCACAATTCATCTGGTTAAGTTTTTGAGTTTTCCTCGTTAGTGGCAGACTCGTCTTGTATATACAGGATGTTATGTGTGGCTCAACGCTGAAATGAAGGATATTTCCTGTGTACTATTTAAAGAGCAAGGCCTTATGTTTCAAACACCCCTACTAGGAATGTGATTGGATCTTTCACAGTTTTCTGTGTTCTGTTTGGCTAATGAAGATTTGATGTGGACACTGCTGGTTCAGTTTTAAAGTGTCTTTTGTTTTGCCATTAGGTTTTAAATGAAGAATGTGACCAGAACTGGTACAAAGCAGAACTGACTGGGAAAGAAGGTTTCATCCCTAAAAATTACATCGAAATGAAGCCTCATCCGTGAGTATTTGATGGCACTATAATCTGTGCTATAAATGGCAAACAATGTAGATTAAATGAACATTGTATTGAATTAAAATTAAAATTGAATGAAACTTTACTTATGTTGTTTATATTAATTATATTTTATGACCTTGTTGCTGTCAAGGTTTAAACAAATTTAACAAAAGAAATAAAATTTCAACATCTACCTGGATGATGTTATGGCTGACCTTTTATACCAGAACTTAACACACATGTTTTTTTTCTGATGGATAGGGGATTTGTAATGAAGCTGTTTGAAAAGCATGGACATATAAAAAGTTCAGAGAGCAATAGGAAAATTAGAAATAAAATCTCCATTACAGTAAAGTGTCCCCATCACTGTACTTGAAAACAGGGACTCACATAGACCACAGAGTGAGCCCCCCCTGCTGGCCTTACGAGCATTTCTCTTCCTACAGTAACCTAGCTTTCCCTTGAGGTCTCCCTTCCTCACCAGACTCAGACCTTTTTTGGTTCAGTGGGACACCAGGTCATGGGTCTCAGTTGTGCTCTATAATACAATCATTTCATTTTTTTTCTGACAAGTTTAAATGAAGGACTTTGTTAAGTACTATTTATTCTGACACCTGCTTCTTAGATCAGAACATATATATATTAGTATAAATACATAGATATGTATTTGCTTGTAAATTAAAATGTTTCAGCATTAGCCAGTGATGAAAAATAAAATACGTAAGTGTCTAAACTATCGCGTTTATGTTTGTTTTGCACAAACAGCTGGTTTTATGGGAAGATTCCTCGGGCAAAAGCTGAAGAAATGTTGAACAAACAGAGACATGATGGGGCTTTTCTCATCAGGGAGAGTGAAAGTGCACCTGGAGACTTTTCACTGTCTGTCAAGTATGTCTTTCTTTCTTTCTTTAATTCATTCTGTGATTCATATATTTATTCTACCATCAAACTTGACAATGAGCATCAGTGTAGTACAGCATACCAATAGCTGCTTATCTGTGTATTGTCGCATGTTCAGAATCAATCACTTAAATAGTTAAATATAAATAATACTGTGTTCATTTTCCTGTAGATTTGGAAATGATGTTCAGCACTTCAAAGTCTTACGAGATGGAGCTGGAAAATACTTTTTGTGGGTGGTTAAATTTAATTCCTTGAACTCTTTGGTGGATTATCATCGGTCCACTTCTGTGTCCAGGAATCAGCCCATTTTTCTTAGAGACATTGAACAAGTACCACAGGTAAGCACAACCCAGAAACTCTAGAGGTCTTGAGATGAGTGCAAGAAGGGAAACATCCAGATCTTGTCTTTGCTAATCTAGTCAAAACTAATTATGCCATATGATGTATAAATACCGTTGTTGTTGTTTTTTTAGCACACTATGCTCTTTTCTAAGCAACTTTCTTTTTTGCACACTTCATCAACACAATATCATTCTAAATTCTGGGCATGTTTTGTAGCTCAATGCAATAGAGTACGACTGGCCTATCTACTATTAAACGTCCCCAAAATGTCATATTTAAATCAATAGTGTGTGTGTGTGTGTTGTGTTTATTGCCTTGACACATAATGAACATTTTGTCACCTAAAAAACAGTATTTGTGTCTCATTAAAAATTTGGGTTGGACAATGTACCATCCCTCGCCCCCTACAATATTTTGTTGACTTACAGATAATTGTTTGACATAAACATCAGCTAAATGTCACAAAATCTATTACAATTTTTATTTTCTATTAAATTATTATTTTTGTATTATGTTTAGGTATTAATAGACATTGGATTTAAAGCTAAATGAACCTCATCGTTGTTTTGCATCTAATAAAAGCAAACAAGAAAAGCCTTTATTAACAGTTGAAGTAGATTGAAGAGGAACATATTTACTCAAGTTGGCCTTGGTAAAGCTGTGTTTTGTTGGCCCGGCGTCGACATTTAGCAAAAACTTGTCAAAACCAAAATAATTTTGTCAGTTCTTAAAGCTGGCTGTGGTGAATTTAGCATTCTCAGCCTTGAACAGTAAAGTTTTGCGGTAGGGATTTTGCTTCTTCTTCATAATTCGTAATCCACCATTTATTTAGTGCTTTTTGGGATGCTATGGACTGATGCTCCTGATTCAGGTTTACAACCAGACATAATCTCAACTGCTGATATGGAATCCTAAACGACTGCTAGCGTTGCATACTGCTAGCTTGTGTATACACTGAGTACCAACACCAGATCAGTTGAGGGAGGGGTGGCTTGTATATATGGACACACCCTTCTTGTGACGTTAGACATTTTTGGAGAGTTTATTTTATGTATTTTTTTTTTCAACCCATCTTTGGAAGTCACATATTTTAGAAGTGAGCTTTACAGAAACAGTGCACACAAACAGTATGGTTACCAACCATTATAGTGAGATACACTAAAGAAAAACACATTTTTTCCTGGAGAGTTCCTTTTAGACATACATTATGAAGCCAATGTTAACCCCAGGATGTTAGGCAAGAAAATAATTCTATGAAAGATTGTTAATGTAAAAAAATGTGGGTTTCCAGAATGTAATCAAGCTGATTTGTCTTGTTGTACTCTGGTTCAGTTTTAACTGAAGTTATGTTTTGTTCAGGGACTTCTCAGGGTGCTTTCACACTGGGAGTTATCCGATCGTTCTGTATCTGAGCACAGTTTCTTTTCCAGTCCCCCTTAGGCTTGTGTTCACTAAATCACACAATCTGTGGTCTGTGATGTGTTTCCGAGCACATTTGGTACCGGCAACAGAAGTGTGAGTGAAAGTCAGTAATCCTTCTGTTCCTGGGACCTGATCCTGAGATCCCTCTGGGGGAGTGGGGAGGAAACAGTGCTCTGATACAGTATGATTAAATGTGGAAGTATGAATCGCTTAAAAAAATCATTTTCTCTGTTCTGCAGAATTCAACATACGTTCAGGCTTTGTTTGACTTTGACCCTCAAGAGGATGGAGAGTTGGGTTTCAGGCGTGGAGATTTCATCCAAGTGCTGGACAACTCCGATCCTAACTGGTGGAAAGGAGCTTGTCATGGACAGACTGGAATGTTCCCTCGCAATTATGTCACGCCTGTCAATCAAAACATGTAACTCTGAAAGAAAATGTTTGCCTTCTTTAAGTACCAGTGGACCTCCAGCAGGGCTGCCATGGAAACAGAAACCACAGAGTGACAGAACGAAAAGGATAAACGGCTGGTCTGGATGTTGAATGCCCATACAGAGAGATTTTGTTGGTGGGGTTGACTTTTAGAAGAAGAAAAACTACCATCAGCTGTGTGAGCTGACTGCTCTCGACTGAGTTTGTACTGCGGTGGAATCCAATTTCAAATCAGCTGTTTTTAAAGTGTATTTTTAATGTGAAGAATCCTTTGATCCACGAAAAGCAGAAATTTGATATCTTCAACTGTTATGATTGAAGATCTTAGAATGGATCATCTCTGCAAATAATAATTGTTATTTTTATTCTGTGTGAGCTTGTGAATAGACATACGTTTTTCTTCTTAAAGGAAAAAGGTAACAGCAGAAACATAATGCATGCCAAGTATCTTCATCTTTGTTCTACACAGATCAGTGACTTCAGATGTCTTGTCAGAAATATGTTAAAGTAAACAATACATTGAGATAATGGATCAGCGCCAAAGCATCTGTGTAGCATATATGCAATCAAATTTAACCATTTTGGAGCATTCTATGAAACCATTTTAACTGGCACCAGATAGGTTTTCAATTAGGATTGTCTTAAAAGCATGGATCAATTCTATGTAAATAACACATATTAAAGTTTTTTTGCATTGATTTCTCTTAATGGATTTTTAGATATCTTTTATGATTGAAAATAATTTTTTTTTAGATTTTTTGTATTGTTTAGAGTCAAATGTGTTATCAGTAACTGAGTTCATATTAAAACTACATTTATGTCTACTCTAATGTGGTTTTCTGTTACTTGAAGACAAAGTAAATCTATGTATCTTAAAATATAATACATATTTTCTAACATAAGGGAAGATTTCTAAAGTCTGGTATGTATTCGGTTATTCCAAAAAATAACCACACAGTAGTTTTTGTGTTAGTTATATTGTTTTCAAAAAATCTTTATTTGTGGTGTGAAAATCGGACTTTTTGGATTATCTTGATAGGGTTTTTGGAACATGAGTGAGTTTAACTAAACCAACTCAAACTAGCTTTAACCAGATACCACGTTCTAAAACGCCATTTGAACTGGTTACAACTGATGAAAATACAGCTAAAGAAACTGATGTGTCGTTAAAATCCAAAGTTTATTCGTCATGAGGCTGTTTGGGCAACCCATTTCTGTTTTCATTAACCAACAATTTCCGTTTGCTGATGGTGGTCTGTATACGGTTATTTGCCGCCTCCTAGTGTTCTCACAAACCATCTGTTTTAATACGTCCAAAAAATAAAGGTTATGCTTGTTAAACTAAAGGTCTAGACATCTGTATAAACCACTGCTTTTATTTTAAAGCGCTACAATTATGAATAGGTTATTATTGAACTTTTGTTTTTGTTCTTGTTATTGTCGAATCTGCGAAGTTAAAGAAACACAAGTCCACACAGCGCATGCGCAGGAAACTGATCAGGTACACAAGCGGATGGTGAACATGACGGTGAGCAACGTGCTCGGTCAGGGAGTGTTGTTTACATTAGCTTTTCGGAATTTCTCATCTTTGTGTGTAAAGTAGAATAGTAGCTTTTTCGATCACCGTTGCAGTTTAACACAACAATAACTCACGATTCACGTAAGGGTAACTCTAATTCAAAAGGTTTAATTCAATACATTGCTCATTTAATCTAAGTTGTTGGTCATTTACAGCACAATGGATGCAGCATGGTCGGCTCTTGATACAGAAATTCAGACGATGGTTAAATCTGCTATTAACGGTAACCATATACTAACGTATTTACAATATCAATGTAACTTGCTGTTCAGGCTTCAGACGAACGGAGTTGTATTTAACGCTCCCATTTCAGCATTTATTATAGACTTTAGTGAAAGTAAAAACAAATGGAAATATGTTGTGTGGGGGGGGTTATTTACTTTTCTTTCTCAGATCCCAAGAGGGTTGATTTGGAGAAGCTGTCTAATGCCATTGTGGACCAGTCACTGAAAGACCTCTCGTTCTGTAAAGATGCTGGCCGTGTGTGCTATGCTGTAGTCCAGGTACATTATTAGAGATTTAAGGTGTTCAGCCAGTAGCTTGATTTTCCTTGCTCACTGGTGATCCTCTAAAACCCAGTTTTCTCAATGCTTTGTGTATGTGATCTAACATATTCTTTATAATCTCTAGGCTGAGACTCAAAAAGGTGCAACCCACGTTTTTAGGAGATCTCTGTTGACTCGTTTACAACAAGAGTTCACTGTAAGAGAGGAGACTCGAAACCACTCTATACAAGGGTGGGTATGCGTGGTTACCTTTATCTGCAGCATTTTTGATTATATCAAGGTAATCATTCTTACTCATAAAAAAACTATGTTTCATTGTGTTTGCGTTGCTTTTTAAAATGTTTTGTATTTTCATAGATAAACAACGCTCCCATTGTAGCACTTGTGGATCCAGTATATGACTGTCTCTTTAGGTTGGCTCAGCCGGAAGCCTTGATAAATGAAGAAGAGGTAAGAAAATTGTGTTTAGAAGAGAAATATATCTATAGGAGGTTCTCTGTCTGCAACGTATGTGGGATTATCAGGATAAAATGCTAGATCAAAATGCTCCAAAAGGCCTCTTTATGAGAAGAAGGAAAACTAAAGTGTGGGCAATAGTCTTAAATAGAATGCTTTTTACAGTAATAAAGTAACACTTCATTCTTTTATTAGAAATGGGCTCATTCTTCATCTCCTTCAAAGAATATATTTAATGTAACTGTCTATTCAGCTGCTTAATAGTTTTTTAATAATGTTTTAATAATGTTTAATCCGATTATACCAGTGTTTTTTGTTGAGAAACAGTTGTTTTTATATTTCTTCTTGTGAGAGCTTGATTTGTGTAATTACATTGTATGCTAAACCCTACAGAAATCGAAGCATTTCTATTTTCTGGGCTGATATTGTTAAGAATTACACTCAATTCCATAATAAACAAGGGACTCTGATCCCATAACATGAGCGCTTGTTCGCAAGGGGCTTTAATAAGCAACAAAAGCATTCAAGAGCATTGTAGCTGGTCTTCAAGTAAAAAAAAAAAAATAAATAGGTGAGCCTATTGAAACAATCTTAATAGACTTACCTATGATTCATCATGGAAAATGTTCATGTGATTAAAATACAAATTGGGACTTAATGGTCATGCCACAGAAATCTCAACAAAATAATGGCTGGTGACTCTGAATGTATTTCTCCAAAAATCGATGCTTCATCATAAGTAATTTCAACAGTTTTGTTGTTGGTCTTATAGATTCCTAAAAAAAATAAGTTCGGGAGGAACTTAGCTGATTTTTGAGTAATCATATGGTCCCACCTACCTTTTACTTACCCAGTATGTGAGGCGTGACCTAAGGGACAACATAAATGTTGTGCAAGCTATTCTTCCTTCCACCCCTTTGCTCACTCAGACAGCTTTCCTAGTATCCTTCTCCAGTTGCTCACCACTCGTGCTTGCCTGTCTGTTTTGGAACAGGTGGACTGCCTTGTGGTTCAGCTGCACCGAGTGGGTGAGCAGCTGGAGCAAGCAAACTCCCAGCGCATGGATGAGCTGTTCTATCTGCTGCGGGACGGTTTCCTGCTTCAACAAGACCTCAGTTCCATGACGAGGCTCTTGCTCCTGGAGATCGTGGAGTTCCGTGCTGGTGGATGGACCCTCTCGGAGACTGCTCACAAGTATTACTACAGTGAAGTTGTGGACTGAGGAGAGAAGGGTGTTTGCTTGGGGTCCAAGCTTTTCTTGTTTACTGCAGATCTGAAGTGTTCTCTAATGGGGAGTGCTGGTGAACTCCCTCTTGTTGGAAGTGTGGAGCATTAAGAGTTTAGAGATGTGTGAAGCATCTGCACCGGATGATGATGACATCTCGGAGAGAAAATCACTGCCAGCTTCATCGCTATCACCAGTTACAGTCATTGAAAAGCGCTTCTCTTTTTAACCGACTTTTAGAAATTTGAAACTTATTGGCTGAAGTGGTTTTACAGATTTAGGGAATTCACCTTAACTTTTGTCATTTTTGTATTTGCAACTTGTATATAGTCTTTTGGAGTGTTCCATTGTTTACTTTTATTGTTAATTTTGAGTTTGGACATCAAGATTTTTAATGTTGTCCCATCTTTTCACAAGGCACTGCATGTGTCGAGGACGGAGGACACGCTGAATGACTTGGCAATAGGAAGAATCCCAAACAGCTCCAGATATCTAGCATGTCGGATATCTCACAGCTACTCAAAGATTTTTTTTTAGATCTTTGAGTCAAAATCAGGGCTAATCTCATGTCCTCTGTACTCTGCGTATGTTTGTTTATTACAATTTTCATGGCCTAGTAGCAAACATTTCAAAGTTGGTCATTGCGTGTGAAAATTATCCAGAAATGTTTGATTCTCTCTTTAGAGTGTTTTCAGTGTGATTTTATTTTTTTTAAACAATAAATACATTTTTTAAATACATCTTATGTTTATGTGCTTTCTTTTTCTCTGTGGATTATTTTTTGAAAATGCTAAACAGTTTTTTGTGCTTTTGCCTTAACAAACTTTATTCGGGATAGTAGATTAGCAAATACACAATTTTTTTATTAGTGTGATTCCAATACAAGTTTTGGCTTCATGATATATAACTGAGGTAAGTATTTTACATTTTCCCGTTTATTAGTAAATAAATTCTTTATAGCAAAAAGGCTATATATATAGCGAGGGAGGAAGACGTGTACACATACTTAAAAAAATTACATTACATATGTGAATAGCATATTTATTTTTATCTCATAAGTATGGCATGTATAAAGGGATTATAAATGATACTAAGTAAACAATGGAAAGATATATTGCATTTTTCTAGCAAAGTTTTGTTTCAGCTCATAGTAGTTATTTGATCTCAATAGTCTTACATTCCCTTGCGAGCAACATTCATGTTTTCTTCCCAAACATAACACTTTTGCGAGGGGATGCACGAAATGGGGGGGGGATATTTTTACTTTTACTGCACGTTTTCTTTAGAAGCTTTAAAATAGGAAGTAAGACACCAGGCTTGGTACAAAATGCACATCATATATTTTAAATTAATCACAGTGTGGTGCATTGAAACAGTTTACTGTTAGGAGCACTTTGTACATTAGAGACCAGGGATAATCTCTCCATGCACGGTGCATTCCTGGTGCTTCACGGAATGTGCTGTCCAGTGTGTATCATTGATGTGTTAATTGCTGGAGAGCACGCGCCTCTGATCGTCACGGGGAAGTCACATGACTGGACTGTGAATGTAGCGGTCGCGCGCCTCTCCGTCAGCTCAGCTGTGCGACTGTGTGAACATGGCGGATCCGGAAGGAGAGTCACTGGAGTCCTGGCTAAGTGAGTTGGCATGCTAATTCATTAACAATAAACGACTAAAATGCAACTTGCCAGATTTGGGTTGTAAGATGTTGGCATGCTTTTGTTTCAGGCACACGACGAAACACTAGAACCGTAATTGTCTAATCCGTGTAGGGTTTACAGCGTTACTTTTTGTTTTGGTTACAGCATTGTACTTAAATTCTCAAATAGCAGGATGCTTTCTTAATGTTACAATTGATTCCATGTTGTGTTTAGTTGAATATGATTTTGGTACGGTTGGTATTGCTGTTGCATTTCTGTAGTTGTTGATTATTGGTCATGTGTTTCTTCAAATATTAGGCTACTGTGTCATGTTTGTCAGTGCAAAGATTGTCTGTATTTTTGTTTTTTAATACAACGATATCAATGTAAACAAGTTGTAGAATGAGGAGAAATAAAATTATTTATTGCTTTTGAAGAAATTACATGTTCATCTCCCTAAAACACACAGCATTTTTTACCAAACAAATAATCATTGATACATGCCATCTGAAGCGATTTCCACTGAAATATCAGAATTTTACGTGTTTTCATTGGTTACTGGAAATTTCAATTCGGGATCTCAATGTCAAACAGGTGCTTTTAAAATTAATAGGTAATATGTCAATCTTCTATATTTGGTCAACGTTTGACATTTGTGATAAGTTTGCAAGTTAAGTTGTTTGGTTAACAAGTGTGTTTAAAATGTGTTTAAAGTTTTGGTTCTGTTATACATTTATGTCTGTTTTTGCTTACAAGACAAAGCCACCAGTCCTTCCAACAGGCAAGAGGAATGGGAGTATATAATTGGGTTCTGTGACCAAATTAATAAGGAACTTGAGGGGTATGTACCTTTCAGAAAGCAAATGCTCTTTTTCGGTTTTGGAATGATTTTATGGTTTGTGATTTCTGCTCTGTCTTGCAGCCCACAGATATCAGTGAGATTATTAGCACATAAAATCCAGTCACCACAAGAATGGGAATCATTACAAGCACTAACTGTAAGTCGAACTCCAGCAGTGTGTCATATAAATCAGAGCCATCTTAATTTAGTGAGTTCACTCTGCTCTTACAGGTTCTAGAAGCTTGCATGAAGAACTGTGGGAGAGGGTTTCATAACGAAGTCGGGAAGTTTAGGTTTTTAAATGAACTCATAAAATTAGTTTCACCCAAGGTAAATTAAATGACTTGTTCCTTAATTCTTGTTTTTATTTTTTTTCCAGTTGGCCAACAGAAAATTGCAACACATTCAAAAAGTTCCTTGTTTTCTTTTTAGTATCTGGGAGATCGAGTCTCTGAAAGAGTGAAGAATAAAGTTGTAGAATTGCTTTACAGTTGGTCAATTGCTTTACCAGATGAAGCGAAGATCATCGAAGCCTATCAGATGCTAAAGAAGCAAGGTTTGTTCCCCCCCCAAAAAAAACACCAGTACATATACAAGCTTCTTGTTTCATTTTTTTTATCTACTCTCTTTTATTCTTAAGGTATTGTTACAAAAGATCCAGAGGTTCATGTTGACACAAACCTTATTCCTTCACCCAAACCCAAAAACCCAGTATTTGATAATGAAGAGAAGAGTAAGGTGAGGAAAAGTTACAATATATTAATTTGTTGAATATTTAGTGTATTTTATTACATATGTTTGGGGTTAGATATTGTGTTACGAAAGAGAACGAACCAAGTTGGAGCATTTTGAACAGGATTATTTTTTTCAGCAGTTTGATGTTAATATTATTTATGTTGTTTAAGGGAAAAGAGAAAGTCTAGAATTATTGATTCATACACTTATATTGCAGCGTCTCGCAGAACTTCTTAAGAGCAAAAAGCAAGAGGATCTTCAAGAGGCTAATCGTATTATCAAGAACATGGTCAAAGAGGTGAGGACATTACATTTACTCAATATTCATTAGTTCTTACATATGTGTAATATCCTGCAGTTTGGGCATGCTGTCTGGAAGAGGGTTCCAAGCTTGGAATTATGACCCAAACTTAGAACCTTCCTCTCTGTGAGGTTGTAGAGCTCAGTGTGTGAGGTGAAGGAGAGATGCTGAAAAGCTGTCATTGAAGGGCAGGAGGAGTACAGCCTTAATTTTATCTATCTCTGATCTTTATGGTTTATTACTTTTACCTGTTCCTCACAAGTTTAGTTAGATAAACTTCAAATAGATACATTTTTGTTAAAACTGTTCATTGATGAAGTATGTTTAACACACAACAAAATATAAAGAATTGACGAGTGAAATGCATCCTTTTATTTCATAATTTCGATGGAAAAAGAATGATTGTGCATGTCAACCTAACCTACTTCAAAGTTTTTGTTGATGGATACAAAATTCTGCCAACTTGCTTTTCTTTCAGGACGAGGCTTTACAACAGAAAATTTCCCATCGCACCAGCACCCTAGAGAAGGTGAACAACAGCGTCAAGCTCCTCAATGAGATGTTGAGTCATTTTAAACCAGAAGAGGCAACACAAGAAGATAAAGAACTTCTAAAGGTGAAGCATCTCAATTAAGTTTGATTTACATTTTGGACATAATACTTATTGATGTCAAGATGCTTTCTTGAGCTCACCATACCAATTCCAATCTCCACCGGATTAGTTATCAATATAGTAATAGCTTCTTTAAAGTAGGTTAGTGCAATGTGTTCCTCCATCTGGAATAGAATTTTTCTTTAGAAACTTGGAACGTGCTTATTTAAAGCATTAACTACCATGCATTATGAACTTTGATTTGATCCAATGTTGTGAATCTGTTAACAGATCGAGTTGAAATCAAACAGGGTTGGTTCATCATGATGATGTAGCTCGTTTCAAAGAGTTGATTTTGATTTTAAATGTAAAAAATATTTGCTCAGAATAACAGGTAATATTTGCACAAATAATAATTGTAACTACTACTTTAATAATTATTTAATTGTCCTAAATTCTTGTCATAACCAAATCACATCATAAGGGAAAAAAAGAATATACTTTTTACCTGCATATTGATCTGAAGTTGCAATTAAATCTAACAAACTGTGTAACTTGATGTATGTTTTTAGGATCTTTATAATGACTGTGAAAACCTTAGAACTGCAGTCTTCAGGCTCGCCACAGAGACCGAGGATGATGATGGTGCTTTGGGTAATACACATTTGTTATAAACGTCTTTTAATAGCAAGTTACTTGAGGATCTTACTATCTTTAAACCTTTTTTCTTGAATGCAGGCGATGTTTTGCATGCTAGCGATGATCTTTCACGTGTTATCAACTCCTATAAAAAAATAGTTGAAGGACAAACCGTTATGATTGACATCCCAGGATCAACAGCCTCTGAACGTATGCATTTTATCAACATTAAAGCATTCTTTTGTTCCATGCTCTCGTTTTATATACCTGATTTGAAACGGTTGTATGTTTTGTTTTTTTTAGACGCCAGTGGGAGAAGCTCCTCTGAGGTCTTGGTTGATCTGGCAGATTTGGATTTTGGGACACCTGCTTTAACTACTTCTCAACACTCGGAGTCTCTAACTTCTGACCTTCTCACTCTTACAACCTTAACTGCGGCGCAGCCTTCCTCTTCCAACACATCCTCTGGATCGTCGAGTTTCCAGACCAGTCCTCCATCAAGCCAGCTTCCTAGTAGCCTTTCTCTACTAGATAATGAGCTTGGTTCTTTAGGTGAGGACTACGGAAGGGAATTAGCAAACGATTAATAGGTTCAAAAGAACCTAAACAGTATGATTTTTTTTACTCTATGCTCTTCTTAGATGTCTAATTGTAAGGATAACACGAATTATATTAGAAGTTGATATTTTATGCTTTGAGCAGTTCAGAATGACTTGTTTCTGTAGGTGTGTTGGAGCCTAAATGTTTTATGATTTAGTTAATTTAGCATAATTATAATGAGTTTAAATATTCCCTATGGCAATAAATGAATTAGCGGAGAATGTTTTACATGAAATGCATTCTTTACCATAAGATGTGTTTATTACTTTTGCTGTTTGAAGTCGGTATGTCTCTTTGAGAAGTGTCTATTAGGAAAGAAAGGTGTTTTCAGCTTTCAGCCTCAGTTCAATAATTAATATAAAAAAATTATATACAAAATGCAAGATTAATTTCTGTGCAAACGTACTTATAATTAAAAAACAACCCAAAAATTATCCCATGGACTTTTTTTTTTAAGTCTATTTATTTGTCAGCTCAAGTGTTGATAGTGATCGAACCAGAGCTTGAGGTGACTATAACCAAAAACCTCATTATTTTGTCAGTTCTGAAACATTCATTAAGATTGTTTTGTTAAATGTGGTCTTGTGTGTCAAAAAATCTACTTTCTTTTTTGTATTAAGATTTTATCATTGAGTCACACAAATTAGTTTCATGCTGTATTTTATATTTATTGAAGTGCATTGATCTTTGTCTCCCTATTAACGGACTGTATCCAATTAATTAAAATAAGAGTCTTGGTTTTCAGGTCTTGGTAACCTGGACATAATCGCCATGAAACCTGTAGAGAAGGACGTTCAAGAAGCTCAAAACGATCAGTGGATTTCTTCACAGGTAACATTATTTCTTTTATTAATGCCTTTAGTCCTGTCACAGGCTTTGATAAATCATCTGACTGCATCTTTCCAAGGTAAAATCGTTTAGACCTAATACTTTTTTTACATGCATATTCTACTGTAAGATGTATAAAACTTTTTAAAGTTTCTATTTTGTGAAGTTTGATTCCTGTCTTTTTGACAGCCTTCAAAAGCAATGACCGACTTGCTCTGCAACTCTCCTCCCTCACAAGCCTTGACCTCAAAATTACCCCTCACTTCTGAAACAAAATCAAGCTCTGAGAACCTCCTGCAGAGCTGTCAAGACATGGCGATGCTGAACCTGCTTCACTCTAACAGGTACAAAGCTTTGGCGTTCCTTTGTCAAAATCACTTCTGAAAGATATTGTAGCTTGCAAAAAGATCATTTGAATCCATGGAAATTGAGATTTGAGAAGGAGGTGTTTGAGGAAAAAGCTATTTTGAACTTAAAAAAGCATTTTGCATGTGTGTGGACACTATCTTTGAATGCAACAAGGCTGCAGAATACAATTTGTAGTTCATTTCATCATCATTGTAACTCTAGGAATGAGAGAAGATTCTCTGGTCAGAGGGAGGTGCAGTCCATCCTTCTCTTTTCTAAGCTCTCGACTGAGGACAGAGATCAAAGCAATCTTTCTGTGCAGTGTCAGGCGAACCAAACCAGATCAAACCAATTGTATATAAATTCAGCTGAAAATGTGAAGAAGTGATATAAGAAGGTATATTAAAAGAGAATAGGCAATGATCAATGTTTAATAATTACAAGAATAATTAAGGAAAAGCATGAACAATTTCTTCAAGACAAACAGGCTTACATAACACCAAATCAGTTTTTTTGGCTTGTATTACAGATTAATTATTTTTGCAATTATTTAGCACCAGTCTCCAAGGTGCAAAATTAAACAAACACAGTTAAATGCAAACATATTTTAAGCCCAAAGAACCATTGTACTTATGTATATATTCAGTATATATTCCTCCTTTTGTTTTTAGGCATCATATAGCACATTTCCATGTTTAGAACCAGTTACAGATAAATAGTTTTCCCATGATTACCAACCATAAAAAATGTTTAAGTGTCATATATATTGCCACTTTGTCTCAAACTCTTACTTTTTCATACATTATGCATCCTCAACAGAGAATCATCGTTCTATTGTCTAATCAACTTGTAACTCTAACCAAACAATATTCCGGGTTTACCTCTTTTGTTAAGCCGCACGTCTACATTTTGATTAGAAAAACCAGACCTGCAACCCACCAATCTAAATAAACAGGTGTGCATAACTATCAAAAAGATTGACACAAGTTTTAGTTGAGTAATGGTAACACAACTGAAAAATGAGCTGACTTTTAGTTGGAGTTTCAGTAGGGATGTTGTTTATTTTTCAGTGGCCAGTCCAATTTCTCAAGCTTGGACAGCATTGACCTCAAAGCTGGTAAAGAGAACATCCAACCAGGCACGTCGAGTTTGTCTGCAGCAATCACCCCAATAGTTTCTGCTGGAACCTCAGCCAATCCCCAAAACTTTGCCCCAGACAGCCCAAGCTTCAGATCCCTATCTCCTATACCACCCACTGGTCAGTCGGCATTGGGGAAGGATGTTTCCCTGTCCAGTGTTTTCGTACCATTGGAGGCCATTAAGCCAAGTAAGAACACACCAATATTTTATCAACGTTAGCCAATGTTCTCTTCCTTTATCTATTTTTGTATTAGTTTTATTCAATAAAGGGTTCAACGACCCTTTATTCCCATAATCAGTTGGTGTCCATGGGTTGTTCAACAAAGGAACATATTTTAAACAAACTACCTGTGTGAAGAAAGTGATATTTTTCAGTGGTGACCTCGTTTTGTTTTAGTCTTGAATTAGGACTTCTTAAAAACTAGGTCAGGTTTTTTTTTCCTTAAGACCTGAATGTCATTCTCGATTCCATAGCTGTAATTATTTTGTTCAGAAAACCTTTTTTTTGTAGAAAACAATATTTGTGCTGAATTTGTAATATTTTATGA
This sequence comes from Danionella dracula, assembly GCA_900490495.1. Lineage (NCBI taxonomy): Eukaryota > Metazoa > Chordata > Actinopteri > Cypriniformes > Danionidae > Danionella > Danionella dracula. The sequence goes on from UELW01000996.1 coordinate 6,447,795, forward strand.
GTAACATGATAACTGCTACAACATGGTCATAATATTTATGGGGAAATTTCTCACCTGGAGGAAAATTGAGCCCTTAGACATTTACCTTCAGGAGGGTCTAGAGGAGCGTTTAAGATCAGAGGAGCTTACCACTCTTTACAAAGCAGATCATTCCCCATGTTTCAACTTTTTACTGTATAACTTAAGTTTTTGAAACCATTTTATCTCAAAGTTGCTATATCAGACCACTGCATATCTCTAGAGATGAGACATTCTTAATGGACTCTGATTGATACAAGATCTAGCACATTCATATGTGCACAGACAGCAAGCGGTAGTAGAGTACTTAGTTTAAAGATGACCCTGAACCAAATGCTGTATTGCATCTATTTCCATGTTCCACGTTGGTTTGTCATTATGTATATATGTTGATTCATTTTATTATTACTGTTTTCTCAGGTAAGGAGTGTCCAGTGACCGCTTATGACAAAGATGGTGTTCGTGTTATGTTGCTTTTTGCTACTGACTCTCCACCTGGCCACCCTGATGTTCTGGTGATGGTTGTGTCCATGCTGAACACGGCACCTCTGTTAGTGAAGAATGTAATGCTTCAGGCCGCTGTGCCAAAGGTGAGGGGAAAGAAATGGCTGTATGGTGTAGTCTCTCTACTGTAACCCACTGATTTTATTCAAGTCTTTTCTTTTTTTAGAACATGAGAGTGAAGCTCCAGCCACCATCAGGAACTGAAATGGCTCCCTTTAACCCCTTCATGCCCCCTAGTGCCATCACTCAGATTATGCTGCTGGCTAACCCACTGAAAGTAATCTCGCAAACTTTTCATTGTTTCTTTTTTTTGCCATGTGAACGTTATACTGAAAGCTAATGATTGTTTTTGTACTGTCTGAACGTGCATATTGTTTGCCAACTTCAACTTTTCAATTGAATGGTGTTTTAGGAACTATTTTAACATGAAAATAAAACGTATATAAGGTAACACTTTCATGAGTGTTTTTTTTTGTATTAACATAAAAATTGACCAATGCATAATTGTTTTTTTGCAGGAGAAGGTGAGAATGAGGTACAAGTTGACTTTTGTCCTTGGAGATCAACCAATCACAGCTTCTGGAGAAATTGAGGAGTTTCCTCCAGTGGACAAATGGGGCCATTTGTAGCAGTTTGCTTCTTAAGCTTTATTCTTTATTGAGAGAATAGAAAAATACAATTTGCAAGGGCTTGAAAGACAATTCTGCGGTGTGTTGCTTGTGGTCATTGAGAAGTGCTATCAACAATGGGTCGTTTTATGTTTGGTCTCCGCTGCATGATTCTGCTTGAAGTCCAGTGGAGGCACTGGATGTTGCTTTTTATACTATTCTTTATTGACTGTGTCTCTTTTCTTTGATTTACGGCACCTGTTGAGTTTTGCATAGTTATCTCAATGTAGCAAATTGATGGCCTTTGAAGTGGTGTGCTAAATGATGTTAAATAAAGTACAACAATGTAGTTTATTTTAAATCATTTAATAGGTTACTAAGCAGAAATCCGTAATGCAATGAATAAAATAAGGTGTAAAACATAAAGCACTGCATTTTTGTGTCTAGATTGAGGCATTTAATAACTATACCATTTACAACAGTTAGAGTCAGTCTGGTGTAACACCAGTTGAGGAACATTTGAACATTTGACATTTCTTATTGTGCATTATAAAATCTTAACTTGTTTTTGTATAATAGTGTGATTGTCTCTCTTTTATATTTTATTTCTTTTTTTGTGGTTGGTGAGAGATATGAAAGATGAAATGGTAGTACTTTTCAATAAGATGATATGGATAATTCTTATTTCATGCGTAAATTTACTATTATTGTTGAGTCAATGAACAATGTATGTATAAGTTATTAACTCATTAAACGTGTATATGAGTAATACATCAATTACTGTGTTAATGCATTACTTGTGATATATGAATTTTAATTTACTAATAATGAACTTTGAAATTTGTTGTTTTGTATTTCAGTTTCCCATTGATATGTTACTTGAAAGGAATCTTTAGCACAATTAAATCTTTGTTAATTAATTATTCATGATTAGATAATTATTATTATTGGGTGGTTTTACTTTAGGGAGTGTGAACTCGCCAGGTTTAAGCAATTTTCTAAAAATGTTTTTACTTTGCCTCAGTGTTAATAAATGCATAAACTAACAATCAGACAGTAAACATTAATGCAGGCAGTAATTGATGTATTAGTTCGTGATTCATGTATCATTTTCACAGTTCATGATTAGTAGATATGTGAACCTATCATTACTGCATCAACTTGACAGAAACGAATGGTTAATGTATAAGGATGATTTATATCACCTAATTGTAAAGTATTACAGATGAAATTATACTTACTTTAATAATTTATTTTGGACATTTACAAATCTTCCAAAGCTACTCAACTTGTAGTTGATATGTACTGTTACATTGTGTTTACTATCTTGAAGTCAAATAAAATTATTGTTTTGAGGTTTTTTTTAACGGTAAAGTATGAGTTATTTTGAGACTGGCTGTAGGTGTGTCTTTTTTTTATTGTAATTATAACAATTGAAATGCTTCGCAATTTTTTTAAGTGCCTAACCCAACTTAAAGGTTCATTATGCAAGATTGTGGCTACAGCAGGCACTGCAAAAAAAATCCGGACCAAGGATTCCAGGCATTTAAATCTGTTGAGTTAAAAATTAAAATTAAAGATTTGTTTGACTGAAAGGGGAGAGGCAGCAAAAAAACACATATGGGTGTTCTGACCAGGACGACCACCTTCGGTAATGGATACACCGGAAACGGGACTTTTAAAACTCGTCATTTCCGGCAGCAAGGCGCGCGTGTTGTCGGTAGCAGGTCGATAGAACCAGGGGCAGTATGGCAGACGAGAAGCCAAAGGTACGTTTGAAAAGTAATGTATAAATCGTTCAATATGACGGTGAATGTTTAAAATGAAAACAAAGTTATATTGTTCTTTTCGTTTTTGGTTTTAGAAATGTATTTTCGACTAGCTAACTCGTTAATCAATTGCATCGTTAGTGATGTATTGTTATTCGCGTTAACGTTAGTTGTATTTTTTTTGCATACCACTTGCCAGTGGTAGCCTGCTTATGTCTTTTGTTAACTTAAACATAATTCAATTAGTTACATAACTACTTTGTAAGTTATTATAAGCTAACGTTACCAGTTGTTCCCAGGTTTTAAAAAGTGAAGTTGCGATGTATGTTAGCGCCATTTCAATCAAAACCTGCTAGGGTAGTTGTTAAAGAGAGAGAGAATTTCTCTAATTGTATCTTCTTCTTTTTTTGTCTTACTTTGGTCCCATTAGTTATCTTTATTCACTTTTTGTATTAGGAATTGTAGGCTACTTTGATGTATTGATGCCTTTTTGTTCTATCATGTAAACGCACTTTAGTTAATAAAAATGCACTATTTTGAATTGTGCTTTAACCTTGATAAAGTTGTGCCTGACTGTAATTTACTATGTTTTAGGACGGAGTTAAAAGCGATAACGACCACATCAATCTGAAAGTAGCTGGGCAGGATGGTTCCGTGGTTCAGTTTAAAATCAAGAGACACACACCTCTCAGTAAACTGATGAAAGCGTACTGTGAGAGACAGGTAAATATCTACATGTGATCTTTTAGTGGTGGGCAATTGTTAAACTGGCTTCTTGCTGTTCTATAAAGTGACAGGATTGCCAGACATGTTCCATGTACTGGGAATGTTTTACTTTCGCGTCACCTTTTATTAAAGTACAATGTAGTTCCCCCTCCCCCCTGAAGGTGGCAAGTAAAGATTGTTTTTTTTAAATACTTTTAATATTACTTGTTTAACTGTCATTTTGGGGCAATGTTTCAGTGGTTAACACATTACATCAATACTTCAAAAAACAAAGTCATTGCAATGTCAGTTTCAGACCAAGATGCTGCATAATGAGTCATAGACTTCTAGTTTGAGTTCTGTAAAGATTGTATTTTAGTATGACATTTTAGCACTGGACCTAACTAGAAATGAAAACATTTACGCATGGGAGTAAATCCAGTTATTAACACCAAGATTTATGAGTCTAATTCAAATAGAGAGCAAGTAACATGAAGAAATTTCTAAATGCATTTGCTAAACAATTATTAAATGGTTTGCCATACTGCCAGTAACATTATAAAAACCCAGTCACAAACCCAGAGAGGACCACTAGTGTTGAGGGGAATGCTTGTGCATGCATGATAAACCAACACTGATGGGCGGGCATTTTTTACGCATCATGAACGAGACTGTCTGAAAATGGCTAAGAATTTATTGCTATTTTTTTCGCCTTTTTTAATGTGCCTTTGACTTGAAATGTGTACGATCATACCTTTTTATGAGCAGATTTATAGCAAAAAGTAGATTTTGCATTATGGGTGCTCTTTAACAATGACAACCTTAGTTTGTAGACCCATTTAGGCTTTCTTTTCACATTTGCTTTGTTTAGTTTGTTTGAATAATGATTTTATCCCTCGTTTGGGCAGGTTTAAATGCAGTTTTCTAATTTTAGATTGCACCAAATCTTGCTCTAGTGTATTTTGAGGACTGATTCCATTCCATTGGTTCAAGAAAACAAACACGAAAAATCATCTTTGTCACTTGTTCATCCATAAACATTGTGTTGTCAGTTGCCAATAAATGATTGGTTGGTGAGAATTAATGTACTAGACCTGTAAAGTGATTGTGATCCATGAATAATTGAGTAAATTTGAAGAGGAATCGAAAATAAATGGGATTTTTAAAAGATAGCAGTGTGTTCTGTACATTAATTGAACACCTACACAGATTACTTTTCATCTTCGCTTTTTTGAAAGAGCTTCTAAGGATAGCTGTTAACCCAGAAAAACAAAGGCGCTTCATATTATTAGCTACAGGGTTCAGCGTATAAAATTAGTTGCTCATTGTCCAGAAAATTATGTAGTGTTTTAATACCTCCAGAAGTGTGGAAATAGCATACGGTTAATAAAGTGTGTTGTGTTTGTTTCACATAGGGACTGTCCTTGCGGCAGATTCGGTTCCGGTTTGATGGTCAGCCAATTAATGAGACTGACACACCAGCTCAGGTATTGTTCACTAGCCAAGATCACAAAGTTCTAAGAATGCTTGCAGCTCACTCTGGTTTTTTTTTTTTATCCCACGTGTAGTTGGAAATGGAGGATGAGGATACGATTGATGTGTTTCAACAACAGACCGGGGGCTTGATCTAACAACTACCTCTGACTCACTTGTTTCTCTCTTCTTAAAAAAAGCCTGACCTCACACTGCCAAAATCCTACCTACTGCAAACCAATCATTTGTTTCTACGGATGAACAGCGTCTTAGCACATGGAGGAGATAGCGCATCATATATTTCGAGAGTAGCCGTTTAGATCAGTGCTCATACTTCTTATAAGAAGAGTTGATTTTTGTTCCATGTCCGTAAAACTTTGCAAGTGTTGCTTTGTTTTCTCTCAGCTTATTAAGCTTTTATATGCATTTTATATATGTTGATATCGTTTTCTTACTCAGGCCAATTTTACTCTGTGATTTGTTTTGTGAATAAAAATGTTGATATGAGTTTGTTTGAATAAAACCCTTTTTACAAAAAAATTCAGTTGTGTTGCTTTTCTCATTTTCAGATCTTCAAAAATCTAGTTATGATTATGCTGTAATAAATTTAATTCCCATAAGTTCTGGAGGAACTTGGCTGATGATTAACTATCCAACCATACGGTCTCACTTACAATATTTTAATATATTAGAATACAGGACTTAAGGGGACAACATCAACATCGTCAACTCTTCGCCTCTTCCGAGAGGAGTATCCTCTGGGCCCAAGTTGCTTCCTGGTCCGGACAGCTAACCTACTAGACAATTATAAGCAAGACTACTTGTGACAAAATAGATACAGCTTAATGCTACTAAATATTTTGTGGAAATTGCTTCACTAGACACATCCAAGGCTAGAGTCATGAGTGGTTTATCCACTGGTTTGTGTTCCTAGTTTCTATATTTGATTGCTGTTAGTTATTTGCGCTGGAAGTCTTCATGTGGTAAAATACCTCGTTTCGGTGACGCTGCAATGTTTGGTTAAGTTGGTTAACTGATAGTTTGGTTGTGCTTATACAAATCATGCATTTAAAAAGTACGTTTTAACACCTTATTTTCTGACTGAAATGAGTGTTCTGCATGTTTTTTTTGTTTGTTTTTTTTTTACTCAAGTCGTGTTGATTGGAATTCATTATTATTCATGCAAAAATTTCTGCTATGCACTTTATCGCCTCCGTAGTGGTGAATGTGTGGAAGTGCAGTTCTTGGATCAGATGGGCGTGTAGTGCCGCACGAAATCAGCACCAAAAACTGCAGAGAAGCCTGGCTGGAGTTTTAGAATCGGATTTTCCTTAAAAACCATTTAGGCTTGTTATAAGCAGTCACGAACAGGTACAAGCCACGAGTTCTCAGGATGACTACTACCACCACCTTTCAAGGCATGGACCCGGCCGCAAGAAGCAGCTCCAGGTGATCATACTTTAGCATATTAAAATGCCTAGGTTCTAGTCAATTATTTGACCTTTGAGAAGACTATCCTCAAACACAAGTAACGTCTTAAATTTAGTGTTAATTTTAACGTGAGCTGCGATGCTAACTAACGGAAGATGCCTCAGTAACGTTACAGCGATTGATGTGAAGATTAAATGCTACCTCTATTATAACGTGGTTTTGGTCATGCAGCTGTTTTAAAACTAGTTTTATTGATTATTGTGTGGATATTTCATCATACAGTTTCACTGGAACGGATTGTGGAGTCATTGTTAAGTGCGCAATGAAGCCATGATTTGTAAATACGCCTCCTCGACAGCGCCCGCGTGTGCTCGCGCGTGTTTATGACGGGGCGCGGTTAGGTGACGTATGTATTATTACGCACCCTATGTGCGTCCTTCGATTCATTTCTGGGGCGTTATTAGAAATTTCGAAAGAACAAAAAAATTGAACCTCGTGCACCCCAAACACGCCCCTTGTTGACGAAGTGAGTTTCATAAAAATAATAATAATAGCTAATAATAAGAATTGGAATACGTTTGTCAGGTTTTTATCATGACGTATGTAGCACCTGATTTTTATTTCATCCAGATAATCGCACATTATCTTGGAACTACCGTACATAAAGTACATATATAAATTCATTCTATCCATTAATATCAAAATAATTGAATTTTGCCTCTTGATGTCAGCAAGAGAATATTTCAGTTTTACTAGGTGGAGAGTTTTTAGGTTGGTCCAGGACATTTCAGGTTAAATGCTTAAATTCGATTACTTTTAATGGTTGAATCAAATGTGTTTAGACCTGTGTGAAATAGCCAATTGCTCACCAAACTATTCAATCAGTTATGGTATTAATTTGGTCGTTTACTCAATTACAAAATAATAATTAAATTAAAACAAATTAAATTAAAACAAAAGTCAACAGATAAGAGGGGAACATAATGAAAATATTTGTTTCACAAAGCAAGCAATTTTGGGAAGAATAGTTGTATATCTTTATGTTGCCATGATAAATCTAAATGATAATTGTTGATCACTTAGATTGATTGGTTACTTATCCATAATGAATGTTCTTTTTTTTTTCTTTTTTTTTTAAAACCTGTCCTGTCCTACTTCAAAGCAGCCCCATGAGAAGGGAGGTGCTTCGTATGAGTTGGTCAGTTTTGCTCTTTCCAGAGAATTGAAGATATTATATATTGAGTATTCCTCTGGATAGAAGCTTTTAATTTATTTTATTTGCATACATCACAATAATTACATTAATCAATCATATAATCATACATCAGGACAGGACGGTGTTAATAAAAAAAAGGGGAAAGAGGAGAGAAGTAATTGAGGGGGAAACAGAGGTAGAGAAGTTTTGGAGGGGGAAAGAGAAGGTGAGAGGTAATTGTGGGGGAAGGAGTCAGGATTGAGTTGAAAATGAGAATAAGTAAAATAAGTAGTATTAGATACCTACCTTAGTACATCCAAGTAGTTCGCATCTTTCTACACATATGCATACAAATATAAGTATGAATGTTCTGATGAATTTGAACTGCAACAAAATCTAAAAATAGCATAAATATGGTTCACATAATTAAGTACTTTAAATAATCTATTTACATAATCTTATCTTCCTACCTAAACCATTAAAAGACTAAGGAAATATAATAAAATATGCAAGCTAAACACCTTGTTTAGGTCAGTGTGTTCTATAAATGAGCTGATGTTGAGATTATCTCAGCTGGGACTGCTTTTAAACTATTGGTTAACTCATCGTCAGTGTCACAATTGTGCTTCAAAATGAGCGCTAGAGCACCTGTTCATCTTAAAGCTGACAGGAAGACTGATCCTGGGGAATATGGGAGGTATCATAATAGGGGGCGCTGGGTGAGTAAAATTTGTTTAAGAAATGGACTTGTTGCTCTTTTCCTGCACTTCTAAATGGGAACATGCTATACGTATTTCTGCATCAAACCAAAATTAGTGCGCATGTTATATAATACATCTTTTAATAAGAACGGTGTTGTTCATCACTCACAGAATGTGAAAACCAGCAAGGTCCAAGCTTTAGGGGTGTTCAACTCCTTATGAAAACAACAATTACTTTTATTAATTGCAAATCTATATAATTATTTATTTATTTACTTTGCATAACAATAATACATTAAATATAAAAAGATACCTTTTCTTGCATTTTTAAGCAAGTAAAAAAATTCTGATTGAGTGAAGAAATAAATGATTAAATAACTAGCATGTGATCATTTGACATTATAAATCATGTCAGTCCCAACAAGCACTCACTCTGGTGAGAAATGTTTTTAGTAGTCGACTACAACAAATATCCTTGAACGTCGGCAGGAAACAAACTAAGTTTTTGTGTTGTTTTTAGAGTGCTGCAACCTCCTGGAGGAGGCTCAAACATCTGTTTTGGAACAGATGAAAACAAACCTGTGAAAAGAAATAAAATGGCTTCCAGTATATTTGCAGAACCCGAAGACCCTCATGCCCATCGGAGGAACAATCCACCAGGTGCTGATCTCTCATTTCACCATTTCACTTGAGCAGCTTATGTACTAACTCTGAACAAACATTTCACTATTTATGGCATTGTGTATGTACATGTATGGTCCCACTACTTGCCTCAATGGCTGATGCCAGTCAGGACTTACAGTGCATAAAGGATTTTAATAATTTGCATCATTTTGCATCAATCTGACTCCATAATTGATTTGTGAAAGGTTTAGCTAGACCATTATTCTTGGTCTCAACCAAATAAATTAGATTGTCAGTTATTATTGATACTGTTATGTTTTAACTCACTCATAGACCTTTAATTTTATTACACTTGATGTTAATATTCATTTTGTTACTGAACTAAATACTCAAGAGACATGAAATACATAAAACACAGTTGCAGCTTTACTAAGGAAACTTAAGTCATACATACGAGCGCATCCCGGAGGGAGAGAGGAACTCCCCCTAGTGGGTTGAACCCAACACCACACCACTTAATGTCTCTCTCCCTAAGAAAGAAGAGCGAGAGAGAGAGAGAGAGAGAGAGAGAGAGAGAGAGAGAGGAGAGAGAGAGAGAGAGCTCTCTCTCTCTCTCTCCCTCACACTCTCTCTCTCTCTCCTCTCTCTCTCACTCTCTCTCTCTCTCTCTTTTTTTTCTAGTTTTGTGATATACAATAACACTATTGCACTAGACATATTTCAAACGATATCAAAACTAAACTGTTTAACAAGAACTTATTTTACGGACATTCCTGAATCAGTGGGAGATGTTTGGGGGGCAGGTGTGATGGCCACTTTGGCGAAGGGCTTTTTGATGTTGTAGGCTAAAAAGAAGGACCTACATTGTCTCATTATGTGAATCTTAAAATGAACACCCCAAATTCTATAATTTCCAACCTTACACGTAGACTTCACGTGATTTCATTCAGTTTAATAAAAACATCATGGAACTGGACCCCCACAAATCATACTGCAACAAATCACTGATATGAGCGCATTATTGGCCAATTGAAATATCAATATTGTGATGATTATTTTCAATGACAGTTTCTCGTTTTCAGGCGGGGTGCCTACAGGTGTGCTGAATGGAGAGCCGTCTGCTCCTCTCAGAAGGTGTACAGCACAAGCGAATAACCAAAGCAATGGCACACTCAAGAGTGTGACACAGGTGTTGTAATAATGAGTTACATTTATAAAACAAAACAAAAAATTTGGAATATCAAGGAAGTCAACTTAAATGTTTATTTATCTCTAAACAGAATGGACATGAAGCGTCAGTCAGCACCGGTAAGTGCTTTAATGACACTGTTTTCTTCTGATATAGTTTTGATTGATTTTTCAGCAACGCATCAGTTTTAAAAATTTGTTCAGTAACAGTTCAGATTTATTGAATTATATTGGACAAACATGTCCCCAGTCCAACTGTAGTTTTGCTACTTTAAGCTTGTCAAGGGGTCCTGCTGTTACTCATTAGAAGAACGTGTAGAATATTAACAAATTGATGAAAGAATTCAGCAGGAAAACAAAGAGGGAACTGTAAATGTTTAAACAGTAAAGAGTAATTAAGCTTTCATTCTTTACATTTTTTTACTAGTCGTCTCCCCTTTTTGCTTGCACATTGTTTTTTTATTCACTAATTTTGTTTCTCTTTTTGTGTCCAGTGGATATTTGTTCACTTGTTTTGTTGAGGACGTGGCTTTGTTCTTTTTTCATGTGCTCTCTCTTTTAGTATTTTGTTCCTACACTTCTTGTTCCCCATAAATCCACCGTTTGATTGGTATAAGAAAAAAGATTTGTTCATTTGATGGATGTTGGTTCTTTTTTTGTCTACTTTGAAATTACGATATTTGACAACACCTTTACAACACCATTGGTGTTAAAGAAAAATGGAAAACAAGACACTGCTAAGAATAATATGACATTACAGATAAAAATAAACTTTGGAATCATAAAATGTATGTTACTAACCTTGTGCTTACAACCAAAAACATAAATAACCTCAAAGCAGAGCACCTGGTGAAGTATAATTCCTAGACTCTTAACCTGCTATGAGACTGGAAAAGGTGCAAAAATATGGAGGTTGTGAGTTAAATAATGGTGTTTTTTTTTTTTTTCAACCAATCAGGATGACCTCTATATATATGTACGCATGTAATCTGAATTCTGAAAAGCAGTGGGCCAACGCACGATCACATTTTTACATTTTTCATTTTACTTTTATAGATTGCACAGAAGAAGCCGTAGAGGAGCAGTCTGAGACAGCGGCTCCTAAGTCTGCAGCCGGTCTTCCTTCAGGCCGTCGTAACCCTCCAGGCGGAAAGTCCTCTCTCGTCCTAGGCTAATCCCTGACCTGAAGTCAACATCTCAGAGAAAATGTGCCGTTCTGTGTCCAACGTTCATCCTTTGATTTACATGTTCATTAATCACATGAGCAACAAAGATCTGAGAAACCTCTGAGCTGTGATTGGTAAGAAGGATGAGGGCACTGAAACGGCCATTTCGGCCAATCCTTTCTGTCATTAATGTTGAATCGTTAGAAAAGAAAGGCCAGTAAAACCGTTTGTATATTGAAACGTGTCAGTAATCATATGCAGCAAGAGTGAGGCCAGCTTACAAGGGGTCTGATGAAGGGCATCAGTCTTTAGCACACACAGTCTTAGCACACTTTGTCACCCAAAAAATAACATGTAAAACGTTCACTCATCAGTTAAATGGCTACTTTGATGTATACACACACAAAAAAACACATTTTAACCAGGATATGGCCCTAGCTCCTATAACGCCAGTCTCTCTGTTTTGCATGTTCACATGAGAAAAAGATGTATTTAAATATTGATGTATTAAGTTTTGCCATTAACTCTGTTTACAGAAATCCTATAACAAATTCAGCCTTATGTTCTGTTTGTTTATAAATATATGAAATCAACACTCTAAAAATGTTCCTGTATATGAGTGTTTTTTGAGAGAGTAAAATTTTTTTTTAATAAAATAACTCTTTTTGTTCACTTCGCATTATGTTCAAACATAATTGACATTAAAAAAGATTTTACAAATAAACATTAATATAAAAAATCAAGTAAAAAAGTCAATCTACAAATATTTCCACAACACAGGTTTTATCAGGATATCATTTAGCACATTTAACAGAAAACTGCTTTGGATTTAGCAAATGAAAGGCAAAACTTCACTTTCATGAGAACTATTGTTGAAATGAAATGAGCCACACCCTGGAATGAAACAGGTCCTCCTGGTAACTTACTGTTTTCCCAGAAAGGGTGCATGCTGTGTTTTTGTGTTTCTTACAGAATGCTACATTTCTACCAATGTTTCAACCACAACAGTGTGCAGGCAGTTTTGAAATGATTATGAAGTGATCCATTTTCAACAACATAATTCTGATTGCCTTGTGTTAATTATGCCAAAAAGTGCTTTCATATTATTTTCTCTTCTGAGAAAGTGTTTCAGTGTTTTTACTTTTTTAAAATGCATAGTTTTCAATGTACATGATTTTTCAAAAATAAAACAAATAAGAGCATTCTGTTGTCTTGTGAAGAGATTTTTATCAATCCTACACATGCTGTTTTGCATTTGCAATTTAGTTTCCATTCAAATTGTTCTCGAGTGAAACAGTGATGAAGTCATTCTGAAACTGAAAGCAGCTCACAGAAACAACAGTGCTCTGTCGATCAACAATAGATCATTTAGCACATAACTAAGTGCACATAACAATAGACGCAAACAGCTTCAACTGTTTGCAACTAAAAGCTAATAAGATTAATAGTAAAAATATTACAGAAATGCTGAAAGTTCAACAAGTAGATTTTGGCGTTAAAAATTAAAAATGTGTATATTGATATTTTTCCTACTTCGAATGTATTTCAAACATTATCATAAATCATTGATTACACTTGCATTTTAGTAGCAAAAATATCTTAATAGTTTAAATCTGAATGAACATTTTTTGCTTCCTTATAATGTGGCAAAATTACAGTAAACTGCATTTAAAGGTCAAACTTCTATGTATTCATTAACAAGAAGCCTTTATTTTTAGCAACTTTGTTAAAAGTAATATGACACATACCATTACAATACAGTACATTCTTAAAATAGAGAACGTGCATAAAAGATAGGTTAAAAGAGTGTGTTCAGTGACACATAGCATCTTGAGACAAAATTCTGAATTTTAAGAATAAATGTTGTCATTTGGGCAAGTTTTTAGGGTCAATCTTCTTTTTCCCAAAGAATGGCCTATAGAAAATGTTTAGGTTGAATGCACTAAATTATATAATAATAGTTTTGAACACATTTAGTTAAGTTGTAGCGTAATAGATTAATTTAAACTATTTAGTTTAACTAAAAAGCTATAGAATTATTTGTTTGTTTACCTGTACACAACACAAATACATAAAGTGATAGAAGTAAACTACATCATTGTGGGCCAAACAAAATTATATTTAACAAATTAATTAGACATTTTCTCAATTTTAATAAAATAGAGATTCTAACAGAAAATATATTATCCTTTTTTTAAACAGAAGCTTTTTCAACCTTGCATTCAAAATGCTTTCCTGCTTGTGTGCTTTGGTTTTATTAAAGCTTTACTCTGTTCTGGTGGTGGAATGAGGAAGTACAGGACATCCTCCAGAGGAAGAGGCTAGCTAAAAAGAAGTGGGACATCGAGAAGACTGAAGAAAGTAGACAAGACTACAAGGAATCACAGCGCAGGGTGAAGAGGGAGGTGGCAAAGGCCAAGCAGAAGGCATATGATGAGTTGTATGCCAGGTTACACATGAGGGAAGGTGAAAAGGAATTGTACAGATTAGCGAGACAGAGAGACAGAGATGGGAAGGATGTGCAACAAATAAGGGTGATTAAAGATAGAGATGTTCTTACAAGTGAGGAGAGTGTGCAGAGAAGATGGAAGGAGTATTTTGAGGAGTTGATGAATGAGGAGAATGAGAGGGAAAGAAGGGGAAGGGGAAGAGGTGAACATTGTAGAGCAGGAAGTTGAAAAGATTAGAAAGGATGAGGTGAGGAAGGCTCTGAGGAGAATGAAGAGTGGAAAGGCTGTTGGTCCAGATGACATCCCTGTGGAGGTGTGGAAGTGTCTAGGAGAGACAGCAGTGGAGTTCCTATCTAGGTTATTCAGCAGGATTCTAGAGAGTGAGAAGATGCCTGAGGAATGGAGGAGAAGTGTCCTAGTGCCAATCTTTAAGAACAAGGGTGATGTGCAGAGTTGTAACAACTACAGAGGTATAAAGTTGATGAGCCACACAATGAAACTCTGGGAAAGAGTAGTGGAAGCTAGGCTGAAGTAAGAAGGGAAGTGGATATTTGCGAGCAGCAGTATGGCTTCATGCCCAGGAAGAGCACTACTGATGCAATTTTTGCTCTGAGAATGCTAATGGAGAAGTACAGAGATGGTCAGAAGGAGCTGCACTGCGTCTTTGTGGACTTAGAGAAAGCGTATGACAGGGTGCCGAGAGAGGAGCTATGGTCCTGTATGAGGATGTCAGGAGTGGCAGAGAAGTACGTCAGAGTAGTTCAGGATATGTATGAGAGGAGTATGACAACAGTGAGATGTGCTGTAGGTCAGACGGAGGAGTTCAAGGTGGAGGTGGGGCTACATCAAGGATCGGCTTTGAGTCCCTTCTTGTTTGCTATGGTGATGGACAGGTTGACAGATGAGGTCAGACAGGAATCTCCATGGACAATGATGTTTGCAGATGACATTGTAATCTGTAGTGAGAGTAGAGAGCAGGTGGAGGGACACCTGGAAAGTTGGAGGTCTGCTCTAGAAAGAAGAGGAATGAAAGTCAGTCGTAGTAAGACAGAATACATGTGTTTGAACGAGAGGGAGGGAAGTAGAACAGTGAGGTTACAGGGGGCTGAGGTCAAGAAGGTGGAGGAGTTTAGGTATTTGGGGTCAACAGTCCAGTGCGACGGGGAGTGTGGAAAAGAGGTGAAGAGGCGAGTGCAGGCAGGTTGGAGTGGGTGGAGAAAAGTGTCAGGGGTGTTGTGTGACAGAAGAGTGTCAGCAAGAATCAAAGGAAAGGTGTACAGAACAGTAGTGAGACCAGCTATGATGTATGGGTTAGAGACTGTAGCAGTGAAGAAGAGACACGAGGCAGAGATGGAAGTAGCAGAGACGAGGATGTTGAGGTTCAGTTTAGGAGTGACAAGGATGAACAAGATTAGGAACGAGCACATCAGAGGAACAGCTCAAGTTGGTTGTTTTGGAGACAAAGTCAGAGAAGCCAGATTGAGATGGTTTGGACATGTGCAGAGAAGGGATAGTAGTTATATTGGTAGAAGGATGTTGGAGATGGAGCTGCCAGGCAAGAGGAAGGCTAAAGACGAGTTGTATGGGTGTGCTGAAGGAGGACATGAAGGTAATTGGTGCAAGAGTAGAGGATACTGAGGCCAGATTTAGGTGGAAACAGATGATTTGCTGTGGCGACCCCTAAACTGGGAACAGCCGAAAGAAGAAGAAGACTCTGTTCTGGCCCTGCACAGCTTTGCTTCAACTTCAGCTGGACATTAATTCTATGAAGCTGCTCTCGGCTTGTTTGGAACCGTTAGTGTGTGTCTGTCGAAACAGGGTTGGGAAAATCCCTGCGACCCTCAGGGATCAAGTTTGGGACCTCTGTTCCAAGGTTTTTATAGTTTTTAAGTTTTGATGGCAAATGCTTGTGAATACTTCTTCTAAGCAAACAGATATTTTGAGTTTGTCACTCAGGAGAGTGAATCATGTTCGGAGATGCGAGGGTGGGCGTCACTCTTACCGAGCGACTCAGCTGTGGTCTGAAGTGACAGTATGAACAGAATTGGTTCAGCTCTTCTTAACCTTATGTACAAGTTAAAAGCTAAATGTACAACAGGACGGCTTAGTTTTAGGAATGTAAAAATAAAGATTAAGGAAAATAGACAAAATAAAGAGAAGGAAGAAGATTTGAGTGTAGCTTGGAAATCTGTCTGGAGTTTTACACTTTCCCGACGCTTAAGCAGCTGTGTAACTGATCAAGCTTTGTCATGCATTCCATTACACGCTTTTCATCTTCAGGGAGTTTTTCTGTGTAAGTGAATATAAGACAATGTTCTGAGATCACATTTTTACCAGTTTCAGGGGAGTTGTAAAATAGTGTTCCTGATTGTGTTTAAGATTTGGTTTTGTAATGAATCATTTTATCTATGGGACCAATATAATTAGTTTTATATCAATAAATTAAATAATAGCTATTATTTTGGTATTGTTGCAGATTTCTATTGGCTGTTTTTACCGAAGCAAATGTATCTATATTATTATATGAATGTCTCCTTATTCTTGTTCTGTTGCTTTTCTCACTCACAGAAATATTCTGCTTTTTATCTCGTCTTCTCTGGGTGAATGCGTGTCTTGACATGTCTCAAATCATAACACAAAAATAACAAATGTAAACACTGTCAACAAAGATTTTTAGACAACCCCATCTGGTCTTACAATGAATGAAACAAATATACAAACAAAGTGAAGAACATGTTTACTTGTGTAAGTGTGATGAGCTCTGCTGTTTTATTATGGCTAAGTGCTTTCAAATTAGAGCTCATAGAGTTGACAAGAAGAAAGAAGAAAAGTAGTTTTTAAGTAGTTAAAAATATAAACAAACAAAAATTCCTTTGAAAACACTATTCATTAAACAGTTTCAAGAGTCAAACTTCAGAATTTTTTAAGAAAAAGTGTTAATCACTCAATTTTTTTGAATGGTCTCTAACAGTGTGGGCTTGGCTTTACATTTTCAGTTAGAATGAAAGTGAAAGCACTCAAAACTTTCTCCAGTCAAGAAATTTTCAGGAGTCGTCACAAGGCTGTTTCTTCTCACTGTTCATTTCAGGAACATTCACCACAGTAAGTTTCATTATTATTTATTAACCCGATGTTCTAACAACTTATGCTATTACACTGCACACGCACACACACACACGCACGCGCACACACACACTTTTTATTGCTTTTACTATTTTTTTCACACAATAATTCTTCATGTCATTCTGTACTGTATGGAGGATAAGCGCTTTAAACCCTCTTCAAGCTTTATTTTATTTATTAAATGACATCACGCTAACATTATTATAAAACCTTGTTAAAACTTTTATGTTAACATTTTATTTAATGAATGGGGGATTTAGTACAATCATGTAAAGTTTTTTTTTTACGTTAAACTTGTACTATAATCAGGGGTGTAAAGTACTTAATGACAAATACTCACGTTACTGTAATTGAGTAGGGGTGTTTTTTCAGAATTTGTAATTTAGTGAGTAGTTTTAAAATGCTCTACTTTTACTCAAGTATACATTTTTAGTACAGTAACGGCTTACCATGCGTCAGCCAAAAATAACCCCAGAAGTTCAGCATCCATGGACGTACATGAAAGAGATTTTTCAACTGAAGGAAAAGAAGAGCAACTGTATCTTCATGGCGCGCAAACTTAGTCTGCCCAGACGAAGTGAAATAGTGTATCAGCCTTCAACAATTCTACATCTAATTTGAAGAAATACATAGAGGTACAGGTACAATTTGTATGTTAAATTTGCAATAACTACAAACCTCCCCCTGCAATGTGTGGCATGGAGGCTTTATAAATGCTGCAAATGTAAAACTTAAAGTCCATGTGGTAAAAATCATTACACACAATTACGACCTAAAGACAGTTTATAAAGTCAATGATGTGGTAGGACCTCTGTATGACTGAAGACGGAAACAGTAACTGTTGTTATTGTACTTAAGAACACATAGATGTTTTAAAATATATGCACATTGCACACTTTTTATGTAGGGCCTATTAACGTTACTGTTGCATGAGTTTAAGAGCTAGCTTAAGTGAAAATTTAACGTTTTTAATCAATCACAACAGCTAGATTTTTATCCCATAGGTACACAGATTTTGCGTGGGGTATCAACCTTCGATGTCAGCGTATTATTGGTTCAGATATAATATATGTTATATACATATTGTGTACAGTTGAGAAAAAACATTTTACATTAACATTAAAAGATATTTTTTCAGGTTTTAAAAAAGTTGAAATGAAATCTTGAAGCTGAAATTTATCTACATGTTTTATGTCTGTTTCAACAAGCAACATGATTTTAGCTATTACTTTCATTCTTTTGATCTAAAAAATTTTAACATTTTCACTTGCATGGTTGTAAATGTATGATCTCATTTTAAATAATTGTATGCGCATATATCAATTTATTATTGTTTTATAAAGCATTGAGAGAGTATGGCCACCTTTTACTCATGTTTACATATTTATTTAAAGGAGAACAATTCTTGTGGTCCACTTAGAGCACCGTTTACACAACAGAAATGAAAAACTCATTGATTCATGACAGAATCATTGAGTTCTGTTATGTTCCATTTAAAATGTTTGAATCATAGGTCCTTTACAAAAAATTTACGTAGGTACATAGTTTTCAGTTGAATACCTTTTCTTCTTTCTGGGAACAATTAACGTGAAGTATTATCACCGTGTTGATTAAAAATGAAAAATACTAATTTGATAGAATCAGCATAGATGATTGAGAGAATTTGAGTCCCAGAATGGAACTTTTCTGCTACACACTCAAACGTTATGGAGGACTCAAAATGACAACTATAAATTGAAATAAGAGTAGAAATAAATGCTTGAAGAAATGTACACAATAACTGTTAAAATATTTTAATTAAGAATAATGTTAATAATGATAATAATAATAATAAAAATAATAATAATATAAAATAATATATTTAAACATTTCAACACATTTCAAACACATTTCAACATTTAAGATATTTCATAAATGATTAGGCTTTCCAGAGACATATGGTGCATTGCTTAATGCTTAATTTATAGCAATAATTTAATTTCTAAATTTTATATTTATTATCTAAATAAATTATAGGTTTTTACCTTGTCTGTGGTTTTTAAAAATATAAGTTGTTTAACTGTGGGAAACAGTTTATATCTTTTAATATAGTAATAGTTTCTTCATGGTCAAATTCAGGAATGTGAGTGAATACATTTTGAAATCTATTTTTAAATGTATCATATTGTTTATTCTGTTATTCAGCAAGCAAACAATTATAAAAATGCTAATTTCTTTCCTATTTTTATTCTAGAGCAAGCATGTCTTTGGTGATTGGAATGTTTGTAATCTTCTCTTTCTTCATCTCTGGCTCAGGTATTTGTGATAGATTTTTAAAATTCAATTGTTACTTAATTCAAAACTCACATTTATTTTTAAGTTAAAATCTTCTAGATCAGTGGTTCTTAAACTGTGGTACACGCACCACTAGTGGTACTTGCAAATCACTTGGTGGTAGCAACCCCTGTGGTTATCAAAAAACTAAAACAAAAACCAAAAAATCAGACAGCTGTCATTACTGTGGATGTCGATGTCAAAAAAAAATCTGTCATAAGCATCTGGCCCATTGGTAGATTTTTTTTGAAGGACACTGGGCTTGTCCAATGAAACCACAGGTAAATCTGCTGTTTGACCCTCCGGAGTAGTGAGAATAAGTTTGATCATGTTTGATGATGGAGAGCAATGCTGCTGCAGACCCGGGAGGGCGCTTTGCCTCTCACATAGAGTTTAATTTTAAACAGGAGAAATTCCCACACAGGTAAATCATGTAACGTTACTTTGAGGTTGTTTAAAAGTAACTCATGCACATTCTGCCCTACGTGCGTCTGTCTCTTATGACAGCGGGAATATGTTCTCTTTAAACGTTAGCTAAAACTTTATTTATCTTCAATGTCTGCAGCTGGAATGAAGAAAGACGTTATGGTTCAAGATGAGTTTTTTCCCAAAATGCATAATTTATATGAGATTTAGAAGAATAACTGAAGGTCAGAGTTCAAGCACAGCCTCATATTCATCATCTCATAACAATATGAAAACTCTTAAAAGATCTCATGATTATATTGAGAGTAACTGAAAGCAGAGCTAATAACATTTACATCATTTACAGAGAGAGAGAGAGAGAGAGAGAGAGAGAGAGAGAAGAGGGAGAGGGAAAAAGGAGGGAGACAAAGAAAAGGAAGAATGGAGAAAAAGAGAAGAGGGAGAGAGAGAAAAGAAGGGAGACAAAGAAAAGGAAGGATAGAGAAAGACAGAGGAGGGAGAGAAATATGAGAAAGAGAGAAAGAATGAAAGGAGGGAGACAGAAAGGAGGGAGAGAGAGAAAGAAAGAGAAGGGAGACAAAGAAATAGGAGGGAGAGAGAAGAGGAGAAGAGAGAGAAAGAGGAGGGAGAGAGAGAATTAAAAAACTGATATTTTGCTATAAAACTTGATACTTTCAAAATTGTAATCATTACATTCTTAATGTTCAGGCTGTATAATGCTGCTAAAATGAATATTACCTATACGGCCTATACGCTGTGGCCATACTGTACTTTAATGTTGCTCATTTTGGTGGTACTTGAAGTGCCACATTTTTCCGAGGTGATACTTGGTAAAAAAAAGTTTGAGAACCACTGTTCTAGAATATTGTTGTATGATGATTCTTTCAGAAAACGTCTCTCACTTTTTAAAACAAGTTACACTGGGTTTCAATGAACAACATTTTGATCAGTTGCACTTTTGTCTTTTAGCAGAACTTTGGAATCTGACCTGCCAAGATGCAGAAGGAACTGCTTCTCAAACCACTGAAATCAGTTGTAATGTAACAACCAATGACATTGAAGTTCACAAAGTTGTATTATACAAGTCCAAAAAGGAAGTGTTTAAATGGAAAGAAAATGAAATATCAGGAGATTCACGATTCAGCTTTGAGCAACAATCTACAACCCTGTTACTAAAAATAACAGACACCAACGTGTCTGACAGTGCAAAATACACCTGTCGTATTCACACAAACAGAGGCAATAAAGACAATGCGTTCAACATCACTGTGCATGGTGAGGTTTAATCTTCTGATTTCTTATTTTATAATTAATGTTTTCGAAAACACAACACAATTTCAAACATTTTTTTAAATGGGCCATATTTTCTTTTTCAATAAAGAAAAGAGAGCACATCACAGCAGTCCAGCCCCAAAACAAGAATGTAAGTTAAAGTTTTTTTTATCTTTTATACCAAATGTTTAATTGAGACATTTAACAAAACAATTGAAACACTTTTAATTGTTGAGAACATGCATTATCTTGAGATTTAATGTTGTGGTCCTTTATATTTATTCTTAATAATGTAATTGACCATAATAATAATAATAATAATTATTATTATTATTGTTTTTTGTCTCTATATGAAAATAAGAGTTGTATTATTTTTGTCTTTCTCAGCTAACAATGAAACAACAAAAAAAGTTGCTCTAGGTGTGGTCATTGGATTATTGATTGTTTTTGGTCTTCTGCTTGCTCAGTTTTTTCGAAGAAGAGGTAACCAGTGTGAGTATACTTTTAACATTTGATCACAAAGTAGCTTTTTTATTTAATTAAAATCGTAAAATACACACACACACAATGAGTAGGATGCGTGTGTGTGCGCGTGCGTGCGTGTGTGTGGTGCATGAAAATAGATTTTTGCTCAGATAGACATTATGAGCTCAAAGTAAATGTTAATTTAAAGGTTCAGTTTGTGTCAACGAGCTACTAGCAATTACTTTTAGCTGAAAATCTAAAAGCTATTCAGAGTGTGTAATCGAACTTATTTGTTTAGCTTGGAGGAAATGAAATAAATATAATTACACATATTTTACGTTTGAGCATGATTTTAGCAAGGCATTGTCATAATTAGTTTTCTGCTTCTATGAACTTTTTTAAGGCATGATAAAATACTCCTTTATACTTATTTGGGCATTAGAAGAATTGTTTATCACAGATAAAATTGTTATGTCAGAAAGTAGTCTTGTTCAGGCATACATATGACATGGTGTCCCATTTATGTCTGTACACGTACTCATTCAATTTGTTGTTTTTAACTATCTTTGGATGCAGTTTATAGCAGTTCACTTCCAGTCATTGTACTATTTCCATCTCTTAGCTGTGAAACATGGTTATTGTTACATGTAAATCTGTCCAGCAGTTCTTTTGAGGGAAGAAATAGCTGTTTATTTGACATGTCCTCAGCTACACTGCGTAGGGTCTTGCAAGCAGGGACTACATTTCCCAGCAAGCTCAGCAGCAGGTGGCTGAAAAGATTTGCTCCTAGGGTGTTTACTGACAGAGACTACAAAGTTTATCGCTTCTAAATGATCAAAACCAGCATTATAAAATCTTTTCATAATATAATCTGTAAAATATTGAATAATATGATATTATACTTCATGGTTAAACAACATAAATAAAATCATTTATAAGTTTATATGAAGGTATGCATTAATGTCATCTTTAAATTGATCTAAATGGACACTTGGGTCATCAGGGGGCAAAGTGGTAAGTCCTTGAGCACCCTTGCCCCCCCCCCCCCCAAAAAAAAAAAAAAAACAAAAAAAAAAAAAAAATAGAAAAAACAAAACAAAAAAAAAAAAAACAAAACCCCCCACCAAAACCACCCCCCCCCCCACCACCCCCCCCCCACCCCCCCCCCCCCCCCCCCCCCCCCCCCCCCCCCAATCCCTGTACAAGTGCCCAGCAATCTGTTAGTAGTTTGAAAGACATTAGTGTTCTAACATGCTGAACTAATGCCTTTTTAACACAGAACGCAGATTCTGAATCCGCTGTTCCTATGCTAAGTATGTTCATCAAAACCCTGTAAAATGTGTCTTTGCTGGGAAAAATTCTCATCTCTCCGTTGTTGTTTTATTATTAACGTTATCATGAACAGCTTGAAAATTCTTTCTAGATGTTTCCAATTTTTCAAAGTGAAAAAAAAAATGTGTTTTCGTTTAAAAGATGTCTGGTGGGAAAGTTTTTTCAGCAAACTCATCTCCCTCCTCCCCTCCCACACAGTCTGACTCTGTCTCTCTGTCTCTCTGTCTCTCTGTCTCTCTCTCTCTCTCTCTCTCTCTCTCTCTAAACATACATAACTTTGAGTAAAGACCGGTAGTCTTCTCCATAGTTTGAAAGACAGAAGTGCTTTATGATGTAGAATTAATTTTAACACAGAACGCAGACGATCTTCCGCTGTTCCCTTTCTAAGTATGTAAAGTTTTTCTTTGTTGGGTCACATTCTCATGAATAGCTTGGAATGAATTTCTGGGTTAAATCTGTGTTTTCCACAGATGTTTGTTTTTTTAGTTAAAAACTTGTGTTTTGTGTTTGAAAGATCTCTGGTGGGAAAGTATACACCTCAAACTTTTCAAATCCTGGTGCTCTCTCTCCTCCTACACAGGATAAACCTCTCTCTCTCTCTCTCTCTCTCTCTCTTACCCTCTTTCTCTCTCTCTCTCTCTCTCTCTTTTCTCAGACCTCTCAGACAGCTGTTATCGTTTTCCTGGCTTGGTGTCAGTTCTGGAACTGCTTGACCTTTATGTAACCTTTATGTTACATAAAGTAACTATGTTTAGGGTGCATTTATGTTTACTACAGGAATAAATGTACAAATGTCTTTCACAGGTTGTGAACGAGGATCAGATCAGAATGACATCTGAAAAGTCCAGACACAGGTAGGGAGGCTTTCAAATACTTGCTTTGCAGATCATAGCTTTTATTTGAAGAAGTTAAAAGAACAGTTAAAAGCACAAGTTATCAAGGTTTCTCATTGTTATTGTTTTTCTTTTATTAAACACCACAAAGGGAAGCTTCATCTATCAAAAAAAAATCAAATGCAACAAAGTCCTGAAGTCCACTGTCCTTGAGAAGTTGTGTTGAGAAGACACAACGGCAGCTGGTTCCTCACATTGTTCCTCATTTTTTTCTCTTAGTTAAAATTCAGGTTTATTGGGATCTGATAAATGCATCAGTATTTCAAATGATCTAGAAGGGTTCAGACTAACTTTATGTTAACAAGCTTTCACACTGAGACCTGTACTGCTAGCTGAGTATCTAAAATGCATTAGAAAGTCAATAAAGCTTGAGAAAACACAGCTATAAAACCTGTTTGGGGGCTTTTGGGGAAATGTGGAATTGATACATGTTTGTTTATTTATTATATCGATAGACATCTTACTCAAATACTGTTAACAAAGGTGCTTTGTGTTTTTCTGAATACTTTTACCTGTGTGTTACTCACTGGAGGAGGGTCTTACGAACTCTTTTTTCTGTACTCCTGCAGCTTATAGAAACACAGAGCATTTTTATGAGATTTTAATTGTTTGTTTTGCATTTGGGTTCATTATTGTTATTATTGCCAGCGATCGGTTTCAAAAACTAATACCCACATTTATTTTCCTCACAATGATGAATGGATGTTTTATATATTTTTTTAATCAATTGTAATTTGATCACTGCATAAATTGCGTCACAGTGATTTCCTCCAGCTGGTTTGGTTTCATTGATGTGTTTCCTATAATAAAATGATAAACATAAAATTCACTGGAATGCTTTTCATTTTGAATTTCAAGAAATGTGATTTAGCTTGAAACTACAATTTTTTTTCTTTTGTCATCCAATCGCTGCATTTTTTTCATTATAAAAGGGGTTGCACTTTATAACAACTACAAACTACTAATCATTTATTAAGCATTAACAAATAGCTTTTAGCTAATTTATAAAACAATGTTTCTATGTTATTACACATTTATGAGTCATTTATAAATATAAGTTTAAAGACTTTATTCCTGGTTTATATATGTCTATGATAGAATAATTAATAACACTGAATTCATGCTTTATTGAGGATCAGTTAATCATTTACAACAAATTTTTAAAACTTTTAAAAACCAGTTAGTTGCTGTTTGCTAGTGATTTGTGAGATGATTTAGAACATGTTAGTAAATGATTATTAAACTATTGAAAAGTACATTAATACAGCTTACTATGCAGATATATAGTAACAGTTACTAAGTCTGATAATAAATGCTTTATCACATAATCCTACTGTAAATCACAATTAGTTCAGGTAGTTATAAAGCATTTACTTAGCCGCTAGTTAACTGTTTGTGTGAGCTCATCTAAAGTGAGGATTAGTTGTGCTTAGTAAAGCATTAACAAATGAGACTAAATATTTCAATGGTCTGGTTTGCTCTGCATTGTGTGCTTTTCGTCAGTTTAGAATAAAACCGAACCTTTAAATCTAATTCGTTAATGCTTTTTAAATATTACTCACTTTATAAGAACTCACAACAACAGATTTATTAAGCATGATTAGTCCTCACTTTAGAAGAGCTCACACAAACAATTAACTAGCAGCTAGTAAATGCTTTATAACTATCTGAACTAATTGTGAGTTACAGTAAGATTATGTGTTAATAAAGAAATTATTATCACACTTATTAACAGTTACTACACGTTTGTTAACTAATGTTAACTATTTGTTAATGCTTAATAAATTATTAGTAGTGTGGAGTTATTTAAAGTGCTACCTAAAAATGTGTATCAATAAAATGGGTGAATGCACAATTATTATGCATACTTATTTAAAATGATTTACTCTTTTAAAAATACCAAATTTTTTTGTTGGTCAATCTAAACTTCAAAATCTCATAAACATGTTTTCTCATTATTGTATATGAATTTATAATTTTGTCACTATATGACAGGGCAGCCTAAACTGTTCTTGTGAAACATTCATATTGACTGAGCATGAACATTGTCACCTGAGGGTTATTTTACCACGACCACCGAGACCAATAAATTATTCAAAATATTGTACTCTTCACTCTAAACACTGCAAATGTTTCTTGTGCTGCTCTGAATAAAACCAACAATTTTTGTGGTTTTTAGTGTTCTACATGGACCACAAATGAGACAAAATGCTACTTTACCGAAACTAAGGTTGGTTAATGAGTATCAAATTTAAACACAACACAGAACAGCATGGTCACATGTGATTTGTCAGCACCTGATCACATAGAACAATTACAAATGACTGAATTCTGCACTACAAGAACCGAGGTGATTATGAGAGCCCAACAATGACAGTAGATGCAAAATAACAGTAATTTGCTTTAATTAGCAAAAAATAAAGTAAACAAAAATCAACTACAGAAACAGCCTTTTTAAAAAGAAATCAAAAGCTGACTAATATCTTTATATTGAGAAATAATCTTTCCAAGTTTGCAAAACACATGGAGCCCAAGGTTGGTCAACCGACCTTAACGTTTTCATTGTTTCAGACCAACGTGATCTTTATGAACATGAACATTTTAAATGTACTTTTCCTTGAATAGTGTGTGCTTCTGCCATTTATCTGTTTATACTATGGACACCAAGAACAACCACGAGGATCTACAGAAAATGGCATTAAAACATCACACAAGAAAACTAAAATTTGGTTTGGAATTTCTTTTTAAAGCTAAACCCACGATTTCTCACAAAATCTCTAATGT
The DNA here is from genome assembly GCA_900490495.1 of Danionella dracula. Lineage (NCBI taxonomy): Eukaryota > Metazoa > Chordata > Actinopteri > Cypriniformes > Danionidae > Danionella > Danionella dracula. The sequence goes on from UELW01000996.1 coordinate 6,474,235, forward strand.
TTTGTACAGTGCATCTTGCCAGAACATGTTCCTCGGCAGACTTGCACTGCTGGCACTCAGTCATTTTGGCCAGCTTCCCTTTGCTTATGTGACTCTTAAAATACTTCATTACAGCTGTAACCTCCGCATCTGACCAGCCTACTTTCTGCCCTGTCTGCTGTTTTACTTCTTCTTCCTCGTTTTAGCACTCTGGATAGAGGAACAAAAAATTCAGGGCATTAAAAATGATGAGAATTCATGTACTTACAGAAATGGTGATTCTGTTATCTAAACTTCTGGTACATTGAGAAAGTTCCACAGTCTTCACCACAGACATCTTGAGAGCATCTGCAAAATTATATTCTGCAATTATTGAGAATCTCAAGAGAATAATATAGTCATATATATAATGCACTTTTTGTACTCTCACTCGTTTTGTAAAGTGAAACAAATGTAATAATTAAATTGTTATTTTAATTGTTACTGTTAATTGTCCAAAAACAAGTAATTCACATCTTAAGTCAATGGCTGCACTATGGTGACCATTGTCTGACAGGAGATGGGTCTTTGGAGTAATCTGGTCAACAGAAAAAAACTATAACAATTACTAATAAGGGTAATTTACTGACATGGTGTTATTTTTTAAGATAAGGTTCCCTTGCACCTAGCAACTTATAAAACATGTAATTAATACAAGCTCAAATCAAATTCCTGTTTTAGATTTTACAAAAGATCCTTACGCTCTGAATATTTTTCCAAAAAAAAACATTAAAATGTGTTTCAGGGAGACACAAGTCTTAGTAAGTCTTTACTTAGAAGAAAATACAAACAATTATTTTACTAAAAGTTTAGAGAAAAACTGTTAAAAAGTTTACATAAAATTGTTGAACTGTTTTTAAATAAAAAATGACCAGAAGTTCTATCATAAATGTAATACACATTTTCACAAATATGATTTCACAATCAGCTGTGAATTTCTTGTTAACTGCACAGCTTTTTTCACATGATTACAGCACATTGTCCTTGTAATTACTTGTTAAATTCATTACTTGTGTCAAATTCACACTGAAAGTAATTTGAAAATGTCCCCATAAACCCGTGTCCTTGTGTAACAGAAAGACACACACCTAAAGAACTGGAGAAAACAAAAGTAAAAAAGTATTAAACATTATATTCTGTAAAATAATTAAGATTGTTGCAAACCAACTGAATGAGTTCCTGACCCTAACTGAACACATGGATTGTTATCAGTCGGGTTTCAGAGCTCATCACAGCACAGAGACAGCTCTACTGAAGATAGTCAATGACATCCGGTTAAATGTCGATTCAGGAAAAGTGACGGTCCTGGTTCTACTCGATCTGAGCGCTACCTTCGACACAGTTGATCACAAAATCCTTCTCGATTGCCAATGCGAAAGGATTGCCTGAATGTTTGCTCTGTAGCGAGAAGTTGTCAAATAACAAGAAGAGTAATGTGGAAAGACATTTCCAGGAAAGGCATGCATGTATTTATTAACAAAGTGGCTGTTTTTATAAAGTGATTTCTTATTTTTGTCAGTATATATTTGTAATGACACTTTGGGGTATTATCAAATCAAACTTAAACTGTATTAATTTGATTTTATATACTTTATCTTCTCAAAAGGCTGCTGTTTTGTTTTTATAAATGCAGACTGCGTTTTATTGCACTGTTTGGGCACGTTATTCATGTTCCATTTTGATGTTGTTTTTTGTAATCCTCAAAATAAAAATCTGATTTCTTTAACTTCATCAAAACAATGAAACATAATTCATTCATATTGTAATGACGTTAAACTTGAGGCGGCATCGTACAACAGAGTAGTCACGTGGTGCATCATTCTCTACAGAAAAAAGGAAAATTTAATCATGAAGGTTCATTATGTATCTGTAGCCAACTTAGTTATTTTTATAGTAGGCTAATATAGATATATACATCCTGTGTTGCCTACATTATAAGGCTTACACAAGGCTTTTAATTTTTTGCGGCTCCAGACATGTTTTTTTTGTCTAATATGACTCTTTCAACATTTTGGGTTGCCGACCCCAGCCCTAAGCCTTTATCATAAATATTATCATAAACAAAAAATTAATTAGGGAAGTTTCACCAACCATGCGTTACCATGGCCAGTCACCGTCACCATAATTGTATGTGATATCTTCATCAGGATATATGTTTCTGGTGGCAAACAAACACAAATGAGGTTTCCCCTCCACACAAATGATCTTCATCCGGCTGTTAGCGTTGATGTGGTAATCGTTAACATACCGCCCAAGCGAACCACCATCTTTTGCTGCATCCATACTGAACAAAACACAAAATAACACTATTATTAGATTTCAAAATATTCAATTGTATTCACATAGGCTTGAGAACTTAACTGATCACTAAAGCATGATAAACTAAATAATGTTCCAAAAAGTGTCAATGGTTTATGAATGTTTAAAACAACTCAAACAAACCAGAGAAGTCTTCCATTGTAGCAAAACTCAAACATGAAGCCTTTTAGTAGATCAGGATATATTCTTTGTCTGCTTTCAAATTCTTCACCACTGAAGAAGTCACCTCTGTACTCCAAAAGGAAATCTCCTTTTTCAAATTCGGACCAACTGAATACACCTCTCCCTAAACAATAATAAAATTAGAAACACTATTGTAGATTATACTATATTTTAATCAAAATAGAATAGCTATTGTCATCCTGGGTAAATGAAATGGGCAGAATAGTTTGTATTCAAATTCTGATCAACTTTATGTTGCTTGTTGCTTTAAATGTTGCTTCGACATCTTAAAGATCATTTTAATTGCTATGGATCAACATTCATAAATATAGTGCATAAAGTAAACTATATACTCACCTTTCATATCGTCGATGAAGCTCAGGTCTATCTTTCTTCAGAAGTGAATACTGTGTGGCCTGTTCTTGAGGTTTAGGCTTTCTTCTTCAACGTTTAGCTTCAGACATTGTTAGATGTATATTCTTAAAAATGTATATATAAATATCTATCATTATCTCACCAAAGAATGAACGCACAATATTATTTTTTTTACTTGTTTTTAAAAACTTTTATACAGATCATATTTACATATAGAGGGTATTTTTAAACTTATTACACTAAAAATAATAACACTCTTCTGTGAACCATGTGTTTGAATTTGTTTATGACCTCAGCATCATAAACCTCTTATTTTAAATTCAAATATACACTGATCCAGCATCCGCACTACCTCCAATGTGCAATATATTTATATTTTGCAATATATCTATATTTGTGAGACTTATTTATAATTGTGGAATTTATTAATAGTAATGTATTTAAAATTGAATTGTTTTCTATAATTATAGATATAATTGTTATATTATATATAAATATATTATATAATATATTATATAAATATAATTATATTTCTAGACAAAAATAAACTAAAATGTAAAAGTAACTGAAGATATGTCTTTGTCATAGATAATTTATTGTATCATTATTGTATCGCGGCTGGAAGGGCATCCGCTGCGTAAAACATATGCCAGAGAGTTGGCGGTTCATTCCGCTGTGGCGACCCCAAAAGGGAAGAAAGCCGACATGAAGATGAATGAATGAATGAATTTACGTTGTGGAAAACAGAAATAGCTCAATGTATTTAAAATAATGATTTTAAAAATGTCCAAATATTTTAAATTTGGCTCATATTTTGTAATATTAGCTTGGCCTGCTAACCAATATTTTATGTCTGGGCCAAGCGCTACATAAGATCTCCAGTGCCGTAATAAAATACAGCATGCTTGGCTCATACCGCACGCCATTTATCCAGACAGTTTTCAGTTCTTCCTGACAAATGCTTGAGCTGGGCTCAGAATAAAAGTTTATACCATAAGCTCACATTTGTCTTATCTTTTTAATCTTTTTGTTCGTCACATAAATTCATAGTTTCTTGGAATGAATAATAATATCTAAATCTGGGCCTTTATGAAACTCAAGCCACAAATAAGTGACACACTTCTTGATGATGGATCTTTTATTAAACTAATGTTAATCAATGTAATGTATATTAATCATCAGAAAAACACAAATCATAAATTACTGATCTAGAATCAAGTTTCTCTCAGATGGCAGAAAGCCATACACAATATCCGGCTCCCAATCTCAAGCCTCACTGTGAGGAAACGCTTTGGGGCCCAGGGAGAGAACATTTGCAGCCATGCAAAAATTTGATTTGATTTTCTCTTTTAGAAAATATTCTGCTCTTTATCTCGTCTTCTCACGATGGATGCGTGTCTTGACATGTCTCAAATCATAACACAAAGATAACAAATGTAAACACTGTCAACAAAGACTTTTAGAAAACCCATCTGGTCTTACAACGAATGAAAATTCTTTTACAAAAGGAGTGAAGAACATGTTTACGTGGGTGGATGTGATGAGACCTAAACGCTGTTTTAAAAAGAGTTGTATTATGTTGAAATACTTTCAAATTAGAGCTAATAACTAGAGATGATAAGAGTTGATAAGAATCTATATGCGGGAAAAAAATAAAAATAATTCACATTGAAAGATTAAACTACAGTGAGATTGTGAAATCAAAAGCAACAATCAGTATCTTATTTTGGGAACGGTGATGAGTTTCATAACTCGAAAATCTTGTTCTGCGAGCAAACAAAATTCAGAGCACAACTTTTTAACATCTCTAAGACTCAAAATTCATAACATTGAGGGAAAAAGCATGTCGGTAAATAATACCAAATATCAGAGCTAGCCATGAATCAATTTGATCACAATATTTGAGTGTATTTTATAGTTTAGTTGATTCCAGGGAAAGTTGTGACAGGGAAAGAGCTGCACAGATCAGCAGAGGGAGTGGTTTACATCGTTCACACTCAGATTGAAAGTGAAAGCGCTCCAGAAAACTTTCCGTCGTCCAGCAGCAGTCAGGACTCTCCGAGGCTGTCTCGAGATCCGTTCGTTTGAGGAACATTCTCCACAGTAAGCAGACTTTAATCGTTTATTCATTCTTTATTAACAACTTAAATAAACTTCTGGTGAAAGCACGATCAGTGTTTTACAGTAAAACTATTGTAAACGAGGAAACAGGACGTTTCATTTGAACAAGAGCTCAATTCACAATGTGATTCAGCAGATTAATTCAGCAGATTAAATGAAAAGTATAAATGTCAAGTAATATAATAAAAATAAGTACAATTTTAAATTTATAAATTTATAAAACATACAGAATACAGATTACCTTTAATTATTTATATTTGTTATTTATGTTTATTTTTATTTATTCATTTGTTTATTTTTATGTTCATGCGTTTACTTATTCATGTATTTATTTATACTTGTATTTATTTAAATATACTTTACACATTTCATTCTTAAATAAAAAATGTCTTCATTTCCTCCTCTAAAAGATGGACAACTTAGAATGCTCCACTGTTATTTAATAATATGAAATAAAATACAAGATACACTTACAGAGATGATTTTTCCTCCTAATGCTCTTCACTCGCTGTAATCAATAACGATATCTAATTCAACGACTCCCTCTATAGGTTTGTTCATTTAATGAAATCCCCCCCTCCACAAAATATGGAAATGTAGTTCTTAAAATATTTTCTCACCCAGCGTTACAACAGTGCATTGCTTTTAGACAGGCTTCATTTATAAAAAGAATTTTGCTTGCGAATCTATTTTCCTAACAAATAATAGATTTTTACCTTGTATGTGGCTTAAAAAAACAAACATATATATATATATATATATATATATATATATATATATATATATATATATATATATATATATTCCATTGGTTTCATTTTGAACAAGATTCACAATGTTATTCAGCAGACAAACATTGTCAAAACTGAAATGTCTTTGCTTTTTTCATTCTAGAGGAAAGATGTCTTTGGTGATTGGGATTTTTGCAATCTTTTCTCTCTTCATCTCTGATGTGAGGTCCCGCTCAGGTACTTGTGATAAAAATACTACCACATTATTTGCTCGTTGAATTAAGATAATTTAAGTTGGTTGTCTAATCCCATTATCTTTCAATTTATTTGTTAGTTTTGAACCATCAAGACTCTTTATGTCTCTTGCTTTTTGAAAGTTTTACTGAGTCTCAATAAACAACATTTTGATCAGTTGCACTTTTGTCTTTTAACAGATATATGGGGTCTGAACTGCCTGGATGCAGAAGGAACTGCTTCTCAAACCACTGAAATCAGATGTGACGTAACATTCTTTGACATTGAAGTTCATAAAGTTACATTGAAAAAGTCCAATGTGGAAGTGTTTAAATGGAAAGAAAATGAAAAATCAGGAGATTCACGATTCAGCTTTGAGCAACATTCTACAACCCTGTTACTAAAAATGACAGACACCAGGTTTTCTGATGAAGGGAAATATATGTATTCATTTCAAACAGACAGTGGCAATAAACAGGGTCAATTCAGCATCACTGTCAAAGGTAAGATTAATTTGTTTTATTTGCTTATTTTGTAATCACAATAATTTAAAGATGAAACACTTTTCAAAAATAAAACTGGCTGAAAACCAATCTGTTTCATGTCACTTATAATCCTTTTTATTTTTCAATAAAGCAAGGTATACAAATCCCAGGACTGACACGATCCCAAAATCTGTAACAAATGGAGAATCTGCCGATCTTTTCTGCAATGCTACGGATGGCTACCCTGCTGGCTTCATCCACTGGTTTGATCGCTTGAATACAAACTGGACTCTTAACGCAGTCCTGAAAAGAGACTCGAAAGACATCAATGGCGTAAAATCAGTGGCTCTTTCTAGTAAACTGCATTTCAAGACCATAGATGATACCCGGCTTCCTTTGTCATGTGTCGTGCTGAACAGCAAGTTTGAAAAAGAAGGGAATGCCACTGTGCCATCACAATTACCTCAAACCAGCCCAGGTAAATAACATTGTCTTTCTATGAGCCATCAAGTGTAAAATTCTTCAGTCTTTGAGAATGTTTTTTAAAATTGTTTGTTCTTTCTCAGTTGAGGGCCCACCAAGCCCTAAAATAGCAAACATTGTAGCTGGTGTGTTTGTCATTGGGTCACTTATTGTTGGTCTTCTCCTGGCTCTGTTTTTTCAAAGAAGAGGTGCTCAACGTGAGTATGCTTTTAACATCTTGTCTCAAAGTCGTATATTACCTTTTTGGTAATCGCACATTTCAATTCTTGGGGTTTCTAAGAAATTATTATGTAGAACACAGGCTATCTTTATATTGTCTTTTTACCATTTGAAAGGATAGAATACTGCTTTCATGTGTTTAACATGTTTTTTTTATTAAACAGCACTCAACGTTGTCTTGGCATAGTTTTAGACTATTTTTTTCTAAACATACATAACTTTGAGTAAAGACCGGTAGTCTTCTCCGTAGTTTAAAAGACAGAAGTGCTTTATGATGTAGAATTAATGTCTTTATTTTAACACAGAACACAGACGATCTTCCGCTGTTCCCTTTCTAAGTATGTAAAGTTTTTCTTTGTTGGGTCATATTCTCATGAATAGCTTGGAATTCATTTCTGGGTTTTTCAGTTTTTTTTTTGTCAAAAACTGCTGTTTTGTGTTTGAAAAATCTCTGGTGGGAAAGTATATACCTCAAACTTTTCAAATCCCGGTGCTCTCTCTCCTCCTACACAGGATAAACCTCTCTCTCTCTAAATCTCTCTCTCACACTCTCTCTCTTTCTCTCTCTCTCTCTCTCTCTCTTACCCT